>CM051029.1:46018447-46125947 GCA_027627225.1 Congeria kusceri | reverse complement strand
AAACCGTCTTGCACGTTTCGAATTCGGATTCGGAGACGTTTTCGTACTTGTCAGAGCGAGTCCTTAATATTATGCTGAGTGTCGTGAATTTACTCTTTTACCACATTGAACATAATTTTACAAACGCAATAAATCCTTTCTAACTTTTAATATTTTTTTTTCACTTTTATGTTCACAAATATCCATAAATACATATATATTTTCATACAGAAATAAGTTTTTGCTACCTCTCTAATAAATTATTGCCCTTAAATACATATAATTTTAGCACCAAAAAAGCACGAATTCATGGAAAATGTATGGCAATATCCCACCAATTTCAAAACAGGAGCAAAACACATTATATTTTTTCCCGCCGAAATTTAAATATGCATAAACATGTTTACATATAACATAACAGGAGCAAACAATAATGAATATCATATCGCATTTCGCGACACTGAGGCCTGGAACTCTTGGCTATGCTGCACTGAGATTGGTGGACACCATATACACAGTTACACCGTAATATTTTATTTATATAGACTTGTATGTAATTTATTGTGTCGGTGTGTTAAATAATAACATCCTAGATAAATGGAACAACATTTAAAACGCATTGATTTCAGCACCTAATATAACCATTAAGTCCATTAGATATTTGTTCGCCATTCGTTGCAAGGCGCGTTTTGTCTTCCAATAAAGTTTGAACGTCTGCTGTAACCAGCGTCTGGCGCATGCGCATTAAGTCGCTCGATTGCCATTTCTTGTATCCGAATGGTCTTGGAACAAAAAACAATAGCACCAATCAGCGCGTAGAAGCATATTGGCTGACATAAATTGGCTCTCGTTGAAGATCGCGCGGTTTTTTAGCGACAGCGGAACACTAATCACGTGACTTCCCCTCACATTAGGAGAGATTGTCTGGTGTCGTCTGCCTTCATCAAATTCCAATCAATACGGAGCTCCTACATTAACTTAATAAGTCTCAACAATGGTGCAAATTCATTTCATTAGCGTAAAAGCGGCACTAGACGTTTCCTAACTGGACGCGGGAAGATTTTGCCAGAAGGTCGACCCTCCGCCATGAATGTCGTCTGCTAATTGACTAGCTGGATAATTTGTGACATGGTATTGTTTTTAACCGAATTGCATTTATACCGACCTTTGATCTGTGTCGCATTTTTACGCTGTCGTGCGGTGTTAGAAGTATTGTCGTCTGTCGCTTTGAAAGTAACTAACTGTAATGGAACCCAACGGGACAGTCGGGGACGATAAGAGGACACATACCACTAATTTGAATCCAGAAATACCTTTCCGGATATAGTACAAATTTTCAAGCAAAACTTAAATAATCTAACGCGTGCACAATAGAGGAAAATATGCCAATTTAGGCCCCAACATGTGTTCTATAAGTGTCTTATATAAATAGTATTTTGCTGCATGTGAGCTCTGAAGAATGTGGTAAATTTTGAAAGACTTACATAAAAACGCGATTCGACATACAATTTTAGCTGAAATAATTTATACAAAATAGATATAGTAAAATGACGATAAGTTATTTGTGCAATTATATCACATATACATCTACAATAATAGTACACACATATAGCACTGTATGAAACAAAAACATGTAAACTGTGATTTTACAGTATTCTAACGAAATAAATTTATCAATCGAAGACTTGATTAACAAGTTTTCGAATAATTCTGAACAAGGTGAAGGACATTAAGTATGAGTCTGGGAGAGGGTCATGGTCGGATTCGAACCGACGTCTTCCACGTGTGACGTGGATGTATTTTTCACTATACCACATGACTGAACTGCCCCAGCTCTATACAAGCGCTCTTGTCCAGCTACATACTAGCTCTAGCCCTGTTCCATATTGACCCTAGCCAAGTTCTACACTAGCTCTTACTCAGACTTATACTAGTTCTAACCCAGCTCTATACTAGTTCTAGCCAAGATCTATACTAGCTCTAACCCAGCTCTATTCTAGTTTTTGCCCAGCTCTATACTAGCATTAGCCCAGCTCTATACTAGCTTAAGTCCAGCTCTATAGTAGCTAAAACCAAACTGTATACTAGCTATAACTCAGCTCTGTACTAGCTCTACCCAAGCTCCACACTAGCGATAATTAAGTCCTAGCACACTCTACACTAGCTGTTGACCTGCTCTATACTAGTTCTAGCCAATCTCTATACTAGCTCTTGCTCAGCTCTATACTCGCTGTAGCCCAGCTCTATACTAGCTCTACCTCAGCTTTAAACTACGTCTAGCCCAGCTCTATACTAGCTCTCGTACAAGAGCCTATTTCTCAATGTTGAGACGCCATTGCAAGCGACTAGCTCGGTTCTTGGGATTTCCAGTTTTCAAATTTCTATGTTACTCTTTATAATAATGTATGCAATAGATAAACATACATGTAAACATTACATATTTCCCTATCGGCAAAGATTAAGACAGTTTTAATGAAACCAAATATGTACTTCAAATAATGAGCCACAGAGAAAATGTTTCCGCGAATTATTCTATAATGTTACCCTTTTGTAAACTACTTCAGTTTCAGTACATCGAATATTTAACCCATACTACAATACACGTTAGATACTCTACTCTGATTCCATTGTAATCACAGATACAGAGAGAAAAAAAACAAGGAGTTAAATATTATGTAACTGGTTAGGGGTGACTTTGGACACACGGTGTTGTAAGGGTTTCTTTGCTAACGGCATTTTCAAAAAGACCTTTACTTTGAATTCGAACCTTCCCAAAAGGATGCTTAATTGCAATACTAGTAATTGGTATTTCTATGTTCAATGCTACATTTAGATTTGCACATTTGTCCCTGAAAAGAAAAAAAGCCTGAAATAATCAAGCGTAAATTTACTCGCTGCATGCTAATCTGCGGACGAAACCACTCGTCACTCTGCATGCCGATTTATATGCAAACTCTTTCGCTCCCATACTGTGGATTTAATTGGAAAATAACCCCGATATAAAACTGTACTTAATACCTAGAAAACCTACTCAAGCGTCCAATTCAAACTATCTGCGCTTTCTTCTTAACAATGTTAAAACAAATACCGTGTCTATCATTTCACTAATTTTCACGTAGTTTATTTCGAGAACCCCGAGGCTATTTTCGCCTTCTATTACCCCTGGGTGTTTATACCCGCTGTCCAACTGAGTCCAACATAAATGATACCGAATATATCAAATTAAAAGACAGACTTGATATAAAAAGCTTATTTCACAGGATCTCCGGCGGGATGAAATTCGTTCATTCGCAGGTTTAATTTTTAGATACGATTTAATAGTTGCATGTTCAACATGCAATTATTCATATGTTTTAACCACGACCAACATCACCATCCTCATCTTCAGCACCACCACCACCAGCGGCATCATCATCAACACCATCATCGCCATCATCATAATCATCATCATCGTTATCAGAACTATCACCATCCTCATCAACATCATCATCATCATAATCATTATTATCATCATCATCATCATCAGCAGCAGCAGCATCACCGTCGTCGTCGTCGTCATCATCATCATCATCATCATCATATCCTTGTTCCTTTCTCAATGACATCAACATCGGCGTCACCGTAATAAGTTTTAATCATCATTGATGCAACTCAGAATAGTTTTTTACATTATTACTCTGACAATGCAACATGATTACACAAGTTCCTAAGAAACCAAACAACAAAGCTGGTAAGGCCATATTCTATTCGGGTAGCGAACGTTAATGCAAAACAATATGATATATACAGATGTATCTCTCCGATCCCTGGCGTTATACAGCGAATTTATAAAACTATTGGTGATAATTTGCATTTTAAAAGGTGTGCAGCATAAAGTTTTATATAGGCTCAGGTATCCGGATAGGCAAAAAAAAAAAAAATTGTTTTACGCACTTCGGTTACTGCAATAAGAAACTAAACTCGATAGCATTTGTGTTGTTGATACAGCATTATGGAACGAAGTTCTTAAAATTTGAGAAGGCCTCCTCAACCGTGTAAGACAAACGAGTACAGGCGATAAATGGAAATTAATGATAGATCTAAAAATTAATGATAGATCCATAGATCTTGTGGCGCATCGCAGTGTACTATCAGATTCCATATTTCATTTTACGCTCGAAAGCATTTTAATAACCGAAATAATGTTCAAGTTTTGACCTGGTGCGAGCGTTCAGACACCGCGATGTCAACCAAAAAATCGCCAGATTTAACACGTCGTGGTTTGAAATTCGCTACAGCTGTTGTCAGACAACAGCGATAAATAATGGTATACCTATATGCACTTGTTTGTTTCAAACTAGAGTTTGAACCTGGTTGCAAGTGAATGGAAAAAAGTCCGTTATTGTTAACATTATACATATAACAAATGATAATTCCTGATAAAAAAATTATTTAGGCTTTAAAACAATTGATACTTGTTCGCAGAACAATGAATTTTAAGTTATACATGCACAATCACATAATCGTTAATTTTAATATTTTCTATTCTGGAAGACACCAAGATCTTTTGTTCAAAGATATTTTGATGAAATTTGTGTATGCATACCTTCATCCTCATTTTCGCTAGCTTACCTTGATTGTACTGAAGGTACGCATTTATATACATGATTTGTATTTAAAAGTATTAGCATATTTTGCGTCCGCTTTATGGAAAGGGTTGTAGAATTTAGGTTTTTAAAATGTGGTAGGAATCTAGATTTTATGTTGAAGATAATTGAAAATTTATTCTAATGGGGCATCAACAGATGGTGTATTCTCTCATTTAAATATATTTGTGATCTATATCAAAAGACTGTTATGACAGCGAACCCCTCGTTTTTGTTTTATCTGATGGATGTAAAATTCATAATGATTTACGAAGCCATAATTGAAAATTGTAAGAGATTTTTAATTTCCTCACGTCTTTAATGTGTTTACAAGAAAAAGGAATATAAAGGACATTTAAGACACCGCAACTTGAAATTGAAGACAATTGTACACAAACGATTGTTTCCAAAACAGATATTATTCAGATACAATCCAATAAAACAAACGCATGAATCTTAATACATTGGCAAGGTATTCGATAGATTGAAAACAATAAAAATATCAATATATTTCCACATTCAACGGAAACTGTTTGGTTACTTAAATATAAAAAAATGTACACTGCTGTAGCATCTACGTTGATGTACTAAGTACATGTATATATACAGTAATTATATAAACAGTTTGGAATATTGTTTCTGTTGCTTGGACCTTCCAAAATGGCACAAAAAAGGCCACTGAAACTTTTCAACGTATAATCGTTAGTTCAACCAAAGTAGTCTACGCCACAGTCAACCCAATAAACAATTGTTTAACTTAATAATGAGATTAAATAATGTAAAACTTGGCATAACTGAAATGCACTTTACAATAAAACTGCACCAAACAACGGAATAAAATGCTTGAAAACAAATACAAAAATTTTAAAACATGAATTCACTTATATACAACCATATTGTCTCATATACATCGTGGCATGTAATAACAAATAACTAATGTCTTTCTCATGTTACCATAAAAAATACTGGTTTACACAGATGGTGCATGTAATAAAAACAATTTTCATCGACATGGACATTGGAATGTGTTCCGGGTAACAATATACATCAGTTTGTCCTACCCGATACCCGAATATACCCGTACGTGGGCGCCAAAATGTGCGTGGAACATTTGAGAACAAAAAGTCAAACTGCAACCTGTTGTAAGTAACTTGAGATTGTAACACCTATTTCTTTTAAAAATGATTTTCAACTGCAGCCGCCATGTCGGCGGCACCGAAGTAATTTTGTTAATGTCCCATTGGTACTTGCTTTTGTTTTTGTTGTTGTGCACAATTTATTTGCAGGTTCTTCCGCGCAAAAGAAGCATTAGACTCTATGAGATTTTGCTATTTTACGATGTGACCCTAGATTTACTGTTTTTAACCTTCAGACAGAAAAAGAATTTCTATATCCTTAGCGAACAGTGCGCGGGCGTATACTAAACTATACAATTTAGGTGTCGGCATGATCAGTGTCGTTTTGTACTTGGTTTCTATACCTGCACAGTGGCTGTGGCGGCGGTGCCTTCCCTACGGCCAGAGGATGCTCGATCTCTACACTTTGGAATCTCACTTGAATATTTTTTAGACGCGTGTGTAAACATTTGCCGTACACCAGGGAAATGAGTTTTGTTACAATATAACAGTAACGTAACAAAACATGGTATTTGTTCGCAAAAGCTATGATAAATACCATTCGAATTATTGCGTACGTAGGGGAAGATCTAGAATCAGAAGCAGTGCAAGATACTACCATATATAAACATTGGAAACGAGTTTTAGAAACTTTTTTGTTTTGTTTCGTGGCAGAATTTGTTTGTCTCATTTTTTTGAAAATCCTTTAGATAGATTGTTTGTTGGTTTTTGTTTTGAGCTACATTTAAAATATGTTACATAACGTTCTTGTGCCAGCTAGCCCAATGACGTAGCATTGCGGCAGGCATTCAGGAGCCGGGTGTGACAGTCTGTCGCACTTGTCTCCAGTCAAATACCGGCTGTCACATCAGCTCATATGTCCAACTGACAACAAGTGCTTGAACTTTCATGGACAAGCCCGGATCCTGAGGTCAACAAAAAATCAATAGTAAAGCTAAGTATATACACACGGCTATAAACTAAAGGAAACAATTGCTCGATATTTCACAACCAAGTTTTTAAAACGGTATGGCTTTGGTCTTTTTTGTATATACTATTTAATTTCTTGTCGAATTATCGAGACCATGGCATAGGTACTCATTGTATTTATTATGTATATTACGTTTGGAATAGAAATGCTACTATATTAGCAAAACTCAAAATACGGTATCTATTGCATAATTGGTAATCGATGACTGTCACCGAGTCCTTTAAAACATACGGCATATGTCGAAAGGTTTCGATTCCTGGGCGAAATTAGAAGGCACGTCTATAAATTGGTTACAGCTGATCGTATCACCGTCGCGAATTTTACGGAACAAAGATTTCACGGTGCCATCAAAATAAAAAATCTACACTTTGTGAGATTTACCGCTCCTATCTACCCGCCATCTTGCTGAAATCGCCGTGCCTAATCGGTTAACGGTGTTGAAACAATACCTCCAGATTTTAATCAAGCCGGCTCTGAATACGAGACTCCTGAACAGGCTATTAGTCGGCAATCAACTTCCGGTGAAGGGCTGCATTAGGGGTTGACACTTGTTGACACACTTTTCACTAGGAGTAATTTAGTTTTGATTTTGAACGCCATTTTGTGCATATAAAATAATTTTCTTTTGAAAACATATTGACGGCATTTAGTCGAAACGCCAATCAGTTCACGATCACAAACTTCATTTTATGTCCACCTCATTAATTAATAGACTGACATGCGCTTGTGGTATGAAAAGTAAGGCTTAAGTACCCGGTAGTCTATCAGTTACAAAGTTATAATTGTAGTCTTATTTTATCACAACTATTGCTGTTTTCTTGGTGCTGTTGCTTTTTTTTCCCGACTAAACTCAGACTGTTCGCTTTAAGATGTTAAAGATTTTGCCCAAAGGCATCCTGAATTCAAACCGCGTGTAAGGAACATCAGTTCCAAACGAGGCTGCAAATATAACAATGTTCCATGTCACGGAATATCTCGCTCTGAGCGTTATTTCCCGAGATTTCGTGTCTAATAACCGCGCTGGTCTGATTGATGAAAAGAATCGAGCATGACACTCAGTATTGTCCCGTGTTTCTAGAACAAATTTATTGAATTGCTCCGCCTCGGATGCTCGCTTATTAATTAATATATCAATTACCATAAATATGGCGGCCATCACAGTGTTGTCAACTGAGCACGCTGGGGGTTTGGAGGGGGACTTTGGGGGGGGGTGTAGGGGGGCCGGCCGCGACGTAAGACTGGAGGAGCTGAATGGAACTAAACGTAATAATAAGTCACTTGAACTTTTCTAAATACTAAAACCATGTTCAGTGATATTTTTTTAAATGAAACAAATGGGGGTTTGGGATGTACATACATGAGAATAATAGGTTTTTGCAATGCTAAAGGGGTGTTTATTTCGAGTAGAACACTAGCATTTCATTGGTCAAACTTTCTTAATAACTCAGAGTTAATATTTTGGCATTATCATCAAAAAGTCAAAAAAGATAGACATGCATGATGCACATGAAGAAGTATCACTAATATTGTGTCCTGCAGACAAAATGCCATCAAATTATATCCTTTTAAAATATTCAATATGAAGTTATCATCGAATGTAGAATGCAATGAACGTTAAGCTAACGCATTAACCGTTTCTACATGTTTAACAGATTCAACCAATATTTATGCAACTTGAATATTAATTACACATCGTCATCAAAGAAGAATTTTAGTAATCATATTTCTGTCTCGACTAAAAATGCGCTATATATTTATATATGTTCATATGATTATTATAATAAGTTTTCTGTTTAAATAAAAGACGAGTTGGAATTTGTGGAGAGTGCACAACGATTTTAATTTGTCTATAATTAAATTGAAATTAAATGAACTTTTCCCAGGCAGAATGGGCGATTGATTTCAAAACGATTGGGCTAGGTATCGTGTCATTTAGTGCCGTAAATAGAAGGGCGCTTAGTAATGTACACATGTAATTTATTTTCCAAATAGCATCCTTAAGTAGGAGAAATTAAAACTTTTCAGGATAAATCATTATTTGAGTACATTTTAAATTTCCATTTAGTTCATATTCACTTATGTCGGGATAATGATTGGATAAATTCGGTAGGAGATGGTTTATTTTTCTTTCATCTCAGTGGAAATTAAACATAATCCCTAAAGAGGGTTCAAAACCTCATAATCCGAAAGAAAAGCATGCGAACAATAGATCTAATTCCGCACTCATTGAAATGTTGAATAACATGTTTTCGCGGGTACAAAAGAAGTCGCCATATTTATTGGCATATTATTGATCCGCGTGACGAGGATATCGGGTGAAAATTCCGCAGGGAATGGACAAAATATACACCCTTTGGCCTGGAAGTATCAAAGGTTTACAGTCGGGACCAGTGACATTTTTTTCGGGTCTGCTTTAAAGGAATTACAGTTGACTAATTGCAATTGTCACAAATGTGCGAATTTCGCAAATGCACCGGCTACCTTTGTCGCATTAGCAAATGGAACATCGGAATGTATTGGCAATGAGAGAAACATGACAAAAGGCTCCACAAAAGCAACAAAATACACCACCACAAACTGTTGTAATGAAATGTAAAAACATACAAAACAATAAAACTCAAGGTTTTCTAAATAAATAAAATAACAACAGGAACAACAACACTGTACACACATATATTCAGCAGTTTAAAGAATAACATTACTTCAAAACATGGAGGGAATAAATCAATTGTAAATCAATTTAAACCTAATTTTATTGAAACTAACGGAGTGGAAAATAAGGATGTAGAAGATGCGTGGACCGATAAGGGGTGACCTGCACTGGGTAATAAAATATGTACACAGCTACATCAATCAGAAATCGCAATCAGGTTATGAATGAAATTTGCAAAAATACGGCTTAAAGCCGACCGACTCATACCATTGAAAACCCCAAACACCTGTTCACGAGAATCATAAAAAAGTTTTTGTTTTAATCAAGCGGATTCGCGGGGCTTTATAATGTGTGCATTGCGCTGGTGAAAAGACTCTAGATATAACTGCAATACAATTTCTGCATTGAAAAGGGCCGATAGATATGTGTATGTTGTTAAAGTATATGTCGAACTTGTCATTTAAATATCATAACAAACAAATGACTTATAGATAATTAAATTATTAAATAATCATAAAAAAGAACAAATCCAATTTCTCGTCAGGTGTAGGCATTCATGGTATACACAAAAACAGCTTAGTTTTTCAGAAAAACATCAATGTTTTTTATATACATGTATTTTGATTAAAATGTCCTCGTTGAATATTGTGTGTAGACACGTGTCTTCCATGATGCGTTCATTTAGGGAGCTGTCAAACTAAAGTTAACGTATAGATCTATACGTTTATTTTTCCAGAAAATTTTAAGTGGCAGAAAGTTACACCCTATATTTACATGCACGTTTCGGAAGAAAAATACAGCATTGGTTAATTAATCAGAAGCATGAACTAATTTGGGAAAATTTCAAGAATTTTCAGGGAAAAAACAAAAAACAAATGCTAACTTCGTCATATAAAATGTTCAAAATCGGAAAGGTGTTCTTTCAATGATTTTTTTATAATGGTCACACGAAAGACATAAATCATTGTTTCTTAATAAATCAAATCTTCATGATTGTAATATGGACGGATAATAGATTTTTTTTTTCAAATTTCATAAAAATGCATTGCTTCAATTTTCCTTAATGCTTATGAGATGAAATAAGTATGACGTTGTGTTTATTAGTTGTTTATAGTTGTGCTTTTAAAAATTCAATTGGTTCCGAAGGTACAACGGTTTAAAGCTTTATAGGCACGGACTAAGGATGTTGGTGCTTGTAACTTAGTCATCTGGCATACACGCAAAGTTTCGAAGCAGTAGGTTCGTACATCATTAGCTGCAATGAAATGAACAGAACGTAGCAACAATTTTAAGTTTGTATCAAATCATGAACACCTTACATGATACGATCACCGGTTCAGCATGTGCATTTAATATGCGGTAGGTATCTGTTGCAGTAATATATATATACTGCTTGGGCATTTTCTCAGTCATACACTGTGCAGGCCAATGCTTTAGAGGACGTCAAACGTATTTTGCCGTGAACATTGATACGTTAGTCATTATTTTGTATTCATTTGACAAAGTCACGGTGTTATAATGTGTGTAATGGTGTAACGAAATTAACAAATCGTTGCGGCAAGCTATTCCCTATTCACTTTGTACAATGTCTTACATCAAAATAAGTGTATATACAGCTAATACACGTACTTAGTCTTCAAATGAACCTAAGAGAATGTTTTGAGAACGAGTCCTTACGAAAATCCACTTGAGATCGACAGAACTAGACATGGATGTGGTAACTGTACTTCACGCAAAGGAACAGCTCCAATAAATTCCTCGTTAATTCCCCAGCCTGCCCCTAACTCGATTGTTCCAATGACACGTTCAATACGCGGAGACAATTTGATAATTCGTCAATAATATTTGATTTAGTCGGCCTTCTATTCCAGTTAGCGCGGACTTCGAGTCTTTAATTACTGACTCAGCATCAGGGTCGAGTTCAATTGTTTCAATTGAGTCGCGCGACTCCCCATTTCACGCGACAGGCGAGATTTTGTATCCTTGCGCGCTCTGAAACGAGACTACAGCCTCGTTTACATGTATTTATTTTGTAATTAACGATAATTTCTCTAATGGCACCAACGGCTCGAAGACTCTTTTAAAATGGCTCCCCGCTGGTGAAACAATAAACCTGACAAAACAGGATTATTTGATGCTCGTTGTCACAACAGCAGCCGACCTGCGGAATGCGCGGGAAATTTGACCTCAGCAATTAAAACGCCATATTTACGATGACACCGGCTTTTTAACGGCCTTGTTCGACACTCGTGCTTTAATGAAATGGAAAAGCTGTGAGCGGGAGAGCAGCAATGCACGATAATGCAATAATTCACATGTTGGAATACTTGCTGGAACAGACATAATGGCATCATACGACAATATGGTAAAAAATTAGTGCAAATATTTTTTGGCAGGAATCTATTTGATGCTCAATGACAAGTGTTGTTGTCAATTAATTTTTTTCCATACGGAAGCTTTAGTTACTCATGATTTTATTCTTACAAACGAGCAACAGCAACCTCAACACCCCTCTCCTCCTCACCACCACCACCACCACCACCACCAACACCACCACTGCCATAACCAACAACAACTTAGGAATACAAACAGAATGGTGTTGTCATGACTACAGACTGGCCATGATCATTGTGGATTGTGGGTGGCTGTGATGATTAAGTTGCCAAAAATGATTAATAGAGTTTTTTTTACAAAATCAAAACATGAACAATTTTCTGAAAGATAAAAGCGAGGAAGGTGATGATGTTGACAGTAAAGATCACCGAATACAGATGAAGATATAAGCAACGGAACTACACGGTTTTAACTCCATACAACCTTGAACAATTCCCTGAAAGATTTGCAAAACAGTTACTTGTACCAGTATTGCTGGTTCTTTAACATTAAAAACATTTAACGCTCGTGCGACGAACAATTCATCACAAACTTGTCTCAAATATTACACGCTATAATCACCAGTTCACGGGAGACAAAATGTCTATAAATTCAACAAAATTCCTATCATAAACTCCAAGCTATCTTCGATCCGGCCGTGTAAATGATAATGACCAATCCCGCGGTCGTTAAAGTTGGTATTTTGGGTACGAAATAACAGGGTACGAATGATAGATCATCTTGACGGATATGTAGGTAGTTATTATGGACCGACATTACCCGATTTATGGGCCAGATACGAGCAGGCCAGCGTGGCACTGAGGTCAAACCATGCAGGCCGGGGTCTTGAACTGATGGCCATTTCGGAAACCTTGGCAACACTTTCGCTAAAATCTGATGTTCCGTTTATTTTTAACTAAGACAGAATGTATGACTATGATCAACATGTTATTCCATACAAGTTATACAAGTTGCAAAAAAACATCACGACAACCACAAACATCGCAAGAAACAATCGCATCATCTTCATCAATCATAAATAACACCAACAACGTCATCATAATTAACAAAATACCAACTACACCACCAGCTATACCAACAACGTCATCATCATTATCAATAATATCAACCGCCTGTTCGCCATTAAGACCATCGCTGACAGCTATCATCATCGTCATCATCATCATCATCATCATCATCTAACGTCGTGGCTTCCGTCTTCCACAACCGATCTCTCTAAGTAAACAAGTTACTTCATTACCTAGTCAAATGACTTATTACAAAACCGTCTTCCACTTAGTGGCATCAGCCTTTTTACTGAAGATTTACTGCAATGACAAACCCGTCGACCTTTCTGTACCGAATTTGTTGGTGACACCAGGCGCTAATTGAAATGTAATTTGTATGAAAGATAATTGTTTTGTCACAATTTTAACCTCTCTTAAACGCACGCCTCTTGCTATTAAATCATACTAATTGTTAGTAACTTGTTTCTATTATTCAGTGATATATAACAGTACTTCATTTTATTTATTACAAATGTCAAACATTCAGTGTTTGCATATTACGTATTCACTTTGGCAGCCGTAACATCGGATCGCTGTGTTTTATTTACCGCTATGTAAAAAATCTTAAAACAAATTCATTATGTTTTTACAAAATTGCTTCTATTTCTTGTGACATGAAACGACAGTTTTGCAATCTACACACCGCATGTTTTACCCGAACATAAATTCCTACATTCATTATTAAATAAATGTTCAATAACTTTAACTTTGGCTGTTCCGTACGCCCGTTGGATGTCATCGCTTTTTAGACTATTATGGCACTTGCGGGTAGAAAGCATTGTTCGAAGCAAATAATTGAAACGTGCGTTAAAACGGTGAAATTAAAATTAATCTATCAAGAACAGCGATTTAAAGGTTTTGCAAGCGCATAAAATAAGAATTAATGTCCTATGACCATGTTATATACCCAGTGGATTACAAGCCACTAACATCCGGCAGAGATATAAAACATTTACGACTAAGTAAATCAAAACCGAGCACTGTCATCACGGGTAATTTTCAATTTTACAACAGCTTGCAAACTGGTAGGAAACAAACATTGTGTGATACGATAGTTATGAACGTTGTACTTTTGTTTCATCTTGCTGATCACTGCTACACATTATGAAAGCAGCCTGAATGCAATGTAGAATACAAATAAGTACGAAATAGAAACATGCATGGATATCTTACTGAATGTTGATGTGTGATTTAAACTGTACATGCAATTATATGAACACACTGGTACTCAAATATGTTAAATGACTTGTCTTATACAATCTTATAATCATGGGATGGAACCCCATGAGTTTTAAAGTTTTTTCCCGGGATAATAGAAAACCATGAGTTCTTTCAACAACTACTGGAACCCAATGAGTTTTACAGTTTTTTTTCCAGGGATTATAGAAAACCATGAGTTATTTCAACAACTACTGGAACCCAATGAGTTTTGAAGTTTTTTTTCCAGGGATTATAGAAAACCATGAGTTCTTTCAACAACTACTGGAACCCAATGAGTTTTAACGTTTTTTTCCAGCGATTATAGAAAACCATGAGTTCTTTCAACAACTACTGGAACCCAATGAGTTTTGAAGTTTTTTTTCCAGGGATTATAGAAAACCACGAGTTCTTTCAACAACTACTTTCATTTGGTTTAGTACACAAGCAGGGGCCATATCCACAAAGCTCTCGAGGGAAATCTTAACTTGAGTCATATTTAAGGGAACATTTCAAATAATGTTTTCCTTGTGAGGATCAATATTTTACATTTGAAATATGGCAAAACAAGAAGCACCTGTTGATCATTTACCAGTTTAAATCAATATATAAACTAGTTACAGACTTCTGGAAATTTATTATTTTAAGAAATTTACTTAAGTTTTCACTAAGGAGCATTGTGGATATGGGCCCAGTTCTTTACATTAGGTTCTTTCAATAACTACTAGGTTAAGTCGAAAAGAAAGTACACGTACTTTATGATCAGCCAGGTACAACTTGATAAGGTCGAAGATATTGGTTCAAGTCCAGTTTCACCACTGAATTCGAAGCACTTGACAACACGTAATAATAATTTTTCGTATGGTATTAGTAAATACGCAAATTTATAAAACATCGGCAGCTCGAACTATGTATATTTTCAGAGAAAATGAAGATTAATTAGCAGACGTGTAACCGTGTAAAATAGCAAAACTAATTTCAATTATCTTTAATACATAACTTTGCAGCACATGAAAAAAACTAAAGGTGAAGACACATATATCTCATGTGTAAGAGAATGTGTGTGAATCAACATCATTTATTAGAAATATGATAAAGAAACGCCAGACAGTGGAAAGGTAATTCACAAACTATCAGAGTACCTGACAAATGTAACGGCATTGTTGCAGAATCTGTCATGTACCAAACCAGCTATTTCGTCATGTTCAATTCGCGTGTTCCAGCATGATCAAAGTGTCTTCGCACCTTTGGCGAAAATTTGTGATTGCAAATAATATATTAGTAATCGCTGTATTGCATATTCATCTCTTAATAAAATATTGTTTCATAAGTTTTGCTTAATATATAGAATTACATGCTACATTTAAACATGATTTCAACCAGAAATGAATGGGGGCTTAAGCTTTGTGAGAAACGTATGATACTCCTAATTTGTATGAACGTCAGTAGGCATTAACGTCTGCCATGATCAGGTATGTGCTCTCAGTATAGAACTAATACTACAGGCAACGGAACAACAAACACGTATCTCCAAGGATAAGGAACATGGTGTCTAAAAGTAAAAACGAGTCCCGTTAGATACCAAATTATACAGAAAGACATATTTAAACTAAACATAATTCCTGAAGAGGACTATCATTGACAAAGATACGTTTCTACTTTACACCAACTATTAGAAACATACATTTGCGTTGTGGCAATTGGTAAAAATGAGTGAAGAAATGGATATTACAAATAGAAACATCATAAGTTTAATATGTTCAGTACATTTGTCGAAATGATGATGGATCACACTCACATTTTTCAGTTAACGAACCTCACCGGTACAGACTCTTCACGCCACAAGACCATAGTGGACTGTCAATGGTCATTACATGTACCTGGTCGAGTGGTCAGCGACAATGGCCGCCTTGACCAGGACCAGGGGTCACGTTTCAGTCATAGGCTTGACCATTGTGGAAAGCTCGCTGGAGCTCCGTATAAAAATCACCTTCCCATAATGAGCAAAATTGAAAGTAATCATTAAGATTGCCGCAGGTGCACGGCTGTGGAGAGGTTTCACTTTTATTCTTTCATGTTGAATCCGAATTAGCCAATTTATTCAGAAATGCGAAACGCGAATAGGCGGACTGTTATGTAGAAGGTTACAGCAGAGTTACTGTAACTTTACAAGAGGGCATACTTCAGATTTAAGGGTCGTATCACGTGGTAACAAGGACCCGCACCGAGGGGTCCCGAAAGGTCAAGGGTCGGGGAAAGAGAGTGTTATGTAACGGCGTAAAATGGGCGGGGTGGAAGACCCCAGTTTCTTGAACATCAGTAGGAAAATTAAATTAGATGGTGACATTTTTTTCGATCCCATACGCAGAGTAACTACCGATTGCGAAACGTTTTCAATCACAGGGGACCGCACGTAGAGTGATCGTATTGCGAGCTGCGTACCCAGGCCAGGTTAGGTAATCGCTCTTTTGGTGATTATTAAATTTACCTGGGTGACACTAATTTGGAAAGTAATCAACATTAAAGTGTGTCCGTTCCATTTCCTGTAATTAAAGAGCAATTTAAGGAAATATCTAACTAGTACCGTTCTAGTAAGATATATCCTTAAATTGCTCTTTAATTACTGGCATTACGCTATTCAATATCAATGCACAGTTATGTAACGGGCGCATGCTTGCAATTAAGAGTTTTGCTAAATAATTTAGATAAAAGTGAAACAACTTTACAAATGTGTATATAAAACATTTCGCATGAGCATTAGCATAAGAGCTCCGGTATCGCGCAAGAGTTTGAACGTCCAACATGTACATCACGGGCGTCAACGTGGCTAAAGGGCACGGGTCAAATCCAATTGTTTAACCAAGCATCACCTGATCATCATTTTTGCAATCCAACGAAGTGCATAGTACAAATGTACATGCATAGTTTGCCGTCGCCCAGGTCCATTCCTTCACACGAAGGCGCTACGAACACTTAAGAGAAACAAGGCCGACAAAGCCGGATGATAAATGGCGCTATTGTGTTGTACAAGGTCCTAAATACGGGTCGTTTGTCACTTTTGGCACGTCATATTTCATGCAATTTGCCGTGGTCTGTGTGCTGCCAGAGGATGGACGCTAGTGTATGATAATGGAATTGGCCCCGATGAACGCGTAGTAATCTTTTAAGGTAAACGATTGTTACAAACAAAGATCACATGCCAGTTGGTATATAAAATACTTGAAAACCACGTATTGGTATCCTTTTTGGTACATTAGATCTCTAACATCTATTTAGAATTATGTCCGAACAATTATACAAAGTAAGCTTATTTTCAAAACTGAATACTAGAGCTAGTATCCTAAACTGTATATTAGTTGAAATGAAGTGCATTGTTCCTTTCATTTACATTTTAAAAATAAAATGTTCATGTATTTACATATTATTTTGCCGATCGATGACACATTGAAAAAACAATCGTTATGCATTACCCTGCTTACTTAACATAAAAACGATTTGCAACTTTCATTAATATACAAGTTTATAATGCGTAATTCAGTCACCATTATTTACAGTCCTTCTCAATTTCAAGAGTGACCACTGTCCATCTGTCAGAGCGGAGTGTCCGGCAATCGTTGCGTGTAACCGTTGACCGCTAGATGGCGACACAGGAAGACATAAGGGGAGGCTTTTGACGGCAAGGTCGCCATTCTCATTTATCAACTGTGTCCATAGAAGAAATGCGTGGAGCGGCAGTAAATTCGTGGGAAATAGCGTCGGTAGGGAAGCGATCAATACAGATAGGTGCATGTGTCGTGCGTGTGAGGATGAGGCGATATATTTCATGCATATATCGTATGGTTTAGGGTATATTTCGGCTTCTGACATCCATTTATATCAAATACAACATTAAAATATTAGTTTGTTTGATTTGCAACATTTTAGGAATGTTTCTGAACACATATATTCACATAAATAACAAATTAATCTACAGTAACAACAGAAAACTGCATGCTCTTGGGTTGTCGAATTATGGTCAACAACATTTGCAATACCGGTTATGGAACAATTTACTTACAACGTTATACTAATATATTCTCATAACGATATTTTATTCGTAAATAAATAGTCATAAAATATATGAACACGAATATCAACATTGTCGTCGACATTTACTTCAACGAAGTCGATTGCATGCTGTACCATCTGTTGACCAATCGATGACATGTTGATAGGATTTCTGTTTTAAGCCAATAATGCCCCACCTGCCTAACTCATTACAAGTCTAAAATTACGGTATTATAGTATAGTAACATATGTTGCTAAGCCTTATGTCTTAATTATAGTAGAACAAAATAGACACAATGGGGGACTTCATATTTCAGTTTGTAATAACACTACGTCGGAAGCCATGTGTACAAACGTGGCATACGTGGTTTGCATTCCGTTGATACAAATCACACACACGTCATTAAATACAAATTACTAGCCATTTTTGACGTGAAATGGACATTCTTGTTCTGCTATATTCCTTGTATACAAGACAGTTCAGTGTAAAAATGCACACGAGGAACGAACCGTCTTCAAAATTGTTGAAACACCGACTTAATTTCGCTGATAAATTTGAATTATGGTTGCATAAAAAGAAACTAATGATTTAATTTGGTTTTGAAATAAGGGAACTCCCTTTACACTAAGCCCATAACGGTTTATTTCTGTATAGGTAACCTATCACCTAATGTTTGACTGACATTATGAGGTATGTAGCAATATACATAATTATGTCTGTCAAAGTTTCAAAGTACCCGTACGTTTCCAAAATGTTCCGCTGACATTATGGGGTATATAGCGATCATTTATACGTATGTTTGTCAAAATATCAAAGTAAGTTTCCATAATGTTCCACTGACATTATGAGGTATATAGCAATCATGTATACGTATGTTTGTCGAAGTTTCAAAAAAGTACCCATAGTGTTCCACTGACATTGTGAGGTATGTAGCAATCATGTATATGTATGTTTGTCGAAGTTTCAAAAAAGTACCCATAGTGTTCCACTGACATTGTGAGGTATGTAGCGATCATTAATACGTATGTTTGTCAAAGTATCCATGTAAGTTTCCATAATGTTCCCCTAACATAATGTGGTATGTAGCAATCATGTATACGTATGTTTGTCAAAGTATCCATGTAAGTTTCCATAATGTTCCACTAACATTATGTGGTATGTAGCAATCATGTATACGTATGTTTGTCAAAGTATCAATGTAAGTTTCCATAATGTTCCACTAACATTATGTGGTATGTAGCAATCATGTATACGTATGTTTTTCAAAGTATCAATGTAAGTTTCCATAATGTTCCACTAACATTATGTGGTATGTAGCAATCATGTATACGTATGTTTGTCAAAGTATCAAAGTAGATCTAAGTAACCATAATGTTCCACTGACATTATGTGGTATGTAGTTATCATGTATATGTATGTTTGTCAAAGTGTCAAAGTAAGTAACCATAATGTTCCACTGACATTATATTCATATCGGGGGTTGAAAACCAGAAGGGACTAACTGCAATTGAAAAGCAGTTAGTACGTGTATATACCTTTTAGTTTTAAACCCTCGATATTATATTAAGGTATTCAACCCATAATACTCAATGTCTAGAACACCACACATCATATTATTTTCTTGAAGGGCATTCATATCTGGACTTTTCTGCAAAATTTTATGATATTTTACCGTTTGGTTTGTCAGATATAGTTTTTTAATTACCATACCCCCTCTTTTGCTAAACACATCAAAAACTGAAAAGCTATAGGCATCTTTACAGGTGAAATTCTTTATTAATATTTCATAAACTTCATATAAATATACATTTATGAATGGTATATTGAACACATATTATGAAAATAATCAACAATTATTATTGAATGAACTTATATGGAAGTAATATGTACTCATATTGCTAATTATATTTATGCTTGATGAGAATTTTCCTGTTCTATTTTTTGAAAGCCATAAACAAAATGTGATAAACTTGCATATTGTATGCATGTTCTGAATCTATACCATAATATATTTTATTCTTGGACTATAAGCCACACAATGAAGGCAAAACAAACAAACTTTACCATGCACATTTGAAAAATTTAAACAGTTTTTAACACTACCCCCATACAAAATTAAGCCGGATTTTTTTTTCAGAAATATCTTTTTTCAATATTTTAAAATAATTATTGAGAACCTAAGAAAGATACTCCCATAAAACTTTAAAAAGTTCTTAGATACAAAATACAAGCAATATATACAGTTATACATATATATAGTTCCATAACTTTTGAACATAAAACATTAAAATTATACTTTGTTTCATCGTTGTATATTCTATTATAAACAATATTTTTTCAAAAAGTCTAAAACACATAATCTAGAATATAAACAAAAGAGTTGCATTAACTAAATTAACAATTACTACATTTTATAAATGAAATAAATATAAACATAATAGATAGAACCAATATGTGCTGCATTAACACATTTTCATCTAAAAAATTTTAACGTTCCAGGCCATGTCCATCATGAACTTTACTGGGTTTAAAAAATGGCTGTTTTTCAAAAAAATCGCTAATTTGTGTTATAAAAGTTTCCAACGTCCTTTTTGCAACTGTAATATAGGGCCTCCCATCCATTATATTTACATGTTAAATACTAAATAAACTGTCCGCGCCTTCACAGTTGAATGTTTCGATGGTACATAAACCGGAGCCAGCGATGTCCTCTGCCGTAGTATTTTTATCACGTCAGTATAGACAAGAAGACCCAGAGAATCAATGTTTCTGGCCTTCTCATTCTTTTAACATCAGCTGGTTGCGCCCAGCTGTTGATGAATATGGGAATGCGACTGCTACAAGCGATGCCTCTGGTTGAACACTAACAGCCTGGTCGCCATCTAACATGTTGCCCATCGTACTGGATGTGTGTTTGCTTTTCTGAACAGCAGCATCACTGCAAAATAAGTTTTCAGTACACAGTTTTACAGTTGATTCTACTTACAGACTGATTTTAATTTACACAACAATCATTGCTTTAATAATTGTCTGATATGGCACCGATGTCAGTTGAGCAAAATTTAATGCCAAACGTTGAATTTTTAGACATGTTTTGGTAACTGACATAAGGTTATGATATAACACTTAACAGAATGACAAGCAAAATTGATGGCATTTTCAATATGGGAATCGTAACATAATTATATCATTATGTCAAAACATAGAACTTTGTTAAATAAGCTTGGAAACTAATACTAGTACTTCATCTTATTATATTTCCAAACTTCATGCTCTGTGTATTCATACAAATCAATAATTTTTATTTAGTATATTTACACAACCATTAACGAGTTGTCATTATCTTAGTAACTATTACCATACAAACAAATGGTTTTACAATTAGATAATGAACTGATACTAACCCGTACACAGCTTGTTATTAGGCTCGCCGTTTGACTTAGTTTCTTCGTCAGTTTTCCAATAGAGAACATTATTGACATCACGATTTTTTTTATTTTAGCAAAACCTACAAAATTATATATCATTTTAAAGGTTATTCTTTCAGAAAACCAAAACTGCAATTGAAATTACTGTATCTTGAAAAATAACAAAGTTATATGTATCAGAAGAAGGTAACCCCCCACATTTCCTTCTGTCAAATATGTAAATTATGTCAATAATACACCTGGCAATAATTTCTGGAAGTTAAACAGGTTCAAAGTAATCTTTTCATGTCACTTTATGCTTTGTTAAGTAAATACTTCACATATTTTCACTGTCTTACATACATGGTGACTTATAAAAGACAACAAATCATTTAAAATGGAATGAGTATGAAAGCCAAATGCTGGACTGAATCTGGGTAAGACAATGTCTCTAGTACTGCGTAAAAAGACATTTGGCATTTACAAACTGCAAGTAAAAGATGTTATATATATTTATAAAGCTCAGTTATATGTATTATATATATATCTTTAACATGCTTAGTACATATAACATGCTAATTTATTTCAGTATTCGGAACAGTGTTTTCATTAACTTTAAAGGCATATATCCGACATCATCTCCAGTTTTAAGACCACTCTTTCTGGAGACCAAAACACAAAGTAAAATATTTTACCTTTTAAATCTGCCAAAAAGATCATGTACTCTTCAAAGTAATAAAAAAATGGCCACAGAAATGTAAATACATGTATTAAACAACATGCAGTCTTGATGAAAGGTGGTCTTTCAATGCAGCTTTTGCTTTAGGAACTTTTTGGAATACTAATTGTTCACTTGTTCAAAAGAATTCAAACCATACCTTGAATACAACAACTAACATAATTTAAATGCTGAAATTTTTTTAAGTATTGATCAGAAAATACTTTAAAAGAACATGGTCTTGATATTATACGAAACACTTTTCCGACAAATATGAACAGTAACATCAAACATTAACTAATTGAATACTGAATAGGCCATCTTAGGCAAAAGAAAAAAAAAATAAAAACTGCAATGCAAAGCACCACAACACAACTTTAAAGACTTCTTGGCTGACCATCTTGGAAACAACCTAACATGAGAAAGACTGTTAATTTCTGTCTTCAAAAGCCACTGTCTCCACTGTCTTGTTTGTACTGTATGAACAGAAGACTAAAAACCAAAGCACAATATCTTCAAAAACTGCAGCAATCCTGAAATTAATATATGCAAAAGCAAATCATGCAATACTTACCAGCATTTTATGAAGTGCTACTAGTATTGCAGTTAAGTTAAAAAATCAAGCATGCAGAATAAAAGCTGTTACAAAATTGTTTTCAATGTAAGAATTGTTTTTCAATGTAAGGATGTTTTAAGATTTAAAGAAAAAGAACAACAACAAAGCTTTAAATATTAAGAAAATATTAAACCTTGTAAGTATACAACATGAAGTCATTCAATTAAACCTGCAGTGACACTTAAAGGCAATGACAAGGGAGGGAGGGCTCACCCCTCTCCCACCCAGCTACCTTATTTGCAGCTCATTCAAGATATGGTATAGATTAAATTGATCAATTATAAATGAAAATAAACACGACAGGCTTTACATTTCAGTTGTGTACACGGTGGTGATTGAGGATCAATGCTTTGCTATAAATCGAGACAGATTATTTGTCTTGTCAAATTGTTGTCCACTTTCACTTTCAGTTTCACTATCTTCCAGCAACCTAAACATCGTAAATCTTATGTGACATAATTATATTAACAGCCATCTTGCATGCACTAATTGCAATAATAATTATTTTGATGTGGTGAATAGTTTGCAGTACCTGTAATATACAATCAAACAACAAAGATTGACAAAGACGTCAAAGTTGCGAGACTGCAATACCTCGCGAAAACTGATAACATTCAGGGGAGATCACTCTTTGCAGTATGACGAACGTTAAGCGGAGTGACACGAAATCAGATTCGGTTGATAACGGGTCGCTATCGGAAACTGACGGAAGAACACGAAGTACCTGATCGACAGTTCATTGAATTAAATGAATTGCGCAAAAATGCGCTAAGATGTAATTGTAAGAAACTGATGTTAAATGGTGGATGGATGCTTATATTTTGCTGGTATACTTGTGCTTTCCAGTGACCATATTGTTTTCATCAGACAAATGGCCAGTGAAAATTGCTTTACTTTGGCGCCTTGCTGCTCTTCCATGCATTAATATACATAATTTATTTTAAGACCAATAGAAAGCGTGTTCTTTCACCTTTCCAATGATGTATAATACATGATTGTAGCTAAAAATAGGCAGGAGTAATTTAGATTTAAATCACATGATCCGTTCGTGTAAACAAAGATGGCAGACGCAAATTCTGTTCAGTACACAACAAAATCGGCAATTTAATAGTGAAAATGATCAACAAAACGCTCATGATTTTCAATTTTATTACTAATATATAAACATTTCAACTTTAATGTCTTTAATTCCATCAAAACAATGACTTTTATGTCCGTAGTTAATTTTCAGCGATGTGATAAAAATGTATGGTTTACTATGGTGACAGATATGGACTGGCTGAATGAACAAAGCTTTGTTATCGCTAACATTAGTCAATGTTACAATATTTCATGTAGACATAAACATTCAAACTAATATGCTTCTCGGTAATTTTCGAACCACACTGCCACAGATCATTGCAGCTGATCATAGTCGACACAAGTTACATTGTTACTGTGTATTTTTCTCTTGAAAATCTACCTCTTTTATTATACGTTTTCTTTGGTCAGAATGATTTATATCAAGGTAAATAAACGCTGTCATATGCACATAAAATTGTATAAGCGTTCAAATGATCATGATTTCCAAAGGGAACAAACTCCGATTCTACTTTCGTTTTAATTATGATCGTTACATTTTAATAGTTATTGTATATTTAATTTGCTTTTAAAAGCGACGATATTAAACTCTGAAACAAATACTACGGTTTAGCTAAAGAAATATATAATTTTTTAAGAAGTTTTGTATCTATTCCGAATGCGAACGGTAATGTACGGACGGCTACGGCTTTCGTCGAAATTACACGGAAATTAACGAGCTAATTATGGGTCGAATACCTTAAAATGCGCATCAAACCCAGTATTGGCATATTATACCAAATAACTTCGCGCACAAACATTTTATGCAAATGATGTGTTTATTGTACATTTTTTAACAATACTTCACTGTCACTTTTGACGTAATATTACACGTTGTATAAAAGTACTAAGTAATAAATCATCACTAACAAGTGTTTACGCAGTATAATGACAATACTGTTCCTTGAAGATAAAAACATGTATTGCGTGAGAATCCAACCAATAAAATCCTTTTGGGCCATTATCGTGCATTATGCTGCATACAAACGAGTCATAATCGGATAATGAAATATGATACATGTAGTTCCGTAATTGTTAATTTCTGATATATGCAGCAAAAAGTACACACAGTTATAAAGATGATGGATACAGTGCCCATAGGTCATATGACAAAGTGAGTTGTGTGATATGGTTGGATTGGGAAATGTCATAAGAAACAACTGTGTATCCAAGTGTTGTAGTAAGCGGTGTTGGTGCTAGACGAAACGGTAAAATCTACTTTAACTTAAACTCTACGGACGAAATCACGGACGGACGGACATGACAATCACTATATGCCTCCCGCATCAAGATGCCAGGGCATAAAAAGTGCTAAAATTTTATTTTGTACGTATATAAATTCTTAACATGCATCTAGTAATTTTGCTGTAACATTTTGAGATTTTCAAAAAAGCTTTTTGAATATAAATATTATATAAATTCTGTCATCGTTGTTTATGTTTGTTTTCTACGGATTATGGATAGTAATCGTAACTTAAACACAAGGTTTGCTGTTTCCATGGTCCAGCAATTGCGAGGGCATGAACCACTGAGCAGCAAATAAAGACTTCTGGTGGGAAAATCTTTGCCAATGCAGCATTCAATAACCTATCAATCAATCAGTTGTAAATATGCAGATTAGATGGGTATGATCGCCGTTTGACGTCAGATAGCATCGGAGGTGTTGAGAGCACACATTATGCAAAATAGAAAGAAATATTCCTAGGTCGTGGTCCACAATAGAACGGTGTTAATTGATAATGTACATCATAAAGAATGTTCATTTATTTGAGGAAAAACATAAAACTCGTTTAAAGAAGTTCTGGGTCAGAGTTTTCGGTTGACTTCGGCTGTTATTGTTATCTATTATGTGACTGCGTTTAGACAATGGCGGCACAATAAATCATAGACCGCAGTGATATCTGATTAACATAACTGGGTGTAAGGTTTCCTTCCAAACTTGAGCGCGACTGAGGCGCGGCCAGGTACCGGGGGGACTGTGTGAGTGATCGGGGCTGTAAATCACTGTCTATGGTGTACAATGTACATGTAGGGTAGCAATAATATGATGACGGTGATGATGAAGGTGTACAACAACTACTACTATTAATAATAATAACATTACTTATACCAATACGATTACTACTACTACTACAACAACTACTACTACTACTACTACTACTACTACTACTACTACTACTACTACTACTACTACTTCTAGTACCACTTACTACTATTACTACTACTACTACTTCTACTACTACTACTACTACTTCTAGTACCACTTACTACTATTACTACTACTACTACTACTACTACTTCTAGTACCACTTACTACTATTACTACTACTACTACTACTACTACTACTACTACTACTACTACTACTACTTCTAGTACCACTTACTACTATTACTACTACTACTACTACTACTACTATTACTACTACTACTACTACTACTTCTAGTACCACTTACTACTATTACTACTACTACTACTTCTACTACTACTACTACTACTACTACTACTACTACTACTACTGCTACTAATACTACTACTACTACTACTTCTACTACTACTGCAACTACTACTAATAATAAAAAAATACTACTACTAATACTACTACTGCTACTAGTAGTAATAATAATAATAATAAGAAGAAGAAGAAGAAGAAGAAAAAGACGAAGAAGAAGGAGAAGAAGAAGGAGAAGAAGGAGAAGAATAATACTCATAATACGATGGTAATGGTACAGAAAAAGAAGAAAAAGAAGAAGATTATTATTATTATTATATTGGTATAGTGGTGACGGTGGTGGTGGTGGTGATGATGATAATGACGATGAGGAGGAGGAGGAGGAGGCGTGGGAGGAGGAGGCGTGGGAGGAGGAGGACGACGACGACGATGATGATCATGACGGCGACGAGGATGATGATCATGACGATGATTATGATTATTATGATGATGAGGAGGATTATGACGACGATGAAACTTGATGATGATGATGATGATGACGATGATGATGACGACGACGACGACGATGATGATGATGATAATGACGACGACGACGATGCTGCTGCTGCTGCTGCTGCTGATGATGATGATTATGATGATTATGATGATGGTGATAATCATGATGATGATGATGATGATGGTGATGATTATGATGGTGATGATGATTACCATTAAGTGCATGATTAATTTCATGATCCAACACCTACTCTGTGAAAAGACACAAATCTAAAAAAAAAAAGATCATTTACAAATCTTTCACTTTAGCAACCATAAAAACACAATAATTTCATCACTGTACGTATTGTAAATATTTATAAGCATTCAAGACATCACAACTACCTGAGAGGCTGTAAACAGGACATCACAAACTTGCAGGTGCGCTAATGGAATGTAAACGACCGCTTTAAACGCGAAAACCAACGAGCCGCGAGCAAATCAGAGCTATAATTAAGCACGAATTTTAATCCTGACTATTAGTTGGTATTCGAACTCTCAACACTGAAAACTATGTAAGGTTACGACGATTTTTCAAATCTTGTAATATCGGTAATCGTATTTATATTCTGTTGAAGAGGAACAAAATTATGTTGAATTCAAACCTGTTGTAAGGGTGATCTAGGTTCGTATATACGGTATACATTTGTTTACAGTTTCGTTTCGTTTATTCTGAAACATCAAAAATGGGCTAAGTTCTTGAATTTTCTTCAAACATGACATTACATATCCTGTCGTATCACAGATAAATCATTTTTAATATACTTTTATGGGATATAGAATTATTGCCATTTTGAGTTGGTTAAACAAGTTCATACTGAAATCACCTCATATACATTACCAATGATCGATACGCGCAATGATCCATAAATGCCAGACGAACTATATACACGGCAGGTTCTTTTTTACGTCTACGCTATGACAAACAAACTTGAATGTTTCTAAATAACCATAGATACAAAGAATGTGCTGTTTAGATTCATGTATTTTAAGTTTACTACATTACATTGAATTTTAAATTTAAGAAGTTTGCCTAGTTTCGACGGTGACATGAAACCTGGTAATAATTGTATTTTTAAAAAAATGCATTAAAAAATCTTAATACAGGAATGATCTGCATAAATTCACGCAATATCGAATTTTTGTTTACCTGAAATATAGATATCTGGTAGAAATATGAACATAAGTTTTGGCTGCAAATTGCTGATCAATTGATTTTATTACAGTGGTCCAAAATTATGTGCGTAGAAAAAACAACGGACTACAGGAAAGCGACTAATAGAGCCAGGCACGTGATAAGCGCAATGTACTGTGTTAGAGTAAGAGATAAAATATATCATGCATATATCGAATGGTCTATGGTATATTCCATTATCTACTCATTTATAAACCTGGAACTACAACGAAATCGCATACACGGCTTCCAGACGACAAATTCTTGGTTGCAAACGAAATTCGTTTTCTCTTGTTAGAGAGCTGCAGACGATAAATTTATTTCCAGAAATCATTGTCTCATGTAAAATCCACTTTATTCTCGCCTGATCCAATCTGCAGACGAGATTACTCTGACTTGACAACGACAAGAGAAAATGGCGGTGGTAACAACATAATTAACCCAACGGAGCGCTAATGAGCCGCAAGTTAATCATTGTTTTAGCATCTTTTCATTGGCTCTCTATTGATTTGGAATCCGCTACAATTTGGTTATTAGAGGTCATTAAGGGGTGGAGAACCCCTTAACTAGAACGGCAATTTCCGCGGAATCGGATTGACAAATTGACACATTGCAATTTATACATGATTTAGATAATTGCTCTGAGATGTAAATACATGACAAATAAACATAAATACATGTAAATCAGGGAAAACCTGATTACAAAAAATATCCTTATCAGCATATTACTGGACATATTTATAGTTTTGATTTTTTGTTTGACCTGAAATTATTAGTACATTAATCCATTTTAATTTCAATACATATCATAAATACACTTTTGAACAATATGTGAAATTTCAACAAAATTTACAAGTGTCATTTAACATTTACTTCAAAATGCGATTTATGCGAATGTTCACTTTCCTTTTAGTTGTGTAAATGCATTATTCTTGGATTACGGTGTTATTTTCTAATATGCTAAGAAACAACATGTCTTTATCGCCCGCACCGATATCAGTATTGTTTGAGACGACGCCATCTGAAATAAATGAATAATGTGGATTAAAGAATATACTTTATTTCTCCACCAAAGTACTTAGGTCGAAATAAGACATATTTAAAATGGATCGGCTAAATATGTTTGTATTGTTTATAGATCATTTTATCACTCGGTGTTTTTCGGAGGAGTTCGCCGAGCGCACATGTATAGATTGAAAAGAGTATGTCCATTGAATCAGGGAGGGGGGATGAACGCGGTAAATATGTGTCCCGTACCGTGCAACCAAGAGAACAAACTAAATATTATGTTCATCTATAAGTATTCAACACGACACGCTTTTAGTGCAGTTGTTAGCATGGTTTCATTTTAAAGTTTCATCATCTGTTATGCGATTACATCAAAATAAATGTTCAATATGGACAACGAATCCAGTTCGCAATTGGTACTATACTGTCCGGCGAACAATAACTGCATTGCTGAACATCGGATCCAGTTTTTCCATCAAGGCCATCTTTATTTATTTACCATTCATTCCACAGGCAAGCTGACCTCGTGTGACCACGCGAATTGACTTTATTCACAAAACCTTCTATTCAGCAACATAAACCACAATTGACTCCATTTGTCCCACCATGAATGTCTTTTATTAAGTATTATTTTATTCACCGAACACCGTGAATAGAAAGGAATTCCATTCTAGCGGCTACACTACGGCTTACTACGAAACTAAACCGTATAGTAAAAAGCTGTCTCTTTCAATGAAAACACAATGACTATTGTAATTCGCTGAACTTGGCCCAAATAAACATGCAAATTTTGACCCGATATTCGGTGGGTTTTTGTTGTCTTGCAATGGATACATTGTATGGTCCAGATGCGATGAAAAGAAACTGAAAAACGAAACTGGTGTCGCCATGAAAGTATGCTGTAACAATTACCGTGTTTTATGTGTGATGAAACGTGTATACAAATTATAGTCGTTTGAATCTGAAATTGCAAGTAAGTAGAAGTTGTCAAACTACTGAGTTTATTTTCCGTTGACAGCAGTATTAATATACTGAACGGACACACACACACACACACACACACACACACACACACACACACACACACACACACACACACACACACACACACACACACACACACACACACACACACACACACACACACACACACACACACACACACACACACACACACACACACACACACACACACACACACACACACACACACACACACACACACACACACACACACACACACACACACACACACACACACACACACACACACACACACACACACACACACACACACACACACACACACACACACACACACACACACACACACACACACACACACACACACACACACACACACACACACACACACACACACACACACACACACACACACACACACACACACACACACACACACACACACACACACACACACACACACACACACACACACACACACACACACACACACACACACACACACACACACACACACACACACACACACACACACACACACACACACACACACACACACACACACACACACACACACACACACACACACACACACTCACACACACACACACACACACACACACACACACACACACACACACACACAGGCCCCATACAACAGAGCAAAAGCTTAGCCAAGAAATCTGACGTTGGACTGGAGTCTATTTATAAAACTATTTTACTAAATATATACAATAAATGCATAATTTTATCAACATATGCATATAAACAAAATAAAATACCAATATTATATTTACTTTGAGTGAGAAAGTTTAAAGTCAAACTGGTGGAATATTACCTTTGACGAAAACATGTAAGCAACATATATAAAAAGTAACAGTATAAAATAATAATAATAATAACCCTGTTGATGTTTGTTTGTTGAGTATTTTGAGTTTATAAAAAATTGTAAATGTTTAAATGCAGATAATATCAACACAATGTTCAACACAAGACCCTCTATGTTGCAGAAACCAATGAGGCGTATAATTGCATATTCAACATCCCTTGAAGCCAATACCAGATTCGTATCAGTCTTTACCTAGCGATCAGCTGTCGCGTTAATTGAAACAATGCCGGCTAAATATGTTTAATCATAAAGATGGCCATCTAATAGTACGACAGCACGGTCTATCCGATAATTAACGTCAATGCGAATTTTACAACGTAAAAATTTCATGGACACCTGTGACGAAACGGCGCGCGCAATATGGCGCAATCGCCGCGTAGTCATTTGTCATGGATGAAATATGAACAAACAGGAATAAATAACTGGAACAAATCAATTAACAACTGCTAAGATAATATATTTTCACGGGAAGATAACACAACAAATACGTGACCATATGGTCCGGTGTACAGTACTTGAAACCAACAGACCGGGAAATTGTAACGGTAATTACGGTATTGGCCAAAAGATGAAAATGCGTTTTATGAAATTATTTTAAAGAATTATGACGCAATAAATCTGACAAACAACAATACAATGGAACATACAAATCATTTTGCAACGTTGCCATAATGTATAGGTTTATGTTACTTAACTATTAAAAAAATAAAACGGCAGTTGACTGAACAATTTTTTTGCATTTCGAAAAGAGCAAGAATGCAGACAACGGAACTTATACAGCATATCGTTTAAATGCAAAAATCCACATTAACCGTCATTGTGATCTAGGTAATAAACAATAAATTACGATAGCTTTTGCTATCCAGGTTATCAAAAATCGTTTTTGTCTCGGAACAAACGCATTTACCTCTAGAAAAAAAATCGCCTAATAAGCGCATGTCTCGAGCAACACCTGTGGCCGCTGGCTCTAACAGGAAACCAACATATGAGCCCTGACACTACACGTGATACGATACGAGGGAACCAGAGTGTGGCTAAGAACGCCGTGCCAATAAATATTAGATTGTAAAATAATTAACCGTGGCTATTAAAGAAAATACGTAATAAAAGTATCACGATATTTACCAATATTTAACAAAAGACGTCTCGGTCTCTACATTTATAATATTAAATATCAGATTTTGAACTAGCTTTTTGTTATCGGCAGCAGCAGCAGCATAACTATCACTGTCGCAATCATTATCGAAAGTCTCCTCATTGTACGATAACGATGATGAAAATAGTGATGACGATGATGATGATGATGTCGATGATGATGATGTTGTTGTTGTTGTTGTTGATGATGATGATGATGATAATGATGATGATGATGATGATGATTATGATGATAACGATGATGATGATAATGATGATGATAATAATAATGATGATGATGATGGTGGTAGTGGTAGTGGTGGTGGTGGTGGTAGTGGTGGTGAAGACGATGATGGTTGTAATAATGGTTGTGATAGCGATAGTAAACGTAAAGAACTAAAGATGATGATCCTTCATAGAGGTGTCTAAACGCTGACCAAAGTTCCACAGACTTCAGTCGACGAAGAAAGTGAAATCAAATCCCCAGGCCTGATGTAAGTAAAGCCGCTGCGCAGCCAGCCCGTGCGGTTATCTGCCGTACAGCGCTCAGCTGCTGTTGGCCCGCAGATAGCCGCGAGATGTCGCAGCGCCCCTCCAGTTAAGAACTTGTACAAAGTAGGTATGTTTACTTTGTCGAATGCGTGTTTAACCTGTGGATTACGACGGCAAATTGTGCCACATTTTTGTCACAGGTGTTTTCTCGTTTTACTTTTTACTTTGCATGACAAATATGATTAAGTAGCTTTTCGATTTGTGTCGAGAAGTAATTAGTAACTCAAATAAATATAGAGTGAAAGTAATTCAAAATTTTCAATTACCCTCATATATTGTGTGTGTGATTTCAAAAGAAATAACCATAATCATAATAAGGCATCAGGCTCTAACCACATCAAAGGCATTTCCATAACTGTACATTCCATATTTATATCCTAATCCTCGTCTATGGATACCTCCATCTATATTGTGGTAAAATCGAAACTGATACAGAGGGAAAATAAAGAGCTGAATCCCTCTACAATAAAGAGCACGGCGAGTTTTTCTCATGCTATAACATCCTCCCGATGAAAGAGATGGAACATTTTTATTTTAAAAAAAAATCAAGTGCACAAATAGGCGTCGTAAATAATAACAAGTAAACGTGTTTTCATTAAAGACCTAGGAACGCTGGACTTGAAGATATACACTTGTCTTCTTAATAGAATACAAGTACAACGATATGAAGTATAATTCGCATATTTCGGTCGGAAACCTAACATATATATATTACGTTGATTATGGTCACAGTCTGAACCAGTCCGCGAGCTTTACGTTGATTGTGGTCACAGTCTGAACTAGTCCGCGAGCTTTACGTTGATTTTGGTCACAGTCTGAGCCAGTCCGCAAGCGTTACGTTGATTTTGGTCACAGTCTGAACTAGTCCGCAAGTTTAACGTTGATTTTGGTCACAGTCTGAACCAGTCCGCAAGCTTTACGTTGATTTTGGTCACAGTCTGAACCAGCGAGCTTTACGTTGATTTTGTCCGCAAGCTTTACGTTGAGTTTGGTCACAGTCTGAACCAGTCCGCGAGCTTTACGTTGAATTTGGTCACAGTCTGAACCAGTCCGCGAGCTTTACGTTGATTCTGGCCACAGTCTGAACCAGTCCGCGAGCTTTACGTTGATTTTGGTCACAGTCTGAACCAGTCCGCGAGCTTTACGTTGATTTTGGTCACAGTCTGAATCAGTCCGCGAGCTTTACGTTGATTTTGGTCACAGTCTGAACCAGTCCGCGAGCTTTACGTTGATTTTGGTCACAGTCTGAAACAGTCCGCGAGCTTTACGTTGATTTTGGTCACAGTCTGAACTGGTCCGCAAGCTTTACGTTGATTTTGGTCACAGTCTGAACCAGTCCGCAAGCTTTACGTTGATTTTGGTCACAGTCTGAACCAGCGAGCTTTACGTTGATTTTGGTCACAGTCTGAACCAGTCCGCGAGCTTTACGTTGATTTTGGTCACAGTCTGAACCAGTCCGCGAGCTTTACGTTGATTTTGGTCACAGTCTGAACCAGTCCGCGAGCTTACGTTGATTTTGGTCACAGTCTGAACCAGTCCGCGAGCTTACGTTGATTTTGGTCACAGTCTGAACTGGTCCGCGAGCTTTACGTTGATTGTGGTCACAGTATCCTCCGGTACCGGACCAATATGCGCGAGAATAACAACTGAGTCATAATATGGGACTTGTGAATGACGCGAAACTATATTTCGGTGTTAAGACTATGTGTAAACATGTTCAATTACTTCTTAAAGGTTTCACCTAAGTCACGGATATAAAAAACGCATTTTTGTGACCGTTCGTATTTTTCCTCAACAATTATTTACATATAAAATTACACGGTAAAATAATAGCTTCCACAAACATTGTCTTATAATTTCCTTAATTTCCCTCGGTAATTTCTTCCTCTTAACTTACCGATACGATCTACAGCGTAGTCATCGAAATACCATAGGACAGGTAGAAATTGCAGCTAATTGCATGTGGCAAAGCGTAATCTCGTATGTTTCTGTCTTCGCTGGGACAATAATCCCGATTTCAACGCAACGCTGAATCTTTAAGCAACAACGTCACCGCGCAAATCAGGGTGGAATCTAACGCAAATACATATTCAGATAGTATAAGTGCTTGCAATATTACTTATGTCAGTCAGTACCGATGTAGCCATAAAACATGTATTTATAATTTAATATTCGCTATTTTCACTTTAAATACAGAGTGAGACCATTGTCATATTCAGTATATTTATGGTAATTATATTTCGCAAGAAGACCAGTCGCTCCGTATTCACAATACTCTCAGAATATTCTATTTTAATAGTAGCCAATCGGTATTCAGACCAGTTATTCATCCATAATATCACTTAATACAGCGTATGTCATACAATTCATAAGGTGATCCGTCATTCTCTACAAAAAAACGCATATTCAGTAACGAATTCTGAACACAAAATGTAGTGTCACTCGTTTATTTCTGGTAATTTCTTAATTTTCTTTTCTCTTTCCATGTGACAACAATGAAAAGAAAAGCAACTACATTCTGATAAATATAAAACCACTCAGGGCAGCCTTTTAAGTTATAATAGTTAAGTCAATTAAAACACAATAAAATTAAAAAAGACACAACTTAAAAAGCAATGAAAAGTTAAACGAGTGTACATATAATTAAAACCGTTTATCATGACATGTTTACTGTTACATCACAGTATGTTTTGTGATTTTCTATAGTTATCTTGTGACTGTATAAACCCGGATTTATTTGGCACTCTTTCAACGCTTCTGTGACAATTCTACGAATGCAAAATCAAAAACGCTAACAACTGCAACGTGCATGCAAAATAAAACACTAGGATGTCGGTGCTTGTATTACCAGTTTATTACCTTATTTTTACCGGTAGAGTATCATTTTGGTAATATGAATTTTAAATGATACATGTGGTTTAGTACTTTCTATGATTGGATGCAGTATCCGTATCTCTTTAGGTTTTGAAGGTTTTGCTCATGCATAGAATATTGGCATTTTATTTTTCAAAACAAAAACAAAACATATTATAAAGAAAAGCCCACGTATCATTGGTTTTATATTTTAAGATATTTTAATTGCACAATACTTCTGCGATAGCGTCTATTTTAAATCGTATATACTGCATGCAGTATACGGATCTTTAGTATAAGACAACCCTCTATTATATTTCAAACACAAGTGCGTAATACCAACAGTTAATGTGATTTCGTAAAAAGACAAAGGCGAAAACAATTACATCCAAATAATACCTTAATTAGTACTTGTAACACTGAGTTAAGTAACAAATGAGTTTAGTAAAAAAAATATGTAAATATTATACATTACAATATATTAATCACATGTAGTTTTATGATATTTGTTTAAGCAAAGGTGTGTCAATTATTAGTGGTGTGTTCTGTTTGATGTTCAATTATTAATTTAATAGACGTTTAAGTTTCAAGACAGTGAAGCACTTAGCAAAAAGTAATGTAAAATTTGAATACTAATATACTACTATCTTAAAGCCGCAGTCCGTGGAATATAATTCAATACATGTTAGATTGGCCTTAGTTCTAATGAACGTTTACGACGTTTATTCGACTGAAAAATGTTTCTTATTTACGAAGGGCATTTTATAATCTCTATGTTCGAAAACTCTTGGAACAAACGGAATATACACTATTGTACGTGCTGATTTACTCCAGAGGCATCACCAGCTATCGCATACAGATAATTTGACGATAAAAAGGTACCAAAACGTTATTATTTTTTACCGATTTCAATGCGTTTTTTTTTTAATTTTAATCGGCGAGATGTCCATAAGAATGCAAACATTTAATTTTATCAACATACTTCTGGACTGCTGCTTTAAGTATTGATTATAACTACGCGTACCACCTACCTTTAAACTAGTTCCTAATTTCAGGTATAGCAGTGCGTTGCATGCGAGGTCATTGGTGACATAGATTGCTGATCTGGTGCTATCAAGTTTCCAAGCTCGGGGGACACTTGAACAAATAAACCTTAAACAAACAGTAGTTAGCCCAGCTATGCTGGCGTGAATAATGTTCCGAAATCACAGTGCTAAAACAAAACTTGAGAAGTTTGAAGTAATTTTCGGCGAGTGACTGAGTCATGGCCGAAGAATTTAAAAATGTATCCATCCCGACCCATGGTTAATCTCTCACCACTGCATTCGTTAGATTATTTTTATTGCCGTTCGGTTCAAAATAATTATAATGATTTAATGGTTTGACTTTAAATTGCTCTCTGTTCCACGACGATCCTTATTATATTACCAAAAATGTGTCGATAATTCAAAAATAAAACTACACAAATATCAAGTAGTTGACTAACAATTCCTTGTTCCGTAATTTAAGGCAAGAGACCAGTTGTTAATACATGTATAACAAAAAACTGAAATAGAAAAAAACCCATACATGAACAATTTTCAGCGGAAGATGACGCCACCTCCAGTGTTAATGCTGTGGTCTCTTGCCTCCGTTGCATCCAAACTTGTTTACTTTCAACATCTTCAACAAGAAATCAATCTTACGATTAATGTACTATTCAAATGGTACTTAAAACGTCCAAGATGCCACTAATATCTCACGTGGCGGATCGGTGGTCTAGTGGTAACGTACTGGCTTCACGACCCAGGGATCGCAAGTTCGAGGCCCCGCTAAACCCTTAACCTGCTGACTCGTCTTTCGCATGAGACGTTAAACTGCGGTGCAGTTTACTAGGTGCTTCACACCAGGCACTAAAAGACACAGGGTCGACTCTGAACGGTGCGTCTCCACATATATCTTGCACTAACCCCTGTAACCCAACTAACAAGTCTTCTGGGGGCGATGGTCATATGGGAGAGAATCACGGTGCATTCGATAAAAATGTACTACACATACACACTAAACTTTTCCCAGTAACACAGCTGAAACACACGCTCAGACGAATCTGACTGACGATTTCTCATTATAAACAGACTACAACGCTGCACTGTTTCCCCAGCACACATCACAATCTAGGACTTACTGTGGAAGTTGATACCTGGTTTTTACACAGTGTTGCACAAAAACGCTATATCTTAAAAATGTTCGACGGAGCATTGGGGATGGTGATAATTTCAGATTATAAACAATGCAAAATGAGTAGATGGACGTTATGATATAGGACGAATGTTCAGGTAGTTGATTAGAACACGTCCTTTTATTGAGTAGAAATGCGACAATGGTAGAACATTTCTGTACTGGTCAAGAAAAAAAACAAAACTATGTGGACTCTGCTTTAACGTGAACACACTTGAAGAATCGTCCGCCTGCACAAATACACATGGTGTAAATTCATAGTCGGTACACACTGACCATCCACATGCACAATAACACATCTTTACCTAATGGACACACATGGACAATCGTTTGAACGTTCATAATTTCATGAACTTGTAAAACCGTCCACGGGTTTTAATTGGCATTACGGAACCATCAAGTGCCAACTTCCCACGTCACCCGCTAGTCAGGGTCTCAAGATTGTATCAAAATGTTGATATCAGTCTGCCAATAATTGGGACAAAGTTTACTTTAATATCAAAGCCCAAATCTCTTCCAACAAGTAATTTACTCGACTCTGGCGAAAGTGTATTAAGAAAGAGCTTGACAACGAAAGATATCCAAAGCTATGCAACTTCAGAAATGCTTGACAAAGTGTGTGTCGCCAGGCTTGGGGGCCTAGGGTGGTCTGCGGCCAGCGTTTGGTTCTTTGAAGACCCGAACATCCGCTAAAATCAAATAAAATGACCGTAAACATCCTCGTTCCCGTGCAGACCAGCGCACGTGCCTACAATTCTCGTTGCTATGGAAACAAAAGACGCACTGACAGTTTTAAGCTGTATTTATAACTTCCATCGAATTCGGGTAAAAACTAATAAACGTCTCAAAACAAAGCACATCTTTCTTAAAACAAATAGAATTTATCACAAAATACATTTGTACATGTATGCCGATGTAGAAGTCAACATTACATTCGCTAGGTAAGTACCATACTTCCGTGATTAAAGACGTGCATATATATTTCAAAATAACGCACGGTTAGTGTAATTATGTATGTGATCTAACAGCTAGTTAATAGTAGAAACTGTTTCATTATTTAACCAAACTACTCACTAACAAAACTGCTAAATAGGCAAAATTCATGTATTTGTTTATTTGGATACTTCGTATTGAAATCATTTTTTAAAACAATAAAAGACTGGACTACACGTAAATCCATCTTTTTCGAAAACCGCTGACCATACTTATGCCATAGCTGTTGACATCCCGTCACCCATTTATCTGCCCGTCCCTTTCGAAAAATTAATAACATTAAAACAATCCAACCCCCTTGCTTTCGCCATTCGTGATAAGAGCAGATTTATACAGTTGTGCGGCGATTTATTCAGTATTTGCGGGGATTATCTCAGAGTCTAGGAGATTATATACTTATTAATAATCTAGCCCGGACCGTTTTATTTTAAACACTCATGCTACTGGAATTTTTATAGACTGAACTTTTTACCAATTGTTTGTTTAGTGGTTGTGTACGTTTTCGGATGTCGTTTTTTTTTTCGTTTTCCTTCACCTAGATCTCTGGTGTTGCTTTTGTGGATTACATCCCGCAGAGGGCTGTTTGCAGAAATGTTTGAAATCCAGGTCTATATACCAGTAACATGTTGGACATGATTCAACTTAGACATGCATCAAAAATGAAATAACCAGCAGAAAATAAGTGAGACGGTTAAGACCACCTCACAATTATGAAAATTACATGCGTTGTAATGGCCATGCTAGAAGTTTAAGTAATGTCTAAATATATGAAGGAAAATATGAAGAATACGTGTGGTGACAAAGGTGTATAAAAATATGTTGTTGCACACTGATTTATCGAAGATATGAGAGAGGGGGCAGGGAAGGGGGGGGGGCGACGTCGCAAAAGAAGCGGACCTATATATTAGCTCGATTTAGCGCAGTATTGTATCATCAAGTCTCGAAGTCCTTACATGAATGACGTAATCACTGCAGTTTGATATTATAGAAAAACGTTCATTTAACTTTCATTAAAATAGAATAGTCATTTTGTGAAAATTCCTTGGCATTGCACTAAACATAATGTTATCCCTTTGCAAAAGCTGACAGAGGAACTCAAGTTTGAAAATTAAAAAGGGACTCTTTGTAAAAGCTGCTCATATGTAAATTTACATGCATTTATTATAAATTGCCCCTGCATATCCGATCGAGATCAGCCTAAACTAATGCATCAAAAATAGTATTATGCTGTATAAATTAATACAGGTATTTCTCACTACGAAAAAAAAAATAAAAAAGATTCACAAGTGTCGCATGGGTGATTTATGAAATCCGATTTATTCAATAAACAGCGTACATGTATGTTATTTTCACATCTGCATAAACCTGTCATTTGCAAAGCCGTTGTAATCACAAAAAATAATAAATCGTAGATATAAATATTACTATCGCAATGAAATATTCATTAAAACAACGCAGTGGTGTGTTATGATTGTTGACAAATATTTTTGGTTGGCTACATCTGAATATTTCAGCCCGTATCATATTTTGTTGTTATGGGTCTCTTTTTCTGAAATTATCTTGGTGTAATGATGCTGAACGGCGAGGTATCAAATTTCTTACTTTTTACGACATCTCGACGATTTTTGGTACCCGTAAATTTTACGACGATGACATTTTCGGTTGTGAAAGCAAAAATCTTCTTCAACCTTGTAAGGCTTCAACAGGCTGTGCTCTGGCGTGTTTTGAATGTATGTTACATGTTATGAAAGACGTATTTTCTCGTTCGAATCAGCGGGGCGTAAACTTTTGATCGTGCAGTTATAATCCCTTTGTGTTGTCCGTGAGTGTGCAGTGGTCAGCTACAAATCCGTATCGAAGATATATAATAAACCTTTGCAAATCATCTCATCATCATCATCATCATCATCATCATCAATATTATAATCATCAGCATTATCATCCTCATCCTTTTATGTGATGTCCTGTACCAACAGTGTATTGCATCTGATATCTTTATATAATATATGAAGGTACGAAATAAAACAATATCATCCACTTATAAAGGTATGTATACCCATTGTCTATAGGTATCGTGTTCGATTAACTTTGGCGCCAGAACTACGGTGTACGTAAGCAGTTGTATGGGGGCGGGCTAGGTCGGGTATGTTTAGGTGAATTTGTTGTGTATAAAATTGAGCGAGCGAAGCGAGCAAAAAAGAGAGCATATTAATCCCGTTTACCGTTCTTTACATGCCCAATTATGTATGGTCCAGAAGTTGTTGTTTTTTTTGGGGGGGGAGGGGTTGGGGGGCGCCCCCCCCCCCTGAATCCGCTAGTGCGAATCGTATATTTCTTGGTTTGGTTCGGATGTCCATGGATCACCCAGTGTTCATGCAATAATTTGCGGGAAATTAAAAAAAAATAATCCTGCATGAACTGTTAATTCCACTGTTAATTCCAAGTTGTCTAAAGTAATTCCACGTTGGGTAACACCGAAACGCAATTATAAGTACAAAAAATATAATAAAAAAAGATTTGTTTATATACATGGATATATATATCAAAGTTATCCTAATAGCATGCATGTACTAGTACCCGAGCCTTATATCCCATGCACAATATGGCCAATATATGGCACCGTATATATAATATCTCTGTTTAATACATTAAGCCATTGGGAATAGGTAAGAAGACTTATGTGCAATGCTGATATAATTGTAATTATTTAAGTAACCCATAGGAAAAATAATTGTTTAGTTAAAAAGCAATTTTATAGTTAAATATCACCATTGGTTGATATTCATGTTGCTTTTACATGAAAATTCCATTCTTTAGCAATAATTACATCCAATGGTATATCGTTGAAAGTGCCTGCAGCATCCCACTCATATGTTGCTCTTTTTCCGATATCTACATACGTCACTTTGTAAACTCACTAAAATTTAAAACAAAAGCCTGAATTTGAGAACTACTTCATCATAACACTTTACAATACAAGCATGTATGTTTATACCTATTTCTTGCACTTGTCTTGTTTATGAAGTGGGAAGGATCAGGCGCAAATCTCCCATATTTGTTTTATCGGCGCGGGACTTTAATTTGATGTCAGGAAGATTTGGAGATATCCAGCAAAATTGAACTCTGGCCGGAAATTTGACAACAGAAAGATTCGCAATATGACATTGTCAGCTTTATTGTCTTGACGTGGGAAATTGGCACATTGTATGTCTTGAACGCAATGATCTTCTCAACATAAATTTCACTTTCAACCTCGAATGAAAAATAGCTTACCCCGCCATCAGTCCGTACAAAAAACACAACATCTTAGCGTGAGTGATTACCTATATTATTGGTGTAGCTCAGCATAATTTGCAGCATCATGAAATGGTCATAATTTTCAAAGTCTTCATCTTTACCATAAATGTTGATAACACGTTTGATAATAGCCTGCAGTGTACGTACGCATAACGTTGACGTCGTTGCCGTTACGTCTATTATTGTTTATTATGCAGAACTAAAAACGGCATCACGACACACGTTAATAGCATAGTTATTTTCATGCAGGCCATAGTTTTTGGTATTTACATAAAAACCAATAAAACATCGTCCTATTTGCTTTTTTTTTAAATTTAATTGAATCGTGAATGTGGTCTGCTTTCAATTCTACATGTAGTGCTGTTGGCATCCTTGTTATCTGACTCCTTGTTCGTTCATCAGGTATTATGATACATTCTGTTTTCAAATACGTTTAGTTATATCGCTACACTGTGTGGGTGTCTTTAAAGTTGTGTTCATGAACATATATTTTGTTAAAAAATAATAAGTACAACGTCGAGCCAAGACGTCGCCAACAGTTTCTAAATATTTCCTATTAATTATCACACGTAATTATGTAAGATCAACACGGAAGCTATTCCACCATTAATTTGCCTACAGTGATGATTGATTCTGAAATGACTCGCGAAAAACCGACAGCTTTGTTGTTACCATGGTGAGAAAATAGTCGCCCCGGCGGCTCCTTCAAAGGGACTATCAGGGGCCAGGGCCGATTAAAGTTGCGATTGACACTGATTAGTTGTCAAAACCCGTTGTGACAAGTTCTCGCCGAAATTCTTGGAAGTTATTTTGTTACCAGGAAATTATTAAATTTAATCGTTTTAAATCTTATGTTCAATCCGACTTGAACAATTAAAAGTATTTTGTTACATGGTTTAATTTTTGAGTGTATTGGTAATCGGCGTCCATTTACGTTACAGGTGTAATCAATCTTGAAAACATATCTTCCCGTATTAAAATATAACCACTTAAATTCAAAATGATTGTGGCTTGTTTAAACAAAGTTGAACGTCCAAAATAAACCACAAACATTTTGGAATTAAATTAATCAATTTTGATAAGTATTACTTGCATCACGAAACCATATGTGATATACATGGCGGACCCTTCTTCATTATGTTTATTTATTCATTCACGTACAATTAAGGTTTTGTTGATAATGAATGAATAATAATGTTTAATAATGATTGTGGCTTGTTTAAGTTTGGCAGGTCCATTCGTGTCCTCTACTATAAACCTAAATCAACTTGTGATGAACATCGCTTGAGTTTCTGTAATCCTTTTAGAGTCCACACAAAGCGATTTCCTAAATGTTATTACTTTATAAAAATGCTCAATGCAAGGGCATCTAAATTAAATAAACTATATATAATATAGTATGTATGTATTGAGAAACGTATGTAATGAGAATAAAAACGTATCGACAAACATGTTGGAAAAATGAAAACTTGAAAGGGGTCGGTTTTTTTCTCAGAATGCGTAAACCATTTTCTCATTACAGATACTTTATTTTAACCATGATTATATTCCAATGTAGTAATTTCTTACATTCAATATTGTAGGATAATATTCATTTGAGGTATTTTCGTATAGGAATAGTACTATTGAATATCGTTTTCTGATTCCTCTTGAACAATTTGATGTATGGTCTATATTGCGTCCGAGTATATTTGGTCTGTTACTAACTTTTGATTGCACCTGCAGTATTATACTATTGGTTCAATAACGTTTTTGAGATCGATACCATTTAGTAGTCCTAAGACTAAGAAAGTTCTCAATCATTAACTTAGAATAAACGTAAAATATTGGCCAGTGTAAGAGGTTGTTTCATATGGGCTTGAATTGGTATTGGCTTAGGCCAAAAAGAACATAAATGGCTGGTTTCCGCTTACGTCTCAAACACAAATCTTATGAGGGGAGGTAAAAAATTAACTTTTTTTTCTTCAGCTAATTTTTCTTCGCCGCATATTCACCACACAGTTTAAGAATATTGGACTGCATGTAAAATGTTTAAACGCCCCCCCCCCCCCCCCCCCAACAAAGAAACTGCACCTTAACGATAAACAAGGTCATTATGGCAAAAAAAACGTCTAATATAAGCGAAACTGCTCTATTTTCCTGGGGGGGGGGGCTCGGGTAAGCGGAAACCAATAAATTTGTTTACGTCTAATACTCGTATACATGTTAAAGACGAAATTCAAGCTTGTGGATTTGCGTAGTCATGTGAAAATGCGTCAAATGCTATTTATTTTGCAGTATGAATAAATTACAAAACCGACTATGTACAGTTGTCCATCTATACTAAGTAAAATAAGTTTAGCAACAATTAGGATGTTAGCAAATAAAATGCATCTTAAAGTAAACATTGATTGTTTATTGGTCGTATTTATAACACAGTGACATTTGTACCAAGCATGATGTTGACATTCACTAGTTAACTGTCTTTAAAGGGAAGGACCAGTACTAGACGAATAAACGAAATGCTTTTTATTTAATGATGACTGAATGTTGCAAAACTTATTTTATTTAGTATACTTCTATTGCTAAGTGTATCCAATGATGGTAGAATTGTGGCTGCTAACATTTTGTTGCTGGAGGAATTGGTGTATAGCTGTATATCTTCGTGGTTCGGACACTATTCATGTCAATACAATGTACTGTATGAACCATTTGCAGATATTAATAAAATATAAATGAAAGCGATTGTATTTATAAATTATTTAAATGATAAAAATGTGTTTTATCGTTCAACTGCTTTTTATTGGACTCCTATTTTCACATTGCCTTAAATCTCAAAGGCACATACTCTCATAATCTCCCAAGTTTCATAATCAGTGTATTTTATACTTTCCCTGAGTAACATTCAATTGTGTAATTTGAAAGCGCACATTTTGTCAAGGATAACTCAGTTGTTAAAACATATTTGATTTCAATTTTAGTTGAACTGGACATTGGACCAATTTAAAATAAACGGCAACTAGGATGTGCATTAAAGAACTACTATACATTGATATATTTAACAACGTTCTAGGACATATTTCAATAATGAACTTGCAATTCGCATACATTTTTCTATCAACATTTGTTTAATATTTTGTACATTTTTTTAATTATAAGTGTCGAAATATAGAAATGTGACTTTTGCTAAAACTAATGCTACACCTCATGTTGTATGCTTGGAATTAAAGTATATCGGTTGGAAATACTATTAAATAAATATTGTGTCTGGTTTTTTAGGAACATAATTTAAATTGGCATGTGTAAAAGTATCCGTTTATGGTGTTGTTGTTTTTTAAGTTTGAAGTTTAAAGCGCTGAAAATTCGATTTATATAAAGGGAACATATTTTAAATTTTAATTCACATATTTATATTTTTTTTAACTGTTTTTCCTTACAAATGCGATGCTATTTTCTATCAATTCAGTTTTAAATTTAACCAGTGTGCATGGAAGTTGCCAGGTATTTGATAAACTACAAATACACATTTTCTACGCAAATACTGTTCGCAAACTCACGTTTGAAGTCATAACAAAAACAAGCTTTTCTATCAGACATTTATTTTCTTGTAAAAGAACTTTGTAATTTGTATTGTATTATATATACAATAATGACTTTCAAGCCATAGTATTTCAACAAAATATAAATAAATATACACATTCAGGTAAGTTATTTCATCCAAATTAATAGTACGATAAAATAGGTGAATTATTTTAATGCGACTATTTCACAATTTTCTCTGAAAAGTGTGTGATACAGTAAGATCCATCTATTGTAAAACAACGAGAAAATATTCTAAATAATAAGTAGTATAATAAAACTTCTACATAACACATGTGTAAGTTAAATATTTGAGCCCAGTCGCGGCACAGGATCAGCCGCTTCTGCACCAAAATGAGCACAAGTATAATAGCAAAATAAAATTTTCAAAAACAAATTTACAGAATAACTATGTACACGAAATTAATCTTACCCCATTGTAATACAGAGACAAATGAAATTATATTAAACTATAGATGAAAATCTGTCAATTTGAACACAATATTTTACAATAATGTATTTCATGAAATGATAAATATAATTATTTCTCAAACTGAGAGAACATTTGCTTTACCCCCAACGAGACATGTATATTCTTCAAACAATAAACAATATTACTAATATCTCTAACAGTTAAAATCTACTGCAAGTTTCGAATATCCAATACAGGTCCAATTAAAATTTACCCTCAAGTAGAAATTTGGCTCCAGTACAATGGACTGGTATCGATATTGGAAATTAATTTGGCATAAACCTAAAAGTTTGTCGAACTTAGCATGTTAGGCGGAAATAAACAAATATTACCCTAACCTAACGCTCGCGGTTAACTATGTACCAGATTTTCATATTTGTCACTGACAATGACCAATACAAACGTGAATGAACTGTATATCGAAATTCTATAATAACACTTCTTACATGTATATAAATATAATTTCAAAGTACTGCCTATCATTTTGAGTACTTTAAAATTTTCTTCAAATTAACTGTTAAAACTGAAACTAGGGGGTTTACACAGAAATGTTAACACAATATAATTATACTACCTTAAAAACAAATAATCGGGTTGACTGTAATATTGTTTGAGTAGAGCTGGTAATTACTAAACCATAAAACCCGCTTCACACAGGTGTGTTTTCCTAAGTTGAAACAAGCAAGCGCCATGGAGCGTAGAGCAGAAACCTATTTCATACCCTAGATTTATAACAGTTAAATTTGACGTGTAACTCTATACCAAGACACTCACATTAAAACACATCTACTATATAAAGACAGCATTTAACGTTCTAACAAATACACACATGTACAAGATTACCTGATATACCCCATGATGATTTGGTGCTGGGGAGATTCAACACACATATACATAAATACTGATTGTTAAAAAATAAAACACAATCTAATGTTCACACAAATGTTCACATATGCGTTAGCGGCACTGTACTGCTATTGACGGATGAGTGGTCTGAAACAGGCATTTGATAATGTCCCTGCATGGCCTGCATTTGCTGATGTAACCTCTGTTGTGCACTGGGATCATTCGGATCGCTTCCGGGCGGTAAATACATGCTAATCATTTCTCGCAAGTCCCCAGGGGCCACCCCGTTTGGCCGACCGCCGCCCTGCGCATGCGCACCACTAGAGTGTCCGGTAGGTGTGTTCGAATCCCTTTTCACTCCCCCATGGGACTGTGGCGGCATGCCGTACTGCGCCATTGACATTGCGTAGCCCGATCCCCCGTTCATGTACGAGCTCGATGAGACACCCTGGCTGCCCATGCCGGGGTTGGGAAGGTACTGACCGTACGGGTTCTGCATCTGCTGCATCTGCTGATAAGCGTTGGGGTCGGCCATCATGTGGTGGTACCCATTTTGCATATAGCTGTTCATGTACATGCCCGCCTCCCGACCCATCTGACCCATGCCCGGCGGCATTCCTGGACCGCCCGGAGGCATTCCCGGAAGTGCGTATTTGTCCTTCTTCATCAGGGTCTTCGTTTTTCGTCGGGGTCGGTATTTGTAATCTGGGTGCTCCTGTAAGTATATACAATTTACTATTAAGGCGTGCACTAATCATAACGATTGTGAATAAAATATTTCATATATATGAGAACGAAAATACTATTTGTAAAGACTATTTATTTCTCGAAGAATATTTTCTTCTTCACGTTAGAAACTAACATGGTTATTAAAGTAGTAATTTTTTTTCCACATCGAATTGACAGGATCAGTATATGGTAATTGCATAAAATACACAGATATAGGACAAAGCAATAAAATATGTGGTATAATAGCATAACAAGGTCCGGAAATTCAAGTCTATAATTTAATTAAATGCAATTATGTTTCAAAGACCGAACCGGGCAAAGCGGGCAATCAACTCAATTGCATGCATGCAGCAAACAGAAAAGACAAAATGAATGTGCAGAGTTTCTTTGCATCCCCACCTTGAAGTTTTCTAATACTTTCATTTACAGATCATATAAATTCCCGAAATCATTCATTTGAAAAACAGAAGGCACTTATCTTAAAATTTATAGCGCATACGCAAATGCTACCCATCCTAAATGGTATGAAATTAACTATTTTTATACAGTTTTCTAATAAAACACTACGTTTTTTTCTACTTTATATCAACTACGGTTAATGCATACGGAAGAAAGCTCGTTACGAAAAAATAAAAAAAAATGATTTAAACAAAATAAGATAGCAACTACAGAATTTGTGTTTTCTACATTGTATATATGGGTGGGGTGCAAATAATTGAAACTCTTACCGCAATTACCTTCATATGGATCGCCCTCAGTCTCTTCGCCTCGTCTATGAAGGGACGTTTTTCTTGTTCGGACAGCAGTTTCCATTCGGCGCCCAGGCGTTTGCTGATTTCAGAGTTGTGCATTTTCGGATTCTCTTGCGCCATTTTCCTGCGCTGGCCCCTAGACCAGACCATGAACGCGTTCATCGGCCGTTTGACGCGGTCCGCGGCACTTCCGCCCTTGCCGCCGGCGCCCCCGTGCGAGCCACCGTGCTCGTGGTCCTGGTCGTCGTCCATGTGGTCGTGGTTGTTGTTGAGCCCGTGCGTCACGGGGCCGTTCATGCCGTGGTGCTGGCTGGTGGGCGGAAGCGCCGTCTGGGGAGCCTGTCCCTTCAGGGACATCTCCGGATCCATGTCCGTGTACTCAATCTTGACGCCGGACCCCGGGGACACGTTGGAAGAATACAGTTTGAAGCCGCCGTCGGTACCGCTCGTAGACTGGTTATACGTTAAGCGATGGTTACGCTGTTACTTTGGGAAATTTAGTAATTAAAATCCCCAACTGTTTCTGTTCAAAGTTTCACACGTTCGTTCAGTCTTAATACTGCTCAGTGTGTTTGAACAATTTAAAATTCACACTAGCTTTTTCTTTTGAATAACTCTTAAACGTTCTTAACAATGTACATTGAAGTTATAATACTAGATCCAATTGTACATAAAAGAAATAATCTTCACTGCTTTTCAATAGTTTCTATATAAATGTCTCTTTTTCCTAAAATACACTGCTTGTTCGTCTGATAATTCGCTTTAGTGTTCGAAATGTATTGATCAGCTACCATAAATGATATCAACCCGACCAATCGGAAATCGGCATTCGTAAATGCGCTTGAGAAAATCCTGTCACCGAGCGATCTGATTGGTACTCGAGTCGTCTACACGGTAGGCGTGAACAACTTAGTGGGCGGAGCGAAAGGTGTCAGCGTAGACGACACAGGTAGCTGCGTTCTATGTATTTACTCAAATGTCGTCTACCTGAGAAAGGATTTTTGAGTGAAAATTGGAAAACATGTTAGGAGATGTCAGATGAAGTAACATCTGATTGGATTACACTGATTGTATGACAGACCTGGGTAGAATCGCTCAGCTGTCACTCACTGTTGCAACCAAACACACCCCTTAGAAACACCAAGCATGCAGTCATCATGTGTAGTTTATACGTTTATACATTTATATATATATATATATCTTAAAATTTTAGAACATAATAAATGTTCTCCCGACAACAAAAGTAACTGTGTTCTATACATATGTTTTGTTGAATTTCAAAAAAATAAAATTGCAAATACATCACACACAAATTGAAAGAAAAATATTAAAATCCAGTCAGGGAAATAAGCAGTCCATGTTTTGTAAAAAAAGTAATTATTCGTAGTGCAATTTACAGTTACTTTTAAATTTTTAATTCAAAACGGTACTGAAAACTGGAACTCGTAAGTGTATCTATCTCTTATAATGTTTTGGCTAAACTGCCTAACATTATGAATGACTGTTTTAAGCGTTTGTGTATCGGTATTAATTCGTGACACATTTATTCCAACATATTGTGATCTTTATTATATACCGGACAATGGCGACCGCGTTATAAGTCGCATGCCTTATTTAACCCAGATTTGTGTTCAAAGTGTACCTCTATGCAACTGTTTCCATTTGAAAAGGACAGTCAATGATCGGGGGTCGAGTATTGTGTGAACATACAATATGCATTGTAAGTTATTGTGTTCCGTATTTAATGCTCTCTTTTCACCCGTGGTCGTATTTGGTGACAATTTATAATAAAAGCTACAGTGCTGTATTATACTTTTGAAGCAAATTCTTTATATGGATTCAATCGGACACGCGCTTTTCACGGTCACTGTAGTATGGACTTCTTTATATTTTATTATTTGCATGAAATAATGCGTTTCTTTAACGCCGATTAAATATCAAAACAAACCCGTATGTTGACCCAGATTTGTGATCCACTTGTGTATTGGGATGCTTTTGTGTTTAGATTTTCTGCACAGAAATGCATTCCGTTAGTTGTTTTATATGAAGTTTTTTTTATACATGTATACCAGACCGTATCGCGTATGTACAAGTATTTGTAAACGCCAGAATACTATTATTTTGAGAGGTCTTAGTAACCTGGACATAAATTCAGATGCTAGCTCATGTTTTATTTTATTGTATTGTTTTCTTTCGTTACATTTTTATGATCTTTTTAAATAATTTTTATACAATGATAAAAGTGACTTTTAATTGAAGGAAAAATAATTCTGCTATTCTTTTCACTACGTCTTATCGTTCCATAGAACATGGGAATGAAACTTGTATGCTGTAAATTTATAAAACATCGATTGATTTTATTTTTACTACACTCTGTTTGTTTGAAATGTCGCTCTCTAAACATTGTTTTTCTACAATCAGAATATAAAACAATCTCGAATGACGTATATTGTCTCAATAGTTGGTTTTGTTTGTGAATTGTTCAGAGACATTATTTAATGGATTGAGCCTAATAAATCCTATCTCACATGCTTGGTAACGAGCCGGGAAATACAAACCAGTCTAGTAATGGAGGTTTTAGTGCCATATAAAATTCGATCCACTTTTAATTGCGTGACTATTTAATACGTTGAAAATTAGACTCCAATTTATTGATGCTTTTCCAGAAAAAAAAAAACACCAAAAAACTGGTATTAAATGATTGCAAAATTCTAGCACGAGATTTATGTATTTGTTGTTTGCTTGACAAAACCACTTGCTAGAAAATGTCCAATACTATAATTGTTTATTAAAAAAAAAAAATTATTGTCTAAAACAATTATATCAACTTATTTATCACAACTTTAAAAAAGGTTTAGTTATTGTTTTAACAGATTTTTTAACAGCAGACCATACAGTAAATAACCTACCGAAACAATAACATTTATGGCATTAAAAATGGTGAATTCTGCGTCTATAAAAATATATTTTAAATATATATTTATATTTTTATTTATCTTGTAATAATAATAATAATAACAAATAATAATCCAAATAATCATAATAATAAAATTAATTCCATGTAATATCATTAAATATTCAAATTCATTCAAATTATATTATTATATATTGAATTTAGGGTATTATATAACATTTATTAGACTACTATCTGATTTCGTATGTACATAAATACAATATAAGTTCTGAACATGATGAAATTCTAATTGTGGGAAACTTCAATGTAATGGAACTATCGACACAATTAGCAACGTGCCATTAGTCAACACAGATGCCGCCTTTGTACTAATCGATTACAGAAATCAATTGGTCACTTACAAGTAGCGTTACGTGGGTAGCTGCTGGCCAGCAGACAATAGTGGACAGTGGTCAATTAAGAGTTTTCCCACCAAAAACCGTTATTCTCACGTTTCATGTAAACATTTGTATTGTACAGGTGCTAATATCACAACGTGTTTTGTATCGGTGTCCATCAAAAGATTCTTATCATAGAGAGAATTTATTAGATTTATTAGATATGTATTCGGACTGATAGTCATAAATGCTAAATGGCATGATGTTCTTTTCTATTTGTTCACACCTCTGAGTGATATTTATCTATATGACTGCGGGCAGCCTTTGAAGACACGACTAATTATTTCAATTACTTCTTGCATTGCTGACCACCATGGCAACCGAGTCATCCGAATATCATTCAATGAAATTCGACTAATTCTTCATAAGTCCATGCTGCAAGCGGGGATCTACGCGGATTAAAATGAATTTATCCAATTTGACAATAAATTACGCAAACAGTTTGCGTGAGAATTGTTACAAGATTAGAAATGGTCCCAAGTACAGCAATGGACCAAAAGTAACTAAAATAATCGAACATGGGGTACGGTTACGTCAAACTGTTACATATTGGTACCACCACGGGACAGTAATTAGATTGACATAATTATTTATGTGTAACAGTCATTTATCAAGTATAGACTTTTTTGTATTTGCTTAATAGTTTCCACTACCTCACATTTTTTAATACAAATATCAAGTTGTACAGGGGTAGAAGTACCTAAAGTACGATTTGAATAAAAATATAGAATGGCCTTATTCATGCAACGTTTGTTTGTGGTGTAAGAATATACCATTCAAATCTATTAATATACATATATTGTATACATATATATATAAATCTACTTTTCATCACGTTTGTAATGTGAATGTATTAATTCCACCAGCTATTCATTTTGTATGTGTTTTATAATACAGATCTAATGTAGACGTTCGTTTTTATTTCTAAATATATTTATATATATATATATTATATATATAGAGAGAGAGAGAGAGAGAAATAAAAACGAACGTCTACATTAGATCTGTATTATAAAACACATACAAAATAAACAGCTGGTGGAATAATACATTAACATTACAAACGTGATGAAAAGTATATTTTTATATCCAATGTATCAAAGGTCGATGTCGCCACAGAGCCAGTGAAACAGTTTATGTTTTGCATCATTAACACTTTTCTATCAAGCGTTAAGTCTAGGATTTTATTGCCAGTCTCTTTGGCCAATTAAGGCTTCCGCTTTAGCATTAGGACGTCTAATCCCCGCGTACTCACGCAGGGCAAGGGCCCGCCAAAAAGCCTAAAAAAATCGCACCGTGTCTTCAAACCGCTTTAACTTTATACGAACCAAGGAAAAAGCAATTTCAGAGCTCATTATGCAAAAATATCTTAGGTGGACACAGCCATGCGTTTAAGGACTTATCAAAAACCATAATCTTTTCAAACGATAGGGGAAACTACATGTCCCGCGTCTTGGCAGCTATTCAAAAGTTCGACCAAGATTTTAAAGATAGCGGCTTGAAAATGCCACCTGTAATTTATCGCCATTCTCTGCCAGTAGGGACATATCGATGTAATTAGCTATTCTCTTTTCGGCATAATCATATTTTCTTACATTTTAATGCATTGTGAAATGCCGCGGCAATTTTAAAGTCGATATGACAGATAATGTATACGACTGAGAATATATTTCTTAATCATCAAATCACAAATAAAAATAAGAAAATATACTTTGTTAGATTTATGGTATTAAGTCATGAAAACATGATACACGTAATAAACCAAATATTGTATAAAACATGTTTTATGTTAAAATGTATATCAGAATAGATTACATCACACAGGTCAGTCTAACGACACTGCAGTAGCAACGCCGATGTTGTAGCGGTAGTAGTGCGAGGTGGTGGTGAGGATTTGTGTAGAATATAAAAAGACATCTCACGTCAGCAACGAACAAAGTAAAAACACAAATAGCTATTGAATCATTAATCATGAGTATTACATAAAGACATTTACAGGTGGATGAGGGGAATAAACCAAAAGCCGATTCTTCCCTATATCATTTAAATATACTTGAGTCAACTTGCTAAGGAAGTTGAGTCCATTGTAAGAACGGTATATCATGGTAAGGCGGTATTATAGACACGCAAAGAACGGTATATCATGGTAAGGCGGTATTATAGACACGCAAAGAACGGTATATCATGGTAAGGCTGTATTATAGACACGCAAAGAACGGTATATCATGGTAAGGCTGTATTATAGACACGCAAAGAACGGTATATCATGGTAAGGCTGTATTATAGACACGCAAAGAACGGTATATCATGGTAAGGCTGTATTATAGACACGCAAAGAACGGTATATCATGGTAAGGCTGTATTATAGACACGCAAACAACGGTATATCATGGTAAGGCTGTATTATAGACACGCAAAGAACGGTATATCATGGTAAGGCTGTATTATAGACACGCAAAGAACGGTATATCATGGTAAGGCGGTATTATAGACACGCAAAGAACGGTATATCATGGTAAGGCTGTATTATAGACACGCAAAGAACGGTATATCATGGTAAGGCGGTATTATAGACACGCAAAGAACGGTATATCATGGTAAGGCTGTATTATAGACACGCAAAGAACGGTATATCATGGTAAGGCTGTATTATAGACACGCAAAGAACGGTATATCTTGGTAAGGCTGTATTATAGACACGCAAAGAACGGTATATCATGGTAAGGCTGTATTATAGACACGCAAAGAACGGTATATCATGGTAAAGCGGTATTATAGACACGAAGGGCAGGTGGTTTGTATTTACCTGTGCCTCCTCGGTAAGGTTACCCAGGTCTGATTCATTACGTATACTATGCACACACACACACACACATATAATATATATATATATATAGTAATAACGGTATAGCATACATGGATATTCGAAGATGTAGCTAGTCTCATACAAATATATGGTACGCTTTTGACGTCATTCTATGTCAAACCGTCATCAAGTATAAACCCAAGATGTGTCCCATCACCCTTCCTAGATTAGACGATCAGATAGCAGTTGGGAATGGAAATAAAAAAAAGGTTCCAACTACTAGATATTGTATTTAATGTTTACTTAAACATTGTAATTTGACATTGCAGTGGACGAAACTAGATTTCCGTGGACAAAGTACTACAATCACCTTCATACCGTCACCACCAACGCACACCACTACACGAAAGGGCAATAACTAGCCAGCCAAAAGACAAGTTTTATACTAAAAAGATAAACATGCAATGTGTCACTGTTAGATAAAGCTCTCCTGTATAGAATGCTACACAGTTTATGACAGATACAACATTTATGTACTGAATTCTTATATCAGTGTAAGAAGAATCGCCGGATATCTGCTGTTTATGATTAATATCCTTTCCATTGCGAATATGAACTCCATCGTGTGTTCGATATACATGAGTGTATAGTACGTTCACATATGTAATCCGTAAGTGGCAAACATTCAATCATGGGTCAACATCCACTCTACTATTCCAACACAAAGAAAAATAGTATAGACATTCTCCCAAGGTATAAAACATATTTATGTTAATTTAAGGCACAAATTAAATATCCAAGCTAAGGAATAATCACAGGAAATATATAAAACTGCATATAACGTTCACCCTTCTGTGTCAAAATCAAAACTGTAGCCGACTGGGCTAATTCCCCAAACCTTTAGAACGTTTTTGAATGTTTGCCCCGATACGAGAGTAATATGTAACGCCATAAGAAAGGGCCTTTTCAAATTTCTAACAATATATTTTGTTGAGACTGATAATAGTAACAAATTCCTTTCATTTGTATTCAATAGCAATGAATATAGATTTTCACGCTTGTACAATGAAGTTAGTGTGAATGGGTTTCAATGCTTTTCTCCGTGTAGCCTATAATTCCCCCATTCCATTTAATATGAATTGTGTTAGTTAAGCCTCTATCTCTCGCAATAACTATATTCAAATCAGACAAAAACCTCCCTGCCTGTGGAATAGCTCGTCGACATGGCCTAACAATGGAGTTGATTGCACGCCGACTAAGTCTCCGTTCAAGGCCATAGTAAAATAATCTCTATGTTTTGTGTCAAGTCGGATCAGGTGTGTGTGTTCTTTAGCTTCTATTCCAGCATCTTTTGTCAATCAATAAAATAGTCGAGGAAGGATTAAGTCATGCGATTTGATATATCCTTTAATACGAATAAAATGCTACAGATCTATGTCGTTTGTTTAATCCTTCGCCTGATTGACTAAAAAGTATCTAAATACATAAATAAAATTTAATGATCTAAAAACCAGCATATCAACAGAAACGATTATGCAATTCGACAAGTGATGCAAATTGATGAAATACCAAACATTCTTCTTAAAAATAATTCCGGAGTCCCAAGTTCGTCCCAAAGTGTTGGCAATGGAGACTATTTCTGGTTCTGTATTGTATATATGCCTACCACATTCTTGAAAGACGCATGCATTACAATAAGGAAACTGGGTGAAACATTGTGTAAGAAGTAAAGTTTTATAGTAGTAGAAGTAAAGTTTTAGGTCGCGGTGACGTAGTGGATATGGTGTCCGCCTAGCGTTCGAGAGGTCCAGGGTTCGATCCCCACTCTGTCAGCATTCCCAAGATCTCCCACCAAAGATACCAAGTACTGGTTCTACACAGGAAACGGACTCGAGAGTGTCGCAATAAACCGTAGGCTTTCGATGCAATCGAGCCACCGCGACCTAAAACTTTACTTCTACTACTATAAAACTTTTCTTCTTACACAATGTTTCACCCAGTTTCCTTATTGTAATGCATGCGTCTTTAAACTAAAGTTTTATAGATCTGCTTAATAACGTACACAGTATAGGGACAGTCATCATACAGGCATATCCCTCCAAAAGATAAATAGCGTCGTGTATTCTTTTTCTCCGACGGCTGTTCATATAAGGTCACAAACCAAAACTACCATTACATTTTTAATAAATGACTGCACTTTTTATTCCAACAAGGCCTAGGGTGGCTCTCGCCGGGCCTACTGGAAGAGGCAGAACACCCTCAATCGACGCCGAAAGCGTTAAAAATACTTGTTTTTTTTTCATGTTTTCTTTTCTTTACATTCTTCTTATATTTATACGATACTTATTTGCAAAGAAAACAGAAATGTAGAAAATATAAGAATAACTATATGTCTTCTACAACAACGAACACGTTAGCCAGGTTTGTCAATTAATGGTTTGTGAATATACTTTTAACGTAACAATTAAGTATATGAATTGATTGAAGCGCATCTGTTACAGAAAGACTGATTGGGAAAAGTGGAGGAGAACGAAATATTGATACAAATTCAGTAAGAAAGAAACTCATTTCAGTTTGAAACTTTTTAAAGCAAAACAAATCATGATCGTCACTTTATTGATGTAGGAGTGTAGATGATGTTTTATTTTTACATTTATTTATTAATGTACCACGCCGTTGAATATATATTTTATATGTAGAAATAGGCGTTTAAGCAAATAAAAAAGTTTCAAGTTTCAACCAAAAATAACTCTTTGCTGTGGTATTTCTTGGTTATATCCCAACAATTTAGTTGGCTGTGGCCTGAAACAACACAACAAATACTCCATACATTCTTGGATAAACAACACTGCAATACGTCTGTCAACACTTTTTCCATTATTTACTCTAAGCTAGCGAAAATATGTACACAAAATGTCGATCGGATTACCAACGGTTACATTTAAGTTTTCACAAGAGCTTTTTACGGTCAATATTTAGTAGCTAGGAATTTGCTAATTGACGCTTTTAAGAGCATGAGTAAGCGCCGAAACACGCAAAATTACTACTGTTACCACATAATTGGGTAGAGTTTCGCTCCTAGACATACCCGGGTGTAGGGAAACGGTACTTTAGCTGTAAGTATATATAGCATGTGATAAGTCTGCCGGAGACAAATAAACATTATTACATACGTACATGTACTATATGTTGGCAAAGACTCGTGTCAGAGAGAAAATCCGAGCACAGCAAGACCACAGATAAAAAAAGACCTTAAGTAAGTTAGAGGCTATGATGGACCATGGGGTTAGGGTATACATGTCCTAACAAGACCGGTTGAAAATGCGTGGCATGGATTGCTAGATGTAGTATGTTACATTTTGTGTGCACGTGCTCCCATCAAGATACATGTACACAAACGGCAAACGGTAAATTTGCCACTTTTTGCTGCCCTTAAATCTGCGAATGGTCTCAGATCTTATATGGTAAATTGGTCAATATACAAGTATTAGATGCTATATGTATAGGACGGTCCCCAAGATGTCGACCGGTGTTAGTATATTCCTTCTGGTGGTGAGTGCTTTGTTCTCTTTCCCCAAGACAGTTACAGCCAATAATAGGTCTCTGTATCCACAGCTGCCTTTTAGATCTCCTCGGATACAGTGTGATACTTCATTTACAGTATGGAAGTACTCAATGCAAGGGACCGTTTGGTTATAGAAATGGGTCTAAAACGCGATACTATTATGAGTACACCTATATTGGCTCAAGAATTGTTTGATTTGTTTAAACAAAAATATTCCGGTTATATAAGCGTCTGAAACAAAACGATTCCATTTCAAATTTTGACATCTTATCAAGCCTGGTACTTGGTTATTTGTTCGATTGACTGGGTTGTTAGGTGATAATTTTTGAATTGTTAGGCCTCTTCAGAACAGCACTGGCCAAAGTCAAATTTTTCATTTATTACAGCATGGCTACCTTTCGTCATGCGACCTAGTTTCATGAGTCACCTGTGATACACAGTGGACGACAACTACCACAAACAAAACGGTATGCGGCAATTTTCCGCGGGCAATTACGGACCAATATTTGCACTAACTTACAGGACTTCCACCGGTTTAAGAGAACGGAAATTTATCTCAGAGTTCAATCAGAAAAATAATTCAGCAATTAATGGATCCGTGAATGCCTATATTCTATTTACACGAACGGGTGTCCAATTTCGGCAAATGTCATGACGGGTTGTTAAATAGGAGGTAATTCGCTCGTTGGCATTTTTCGATTAATTTTCTGTTCCCCAGTCCCGTCCTCTTGGTTTCTCGCAGTCGTCTCGCGAGACTTCAAAGGCAAGTTGAGACTGTCACCCCCAAGTTCTTGTGAGAACCGCAGAATATCCCGTGCTAATATGTTACTGACAGCAAACATAGACAACAGTTTAAGTCAATAAAATATATATTAACAATTTTCTTCAGCACGGACTCAAAAGAATATGTTTTGATTATGCTTAGATAATTACTAAGACAGAAATGTATCAATGCGTGTACATATGAGATATGTACTTTTGATGTAAAAGTAAAGGGGTACAATAGAACACGAAACCGATAATTGTTTAAAATTCATACGGATTCTTATTGAGAGCGATTGCTTTTTATGACAATCGGAATGAATTCAATTCACGGGTCACGTCTAGAATATTTTCTGTCATGATCTGTCGATCAGCAGCCATCGGACCATCGTCAAATCCAATTTCCTAACCATTTGAAGCGAAAACACCAGTGGACCTTCCGCTGGTATCATAGTCGGGGATTAGCCGGGGAGTTCAAAGGGATTGTGACCAGGAGCTATTTACTGAACGGATCGTGTTTTCCACCTGAGCACACTCGGCTGCCATGGTAACGCGACGAAATGCCGCAACACTCAGTCTTAGGGGAGGGTCGACTTGACGGAGGGAATTATCATGCGTGCGATTTTCCCACCGTTCTTCTGTTCAAAGACTTCTCGCACCTGAAGTATCGGGCGCGGATGGCGAATTTTAATGTCATTTCGAGGTTTTGATTCGGCGAAAGAAAGAATAATAGAAACACGCAACATCCGTTTCGTATCTTAGTATAGTGCACGTGACTTTATGGCGAACCGGTGCCTATGTGTATTTGTGCATGTGCATTTGCAAACTATGCCAAAAAGATTTATGTATGTGACCAGAATTCTGAAAATTAATATATATGTAAATTGCGTTGCATTTTACCACGTCCTTGTTTTATTCATTTGTTCTCCAGTTCGTCTGTTTATGGTAATAAATTTACCACTGAATTGCTTCATTACCTAAGCCGGTTGTCATTGATGCTTGCAATTGAACACTTGTAATGGATGCGAAATATCCATACTAAATGCATTCGATATCAAATCCCTCTAAAATACGTATATTTATGTAAAAATAATGAACTGGTGACATTCTTGTTGTTAATATACAGGTCAGGTTTAATATTGATAATATATTGGCTCCACCATTGCTTGACAGTGAAGTATTGAATATGCCTGGCATTATACATTAACATAAAACAAACATTTACAAAAATGAATTTCGATATAATTAAGCAGATAACGAAATTAGTGCTATAATTTATTGTAATTAAAAGTTCAAAAATTATTTACCGAAACGTTATCAGTAAGAATCTGATCGATCAGCGAAAGTGGCATGTCGGGAATTCAATAATGAAATAATTGACAGTTACTTAAGTGATGCATTTTTCCCTAATATGCACGTTTCGGCACTGCGACCGCCCTCCGGGGTAGACTTGCCACTTAAGTGTGAAGCCTCGAATTGCGCACTAATGACATCTAGGACGGGGGGATTCATTAACGGGTACCACCCTGCGGGAAACGGGGTAGGTGTCCGGTTTTATTGGTCCCTGGTGCAAAAATATCGGTAGCGGTTATAACTAGGGTGTTCGAAGTATTGATTCTCGATTTGTGACAGAGAAATGGCTCTGTAAAGGTAGCGGCCATTGGGAGCTAAGATAGGTAGTCGTGGGAACCTCAGCGGCTTGGTAAATCGGTGTGTTTATTACTGGTCAAAATATGACCATTTCGATAATTGGCCATATAATTATTGCTACAGGTAATGATGGGAAATATCACGAACTTACTGAAGAATATTACTAGTTAGTAGCGTCTTAATAGTTTATTGCATATATCACTCATTATTGTTATAGTTTCGCTATATAACGCGATCAAGGTTTCACGCAATCATGATCAGCAACGTCTCCATCACTGGCACCACTAGCAGCAAACCATCGTGCAAACTACAAGTACCATCATCTATATCGCCTATATTGCCACAGACTTCATAAAAGATATTTGAGGCGTGTCGAGGGAAACTCGGGCATAATGCATGTGCGTAAAGTGTCGTCTCGGATTTACCAGGGTGCGTTAAGCCCGGGTTTCCCACGACACGCCTCATTTTAATTTTCATCGTCAGCGTCCGACGGTCGACACCATAAAAGTACCAAACAAAGTAAAAGTACACCAGTCCACACAGGCTCATTCTGGACTGCACTTTTCGCATACAGTGAATTAATGTTTGGAAAAGACTGCCTTGAAACAGAAAATACCATAAAAGCGGAAACTGCCGTCCCGGATTAGCCTGTGTGGACTGCACAGGCTAATCCGGGACTGCCCAGGCTAATCCGGGACTACACTTTACGCACATGCATTAAGACAGGTTTTCTCACGACGCCCCTCATTTGTATTTGTATAATTTCTTTTAAATTCGTACAAATGATTGACGGATAAAAGAATGATATTTTGTGTTGAAAAAGGTCTTAAAACAATATAATATTAGTGACAGAGTAGATTCATATAATCGCCAGTTAAAACAATTTACATTTATGATCATTGAATAAGTAAGGAACAACAAATGTATTGCCAATGGAGATTTAGGTAATGCGACCAGGGCCCATATTCACCAACCTATTCTTACACTTAAGAGGTAAGAATAAAGAGTATTAGTAACCCTGTTCTAAGAAATCTGTTAATTTGAATCTTACTTTGTATTCATCAACTATAATTACATCATGTTTGATTAAGAACGATATATTTATGATGGTAAGCAACAATGATACCCAGTATATTTGGGAATACAACAGTATTTTTTTCTTGATTCTAAGTTTGTTCTTTACTCTTAAGTAGATGCGCGTCGTGGGAAAACCGGACTTAATGCATGTGCGTAAAGTGTCGTCCCGGATCACCATGTGCAGTCCGCACAGGCTTATCTGGGACGACACTTTCCGCCTACAGCGGTTTTTTGTTTAGAAGAGACTTCATTGAAACAGAAAATACCATACAAGCGGAAAGTGTCGTCCCGGATCAGCCTGTGCAGTCCGCGACACTTTACTCACATGCATTAAGCCCGGTTTTCCCACGGCACACAACAGTATAAGAATGGGCCCATTTATGAAATGACATCAGCCTAATAACTAAGACGGGTAGGAACACATAGCTTTGTACGACCATATTTTTCACAAATAATATTTTCACATCTTGTGAAAATAGGATCTCATTTTTCACAGGAGTGAAAATTGAGATCTTATTCTTCACAGTCTCATTCGTCACATTATCTGTGAAGTTTTTGATCGCATCCAGTTTTTGATATGCAATAAAATCTTATTCTTCTGTGATCCGCACTCGTACCCGGTGTTTACCCAATCGCATTCTTCACACTTAAAAATGTGACAAATGAGATCCTTTTCTTCACAGGTTTGTGAAATATAAGATTTGTGAAAAATATGATCCTACATGGCGTCAACGTCCGCCAACACGCTCAGGCCAAGGCATTGTCGTCTAGAGTACGACCCGTATTCACAAAGCTCCTTAGGGGAATCTTAAGTAAATGCCTTAAATTCATGAAATTCCTTAAGTTTCTGGCTGTTTCATATATAGGTCTTTTAACATTAAAATGTTGTCAACTTGTTAATATTGCTTATATGTTTAGTATTGCAGCTTTCTTTGCACAGAAACATTGGATTTCACATAGAAAAATTGATCTGACATTTTCACTTAGGTTAAGATTCCCCTTAGGAGCTTTGTGAATACCAGCCCTGGCTGATGTCAACACCTTTTTATGGAGCCATTGTCACACTGATTGGTGTAAAATTGTGACGGCATTACTGTGATTGAATTAAGAGCATTAATCTGCATACCGCGGTTGTTGTTTTAACTAATTTTCACACCCTGACCTGTCATCCGTTTCACTTAAAGTCTACATTTGCCAATAAGTGTATAAGTTGAGTAGGTCTCAATATGTGTTAGAACTGAGTGAAAAGCGATGTTGTTTTAGGTACTCAGTAATGTTTAGACATCGGTTTCACTTAAAGTAAACTAGGTTTCCATTGAGTGAAAAACTTAAGTTGAGCCTAAATGACTTAATATCATTTTGCGTTAAGATGAAATTTATGTGATCAAGACTGTCCGACTATGTAGTTATCCAATTTTTGTTTGTTGATTAGGTATGAACGTGTCATATGGAATCAACCCTCTTACACTGCCCCTATTTTAATCGGTATAACAACATTCACGTGATGAGCTAACATAAATATTTTTATGATTTTGTTTGGTAAGTAGTCGAACCAAACATCGCATTGTATTAGCTGAAAAGAAACAACGTGTTCAGTATCTGTATGCAAACATCTGCACGAAAATGGTGGAAAAATCAACTTTATAATAAATATTCGAATGATCTTCACAGTTTAATGCGCCGTCATGCCTGCATGTGCAAGAACATATAATCGTCTCCAGGGATGTTTTATGCGACAGAACTCACAAATAATGTTCCCGTACTATTAGCCAGGATTTACATCGTCGACTAAGGATTTAAATCGTCCTCGAATATCATCCCGCACTTAAGTGCTGCTTTCTGTCGCAATAATTGTTTTCTCGGGTGGCTAATTTTGCAGGAAGTTTTAATTAAAATCAGTCTTGTGGTATTTCAAACCAAAGTTCCCGAGGCGCTCCGATTATGGTATTAGCAACGGACTAAAACGGTGTCAGGACAGTTTCTAGATCGACTCGATAACCCTGAGGCGTTATACAAGTAATGGTCACGTTATGAAAAGGTGTATAAGACTTTATTCCACCCTATTCCATATACAAGCAAGATATCTTCTAGTCGTTTAATTTCATTCCATTGTCATTCAAAACTGTCTCCCTCGGGCGTTCTTTATAGATTGAAGATAACTTAAGATCGTGGTCAACTGAATGATTGTTTTACGTCGAATTTCCGCTATAATTTCCAACTTAAGAGCAGCGATGAATACAGTTTTATGCAAATCAATGTAATGGTCATGCAAATTGGCGCCGTGACACTTACTGTATAGCACGAAACATGCAGATATAATCGATTAAATTGATGACACCGGTTAAATGAGTTAAAAATGCATAATCAAGTCGAACATTTTCACGACGAGACTATGCCGCACCTTTTTAAAGAAGCTGGACTCGACTAGGCCACCTGGTCCGAGTTCGAGATCGATTATCGTGGATAATAGTGGTGGTTAACCGGACACAATAATGTAATTTTTGTAGTGATGCGACCAGGTGTTAAATCCAATGATTGAAAATTGAATTGAATCTGGGCCTTCTAAAGGGCATATGATATGCTCCAGTAACAATTTCAAGCGATCGTCGACATTCACGCAAACATAATCGGATACACCGGTCCACACTATCCTTATATTATTTACTACAGTGACGCAGACATTTTATGCAATATTCTACAAGTGAATATGTGTGTTTCTGTGAAGACGAAAACGACCAAAATGCACATGACTGACAGAAAAGCGCAATCCGATGAATTTCAAATGAGTTCTCTAAAAATTTTGTTAACGAATTAAGTTTATTATGTTTGATAATAGTCTGTCTACTTGTAACCTGATATTGAATATCAGAAATAACTATTCTCGATATTGTGCAAACCTGCTGTCATATTAAACACAACAAATCACCATCTTAAATTGGCATAAGTTCTAATGAGAGTTCATGGCGTTTATTCCACTGAAACCTGTTTCTTATTTACGAAAGGCATGTCTGCGTTCAAAAACGCTTGGTACGAACGAAATACACACTTATGCACATGTTGATTTACTCCAGAGGCATCACCAGCTATCGCGTACAAATAATTTTACTATAAAAAGTTACCAAAACGTTATAATTGTATCAATTTCAATGCGTTTTTGTGTGTGTATTTTGATCTGTAAGATGTCCATAAGAAACTATTTCTGCAAAGTTTTATTATTATTAACATATTTCTAGACTGCTGAGTACTTTACCACATAACACAATACCGTGACTAAAGTAACACAAATGATGCGACAGTTTCCTGGTGATGTGTTTGTTGTTGTGTTGAAGTTAGCATTGAGGATATATTCTACTTTGATTTGAGCTGAAATTTAATGAAACAGATATAAACGCGTGTTGTCATATCAATTACAGATTAATGGCTGTAATTAAATATAATTAAAATATACTCATATGATATATGAAACCTGTATTGTTTCTGTCCATAATGATAAATTTGTCCATGCAAAGCAGAAGGCACAATTCGATGAACAGTTACATTACGAACACCAACGTTAACGTAAAAGTGACGTCACAACGCCACAAGCGTTCTAAATACAACGTTTTAATCTACGAATCGTGGGCGAACTTAATGTTATGTTATAAAATTATGCTTTTTATAGTTATTTTAGAAGAAATAATATTGTAAGTATAGTTATGTATTCTGTTAACGATAACACAGTATTTGTTCAGTTGCAGGCGCCTGCAACGTCTAATAAGTACAAACAACTGTCTAAAAGTATGGCTTTATTCACATGGATTTTGGGTCGTTTATGACATTATGCGTGTATTGTTTTCAGTTTTTAATAAGAAAAAAAGATTTCTATTTATATTATACTCTGATATAACTTTGTATATATTTTCAAATACGTGTTGTGATGAATGTTCGCTTCAGGATATCTCACAACTGCTCATTATTGTCCAGATATCGCTATCCACGTTGACGAATCGCCGCCTGGCGCTATTCGACTTTCTTATGCGCGCGAAACGAACTTACTAAAACAATTGGTAAAGATTACAGAGTATCGGAAGCGGGAAGATCTATTGATCTAGCGGCGACCAATCTACTGAATGAGAACAGCACAAGACCGTGATCGGCGTTTCTTTGATTAAAAGTATCCCACCTTAAATTGGATTAGTGTCTACCGCAAAGACGGAAGTAATCCGAATATCAAATACCGAGTTTCAGATGCACTTTGTAGTTCGGATTTCTCATGGTGGGACCAGGTAGTCTTTTGTTTGATGCTATAATATGTGATTGCACAACGGACGATAGCCTTGGGTTAGAAGTATCACTCTTCACAAAATTATGCAAAGTCTTCCAATCAAGTAAATTTAAACAACGAAAAACTATTATTTTTCGAAACGATTGCCGTAATGATTGATTTTAATTTAGACAGGACACACGTACTTCAAATCTAGATCATATCAGCACGTATACGAGAACCTGCGCAAGTATAAAAATACAAACAATCCTAGTATGTAAGTTATTTTGTTTTTTTTGCAAGTTTGCCTTTATGTTATTTCCAAAGAACATTGGCTCCGTTCAGATATGAGCAAGCGTTATATTTAGTATGAATGTTCCCTGTAAAGTATTTATGAAATTACCGGAAGTAACTTTGTTCTTTGTATAAACATAGGTTTTATGTTATACTATCGCGTTCTAGGAACTAAAATGAACTTGTTATGCAAGCCGAATGTCTACGTATGTACATCGTATTACATCACATACGCGGAAAATATGACATAACGCATTCTCTGAAACGGCGGATGTTTTTCCGAAATGGAAATACAATGTAGTTAGAAACGTTACTCCATGGTTATATGTTTAGGTTTATAGAGTGGAAAACATCGTTGTACACGTCGCATGTGTTTGCTATCTTTAATTGCCCCTGTTTTATTGGTCTATAATCTCGTAATGTGTGTTTGAGAGAATATATTGACGTAGGAAGCACCGGACAATAAATATCTTAATAACAGACATCCAGCATTGGTGGTAACTGTACAGATAAGAAGGTAAACTGTGTGTGTTATAATACAGAAATGAGTCGTGTCGTGGGAAAACCGGGTTTAATGCATGTGCGTAAAGTGTCGTCCCGGATTAGAATGCGCAGTCTGCACAGGCTAATCCAGGACGGCACTTTTCGCAAACAGCAGATTTATGTTTAGAAGAGACATCCTTGAAACATAAAATACCATAAAAGCGGAAAGTGTCGTCCCGGATCAGCCTGTGCGGGCTGCACAGGCTGATCCAGGACGCCACTTTACGCACATGCATTAAGCCCGGATTTCCCACGACACTCCTCGAATATTAAAACAGAATACACATATATTATACGAGCATAAGTATTGCGACGTTATTTAACGTGTACAATAAAGAGTAAGCCATTGCGATGGTATGACGACTCAGTATTTACTCTACTGCATACAGCTTTTTGCTACAAATCATTTCTAAATCCTAATCCTTAATCATAATTGAAGATTGTTGTTACATTATTTCTAAAACATTTGTTTTATTACAACATATTTTCTAAGAAATGAAGTAATTTTTCGCCGCTTATTCGTGGATGTAATCCTTGTTTTTCTTTGAAATACTTTGTTTTGTCTATTAGGTCAATGGTCGCTTTGTCAGATACACTAAAAATACGTGTTTATTTTATACACATTTAATTATGTTTCTCGTTGTAACTAATACTGTCTATGTCTATGTCTAAAAACCCATAATGGCTTCCGGGACGGTTGCATACTCGACTGCCAAATCAGTTTCTAATTCTGAATTACATCATAGTATTGTTTATCGTTGCGTACCGATAAGAAAACGATGATACCCGATGTATCAAAGTTGGATTAATTCAATGTGCAAAGTTTGGAAAACTTACTGCAAACAAGCGGATAACTGGGCGGGTGATATGGCCATTTAGGCAATCGAACACGAGGGTTATCGATGGTGTTGGGACAAATCTCTGCAAGATTGGAATAATTCGAAACTTAAACAGGGCAAATTACGGTATCTCAGCCGTTCACTTTGATCGATTAAAACGCGGGAGCTGGCTTTTGTTATTAATGTAATAGATACGAATTCGATGGCTTTACTTGTGCTGGGCGGTGTTTAGCCGCGGATACGAATCGCCGGTCAGGAATTCGAATATTTTTGTGTTGATTTAACAGCACTTTACTTTAGCTGTACATTTGATTAAAATTTCAGCTGTGATTTGATAAATGTCTTCGTACCATGAGTTTTGCACAGGTCCCAGCGATTTACCAAATATTTATCAAAATCTAAAGGTGACGTAGATAAACACAATGGCGGATGCCTGTATTATTGTTTCTCCTTGTGTCTTCCAAGCGCGTTTATTTCCTAAATTGAAATTATATCTTCAATCATTTCCTTTGATTCGAAAAATTGGGTTAGTTGACAACTGTAGCAAAAGTTAAGTTAAATAGCAAGATGAAAGGAACAGAATTTTAACGATATACGCAATAAAACAGATAATTTAAACTCCAAAGTAAGGATCAATAATTTTATTGAGAAATTAATCTCGCGACGGTTCGTTTTAAATTATCATCATCTTCGTCGTCGTCCACTTCATTACCGTCGTTTCATCGTCGTGGTCTTCTTCGTCGTCGTAGTGGTCATCACCGTCGTCGTTGTTATTCTCGTCTTCGACTTTGTCGTCATCTCATGCCCGCTTATGCGTTTTTTGTTGTCCTCTTTCTTAGTCACACTACGGTCTGTTATCAGCAAAAACATTTGTTTAGTCATTTGTATACAAACTATTCACCTGTTTCTATTTTCCTGTTTCTATTTTAATGCAGAACTTATGTTGTTGGAATATATAACCTTTATTCGCCGTATTTTTTTATATTAATTTCCATAAATGTTTCGCCACGATGGACGCGACAAAATGATTATTTAATTAGCCTCAGCGGCTTAATGACAAAAACTGTCAAAACAGAATTCTGGGGCGGATGCTTCCGTCAGTTATCCGTCCGCCGTTGTCAAGCAACGCATCGGCAGTCACGTGACACGCACGTGCGGACCACGTGATGAACGGCTCACGAGACGAGCCAATATATTTCAAGCATAAAATTGTCGTCTGGAACAATGCACGAGTTTCACCATCACGTTCGCTAGCTATAAATCACATTTCGTGAACTCAAGTGGGATATGATGACAATTTTAATTCCACCTTAATCATCGTGACAACAGAAATTATATCATGATCATATTTGAAGTGGTACCGGCAGAAAACAGTGATGTCGCAATTACTTACATTATGCTTTGATGTAACGTCAAAAGATGGCGTACAAAAGCGGAACATACTGAACGTCATTTTCATAGAAAAATATTCGTTTACGTCTACTTGTTAACCTAATATGCACTGCGTTGTGCTTCGAAATAAATGAAAAATACAATTATATTCATTCCATGTATTGTATGCATTATAATTAGCATTATACATACATTTAAAAGGAATTGAAAATATATATATTGAAGCACGGAAAAATGCATTTCAAAAGATGGGACATACGAGGTGTATTGTGGCATATTTCAGAATATTTTTTCGCTAATGTTAATCATATACAAAATGTGTACTAAATGATCAGGTTTTAACAAACCGTTTATACATATTTTGTTTTCTTTAAAAACTAACAATATGTAACACCCATTAAAACACCTATCCGTGGTAATATCATTCTCTGTACGTATAACTATATATAAGGTATACGACTTGCTATTTCTTGTTTTTCATCGTTTGCATACTACTAGTAAGTTAAACATATTTAACATAAGATGTGTGTTTGAAACAAACATGTAATATTTCTATAAACAAGCAAAAGTCGCTGTTATCGTATTTCCATAATATTAGAGGAAATATAGGGAACAAGAGTTATAACGAGAAATCTACTGGTTAGGTTAAGTTCGCGTTTAAATGACAGCATCTAAATTTCTCATTTAGATAACAAAACAGAAGAAACTAGCCATTATATAAGTAACTGTTAACAAAATAGTTAAGTCTTTTTCAGACGTTTAACTTCAAATTTACAAGAAACGGTAATATACGACGTTGATGTTTTTAACTAGTGGGACATTTTGGGGTACCCCCAAAACCGATTTAGTGCATATTTGTATAAACATATGTAACTTAAATATAATTTAGATGTATTTATAAAATCGAAAAATAATCTGAAAATTTTAACGCACATTAGAAAAATCAGCAATGAAAAATCAGACTTGTCAAAACGTTTCGAAATTTTCATAGAATGGGACATTTTGGGGTACCCTAAAAACTCTATTCAAAGTAATATTTCTATTTGTAATATCATCAACAAAATTTAACTTGCTAGACTATACTCAAGATGTATTCCACAAAATCATTTTTGTCTTATTTATACCAAAATACAAAGATTAATCGACAATTATAAATAAGAATTACAAAAAAATCATCCAAAATACTGAAATATTTCAAGATTCAGCACAGCATTCAAGTTTCCATCTCGTAAACCGCTTATCTAACTTACGCCAGATTCAAATGCTTTAAAGTTTTGTGTAATATACCACATATTACCAATTTTCCTGCTTGAAGTGTAACTGAACGAGTTACAATATTTCAGGTAGGCCGAGAAGTACCGTTTTGTTCCGTTTCACACACTTAATTTGTAATTTCTGTGTTATTCCTGCCATTCTTTTGTCTTTAGTTCAAAAAAATTAATACGAATTTTATATCAAACCATAAATATTTCTAAGACCTTTAATTTGATGTAACACTTGACATATTTATTGTCGCAGATTAAAATTATAGTGCTTTTAAGACGCAACGAATGCATATTTTCCAAATGTACGCCATCTTTTGACGTAACGTCCAAACATAGAATATGATACGAAAAGAATACCAACTGAAACCGGGTACGGTTTGTTTTCATGCTACGAAAAAAAATCTGAAATACATGCGTGTACTAGTATCTGAACATTTATTGGTGTCATATACGTAATAAAGTGGTCAGATGATTTCTGGACTAAACCAATACTGATTTTAGGATCTCTATGCATGTATTTGTTTTTGTTCATAGTCATTTTCCTTGCGTATACAGTGTACAAGAGGTATATCTGACGGTTCAGTTGGTTGCCAAAGGCACACTAGAGTTTAAACAGAACTATCAACGTTACAGAGGCTACACTTCAGACGATTGTTCAAGGCATCAAAGCATCGGGGATGCACATAACTAACATACCACTAGCTTAGTATATGTACAGATGAGCCAGAGATTGACCCTTATATGACCAAAGAAAAACCAAAACAAAATGCTCTGGCAAAGCAATGATAGAGTTTCGAACGTGTTAACCACTCACGACAGCCTCGCAATCGGCGCCGGTCATTTACAACCGAAAGTTACTCCTGTATTGACAGGCATGCTGATAAAAACGATAATCATATTCACTCGCTCCACTTTATCTTAAACACCTCTAATCCGACTCTTAGCGCCGCTTTTACATCGCGTCGCATTTCTTTAGAATCACGTAATCTATAATTGTGGAAGGAGAAACGCGCGACTTCTGTCGGTCTCAGGGTAAAGCAGCCCTTAAGTGCTCCGGCACAGTATATGTGCATTTGATGAGCATAAATCAAAGCACTGACGACCACAGAGAATGGCGTCGTGTCCTGGAACATCACTGTCTCGCTTATTACTTGTTCGACGTATATGTATGTATTCATCAAGACATTTCAAGATGTTATATTTAGTTAAATATACCACTATTAAATATGTGGTGTCACTCGATCACATTTGGTTCCACATACCAGTATTTTTAATATATCAAAGAATCTCTGTCGCAATTAAATCGATATATTCAATTTATGATTATGGCTGTCTTAAACCATGGCATCTGAAATGAAATATCATTCAACGAATTTCTTTAAACTGTGACTCATTGTCAGTATTTATTTGTGTTATTTCAAGAACGCAATGCTTTCGTCTAAGCTAATCTAATTCAAGTTTATGCTTTTGCTGTTTGTTCACTAATCAGTTCACATAATTATTACATTCAAGCATCATTCGCTTATCAAGATTTCCGTCGAACGGTTACAAATAGGCTGGAACTGTTAGTTACAGCAACCTATTTATGCATTTTTTTTTTGGTAAATCCACTAGAACATATTTACAAACATTTCATTTACACCTTACTATTGCGACTTGTTTACGACATCCACGTTGTTCAAGTTCACACTGAAATTACCTGCACATATTAAAGACGCATATGTTTCACATTGTAATGTCATAATCTCGTGTTTGATCATTTGCACATAGGAGGCGTGTCGTGGAAAAATCAGGCTTAATGCATGTGCGTAAAGTGTCCGCTACGGCTAATCCAGGACGGCACTTTCCGCTTTTCAGGTATTTTCTGTTTCAAGGAAGTCTCTTTTAAACATAAATCAAATGTAGGCGGAAAGTGCCGTCCCGGATTAGCCTGTGCGGACTGCTCAGGCTGATCCTGGACGGCACATGCATTAAGCCCGGTTTTCCCACGACACGCCCCATATTTTGATAAAAAACTATTCACAATGCATGATACAATACTAAGATGTTCACCACTAAAGGTTCTCATAAGTCAAACTGGCTGGCCCTTAATCCCAAGCACTTTACTCAACTTTTACAATGTATGTGGTTTGACAGTGATCTATAGGCGCATGGGGCCGCGTGTTCGTTGAGCACATTCGTAAATTGTAAGTTTATAATAAATGTAATTGTAATAAACAAATCCTAACCAATACAACAGTTTCACAACAAGCAACATGCCAATACATTTGCACTGCAAACGTCGTCACTGCATCCTGTCACCAGTGATAAACAAGGGATCAGAAGTTAAAATGAACCACGCTTTAATAAAAAAAAAAAAAAATGGAATTCCACTTATTGACGACTAATAGTCTTTACAAAGAACAAATACATTTATTACGAACAAAATTACAGTTATCAACTGCTACGTACATGCATACCGGGAAAAAACTCTTAATTACGGTAGTTCTGCAGAGAAAGTAATAGTTCAGTACATCTGTATGTAGCCACAAAGCAGAGCACATACATAATACGGTAAATTAACCACACATTCAATACGTTTCGATTTACATACCTTTAACACGTTATTTTCATGCCATTTGCTTTGAGTCGGGACGACGATGTGTGTGTCCCAAACACTCATATAGCACATTACAGATTTTCATAATTTTTTTTGTGATTGTTTGCTCGAGAGTATAAATCAAATGATAAATGAGAGTACGTATGTGTTAAATGCTCATTTACATCAAAATTGCAAACTACGGTGATTTAAGAGAGTATCCGAAACTAATCGTACAAGAGCCACCTAGTAAGTACGCCCTTACATGTATGTAGATCAAGCAAGTAATACTTTTTAGTAAAATGCACCAAATTTGTAGTAGTTTCTAAGTAGACGGGGGTATATGAATAAACAGAACAGTATGTTTTATTGTTAATTTGACTGACATATTCTTTTCTATGCTATGCGGATACCCACACACGCTGACTTAAAAAGGTTAGAAACAATTTGTTAATGATGTTTGATTTACGCTCTTTGTCAAGAAAATTGCCTACACGCAGAACTTTATAGTCTGTCTTATATTGAAGAACAATGATATTAGTATAGAAATGACTATTTCGATCCATAATTAGGTAAGAATTAGAAAATGACATACACTGTATAACTTTGTCCTTTGTTTCTATTTTTAATATACGATTTTCTCAATTCAGTCAATGGCTAGTCTTCGACAGTGGTTTCCTCTGTATATTCAACCCTTTTGTTTTTATGCATAACATATTATTTATTCCACTGTGTTTAAATGCATATAATCATTTTTGCTAAAATATCATTTATACATTCTCAAACTTACTTCTACCATTTCTCGTCCTTTTGCCATTTACTAAGGATTTTTGTCAGTCGTTGTCCAAAATTTATTCTTTTAATAAACCACGTCTTTGTTTTGTTTTTCTTATACATGTATTACTCATTTACACAACTTTACACTTTGAGTTGTTTTATTTTGCCTTAATTTTCAATTAGTACTCATATAATTTGCTTATGCTAAGAAATGAAAACAAATGCCATTCGATCAAAATGATGACGACGCTCATCGGATGGACAACAAAAACGTTTATATAGGGCCGACAACAAATGCCGACAATCAAATACACCCTGTATTTTAATTTGAAATTGATAGCATAAACTTGTACGAGTAGTTTTATCATTCATAGGCAAAAAAAGTCCAACCATGGCGATAATTGCAAGGTAGACTCCGATTCTGTAGTTCGAGGACGGTGAACTTGGGCTTGTTCCATTTACACATCTGACGGATCCAAACAGAGATGGTTTGTATATCTAGGACATTGTAAACTACCGTAGACAAATAGAATAATTCTTGGAGTTGTTCTAAACAATCCTGGTCGTGCAAACACACGGCTGTGCAGCTGTGCTATCTAAATTAATACACTTTACGTTTTAAACCGCCGTTAAAGATTCATTAACTGAATGTTCCATTTGAAATCGTGGAACATAAAATACAGTCATTGTATGTTATTAATTCAAGAATTATTCAAATGGTTTTTAATTTTCATTAGGTCCAGTTATACATTCTGGTATCTAATTTTACCATCGTGTTTGAATTGGTTCTTACTATAGATAACATATATGTGGGACCCAGAGAGCCGACGGGGAATTCAATATTAATTGCCACCATGTGTTATTGCTTAACGAACTCTCCAAAACGATTAGAACAGGACATAAATCATTGCAATAGCACAACAGCAGAAATCATCCTTTTGTTTTATTAATGGTCGTTTATTCATGTACTGTCAACGTATGAATTAAGAATTCGATTTACTGGAGCGGTTTGTTAAAAGCCAATGACAAACACAAAGTAGAATGCGTATTATGTGCCTGGAAAAACGCTTTTGAAAATAATAAGCCGAATAATTAGAGGAACAATGCGCACACGTAGATACTATCTCTAGCTATTGAATCAACATTTCCTAATATCTAACATGAATGTCGTCTACTTCATTAAGAAACCCAATACATGGTCGGGTTATTACGAAAAATGCGGAAAATTACGATTCCCCAACCGCAACACGGCCGTTTAGGGACTTTATCGGGATTTCAGCTTAATTGAACCAAATTAAAAGACTTGGTCATTATCGTTTTAGCGTTATTACACCGTGTTAATATAGTGTAAATCATATTTTCCCAGCGCTGTTCCAGTGAAATCCGACGCCGATGCGAATTCCGCGGAGAGAGTAATCGTTCAGGTTTTATACCGTGTCTGTAATTGTGCGCAACATGAACGGTTACCGGAATAGTCCAACAATTGGATATCTCATAAAAATTGTCACAGCGCTACATTACAAGACAATTCATTTTTTTTTTTTAGCTTTTAACATTTGATTGACTGGAATCAGGTACATATTACAATAATTGTAGCAATTTTGCTGCTCTTAATGTTAGTTTCTGCCGACAAATATGTTCGATACACAAATGTCTTCATTCACAATAATTATGATTACATAAGTCGTGTGTACCTTGTCTGCGTATTACCGGGCATTTCGTCTTCATTAACTATATATCGACAGATGATCTATTTTGTAAGCCTCGGTATTATTTTTCAGCATATAAAGGAGATGGAATATATTATTTGCCATTTTATGTTCACTATTGAAATGGTCTTTTAACAGTACTTCAGTTACATTGCAATTATATTGGCATGAAAAAGCTATAAATACTATAGAAGTTAGTTTAAAGTTATTACACGATTGTTAGTAAAGCACAATTTATATCTAAAGAATATAAAACGTATACCTCGTTTTTAATTTCATAAAGATGAATATCTTTGCCGGAGTAAGTCTTTCTAGTCTGCTCTGTATGCTACATACTTTACTGTACCGATTGCTATTGCGCATAACTCCGCATAAAGAATAATTGTAACATTATTATCGCAGAAATTTCTAGTATTAGTATTGAACAAGAACTGGACGATACCTCTCAATCTAAAACATGTAAACTCGAAACAGAAAACATAAACCGATCCAAATGAATCATTATAGTTGATACAAATATCCGAGGTTCTGATTAGACGTTTTGTCATGTATTGAACATTCACATTTGCTTTGTCAACAAATCCATAAGTTAGCATGAAACTGGCGTTTTCTTTCTGCAGCGTTTTTTTGTCGAAGATTATCTCTGGCTGGAGACGAGAAATGATAAATGAAATTTGTCATCAAATATTTATATAACACCATGGACGCTGCTTCCTTACAATGTCTTTCAAAATCTGACAGTTTTATGTTGATTTAGAGATTTAATAGGACCAAAGGGCCAACCGTTTATTAGATTTTATTTTCTGCGAAGCATCTCCCAAACTATCCAATCAAAAAGCTAATTGAGCGCGAGTCAGGAGACATGATAATCCTGCAGAAAATTAATCTGAGATTGACAATTGGCCAGGGCAATTCTGTGTTTATTATGAAAATCTTTAATATTGACCTTGGGCACAGAGGGCTCAGTGTTAAATATTCCAAGCAAGTATAATCAAATTTAGTCACCATTCCTGTCAAAGAAGTCATTTAAGTCATTTTCAGGGGATCCTCATTGAAAAGGAAAACTATGAAGTAGATTTGGAGGCGGTGATATCTTTGAATGTAAATTTCAGGCCAAAGGACATTTTTGTCGTATGCAGACCGATATGTACTGCCCATTTGTTTGGTAGTGATTTATGTAGCTGAAGGGTTGGAAAAGAACGATTTGGAATGCATATGGATTGTATACTAGTATATCATGTCATATATGTTAGAAAACATAGTCATGCATACTCGCGTAGAGTTCGGGCACCATATAAACTCTAAAAAGTAATATCCTATAACTTTTTAAGAACATCAACATCTATTTCTCGGAATAAGGCCTCACTCAACGGGACACGTTATTCTGCTTTCTCATTAATATCGATTGCACTTGTTCGCACCGACTTCTAAGGAAGTCTGTATTAACAACGGGAGGCTTGAATTCCCAAGAACACAGTTCTTCAATATATCTAATATGACGCTCTTAATGGAGCGGGTTGGTCGCTGAATGGGTGCTCGATTGATGCATTTCAGCGAAGAATCGAACATGTCGTTAATTTTTTGGTATATCATTTGACAAGCATTGTTTTCGCGACAAAAGTTATGCCGTGTTTTTCGTTAGAACACCATTTTCTCGTATTCGTATTTGAACTATTGTGACCCGTCTTGAAAAAAACACCAGGAACATAGCATCAATTTTAAACTTCCTGAACGTGACACGTGTATTGGGTTTTAACTTCGAGCAAATGGTCATTTAAATATGGCATTCTGTATAGCGTCAGATTACGTGCACCCTTCCGTGGTAAACAGAAACACGAAGTTTTCTAATTTGACAAATCCGTATATATATAGGACAGTGTGGCGTATCTAAATATGCAAAACAATCAAGATCTTACTTAATACAATCACCTTGCCTGGTAGTCAACTCCCTTGCGCTGGTTTCAACGATTGAAGTGGTATATCCATGAATAAACACTTTTCAAAACGTGATTATTCCACTGATTCCACTTTCACACCAATATATCCACATAACTTCAGATTTCGTATCATGGAGATACTTGCACATTATAACGAACACATTAACAACTCACAAAACACTTTAGAAGACAAGACTCATGATGTTAGGCTGGAATCAGCGACTGCGAAACATTCAAAAAGGACCATGCAGAAGATTTGGACAACTCTGAAAAAGAAGAAGTAATATGAAGGTTATTTTATGATATTGCAAGTCTTTGTAAGTCTTTGTTTTCCGGATATAGTTAGTTAAATAATGAGTCCAGAGTCGGATCAGTGCAATATATGTTATGTGTTTGAATTGTCATTCATTTTAGAAAAAGTAACCCTCACTAAGACGAAAACACAACGCCATTTTTCTATGAAACTAACACACTGTTTTATGACGTTAATATTATTACATGATGGTTTCCTAGTTAGGTTTTCCTTTTGTTGATTTCCATAATATAGGCGGAATTGGATTGGATGAAATGGTTGCCTGGTAAGTATTAAATAAGTTTCTCTTTCATTTTCTTTGCTAAACCGGAAAAACATTCTCCATCAAGGCTACCACTACACATCTATATTCGCTGTGTGTTACTGTGCTTAGCGGGTAATAGCAACTCCATTTTTATTAATCCCCCGCCAAGAAGCGGGAGGGGGATTATAGGAATGCCCTTCGTCCGTCCGTTTGTCTGTCCGTCTGTCCGTAACATTTCGTGTCCGCTCCATATCTCCTATACCCTTCGAAGGATTTTCATGAAACTTTGCTCAAATGTTTAGGTCATTGAGACGATATGCAGAAGGCATGGGTCAGTCACGCCGGCTCAAGGTCAAGGTCACACTTGAAGGTCAAATATTCGAGCCTAGATTTCGTGTCTGCTCCATATCTCCTATACCCTTTGAAAGATTTTCATGAAACTTGGCTCAAATGTTTAGGTCATTGAGACGATGTGCAGAAGGCATGAGTCAGTCACGCCCGCTCAAGATCAAGGTTACACTTGTAGGTCAAATATTCAAGCCTCCATTTCGTGTCCGCTCTATATCTCCTATGCCTTTTGAAGGATTTTCATAACACTTTGCTAAAATGTTTAGGTCATTGAGACGATGTGCAGAAGGCATGGGCCTTTCATTTCAGCTCAAGGTCAAGGTCACACTTGAAGGTTAAATTTTTGAGCCTCCATTATCGTGTCCGTTTTTAGTGTACGCTCCATATCCCCTATACCCTTTGAAGGATTTTCGTGAAACTTGGCTCAACTGTTTTGCTCATTGAGACCATGTGCAGAAGGCATAAGCCAGTCACGCCAACTCAAGGTCAAGGTCACATTTGAAGGTGGAATATTTGAGCCTGTATTTTCATGTCCGTTCTATATCTCCTGTGCCCAAAAAAGATTTTCATGAAACTTGCCTCAAATGTTTATCACATGGAGGCAATGTGCAGAAGGCATGAGGCAGTCAAGCCACCTCAAGGTCAAGGTCACACTTGAAGGTCAAATGTTTGAGCCTCCATTCTTGTGTCTGCTCCATATCTCCTATTCCCTCTGAAGGATTTTTATGAAACTTGGCACAAATGTTTATCACATTTGGGCAATATGCAGAAGGCATGGAGCAGTCTTGCCACCTCAAGGTCAAGGTCACACAAAAAGGTCAAATGTTTGAGCCTCCATTTTCGTGTCAGCTCCATATCTCCTATGCCCTTTAAGGAATGTTCATGAAACTGATTAAGGTCAGTGTGATACTTCAAAGTCACCTTTAAAATCTAATGAAGGATCACGGCGGGGGATATAGCTGTCTTTGCACTGCCTTATAATTATTATATTAGCAACAGCAGAAGAGTGAGCAACATCCTTAACATAGTATCAGTTTTTGTCACAACGGTGAACATTTTAAAGACAAGGTAGGTATCAGATGGTCATGGAGGTGGTTGGTATCTGCTTTAACAAAAATTTCAATGTCCGCCATGATTTAAAACGGATATAGGTCTGTCTGTATGGTTGAATTAAATTTCAGCTTCAGCCAGAATGTTAGACATAACGTCCCGTGAAAGCCAGAAGGGGCTTTTTGCCTGCTTTGTACATATGAAGGGACTTTATATTGTGTGAATATTATACATTTTATTTAGTGCATGTAGGTAATTTCGCTTACAAACATTGAGCTATATAATTATGTATGTTGAATTGCAGCGTTGTTTTACTATAAAACAATGCATTCTGTGTTTGTAACATATACTCGTAAGAACTGCAAATGTTACACGTTACATGTTCAACGCTATCAATGCTAAAAAATGCTGATGTTGATAACAGCAAATAAAACAAAAATAAGACATTCAAAAATTTAATTGACACTTCATGTGTCAAACATTTTATCTTTTGTTTACTTTTTAATAACAGTGATCATTGTTGATAATATCAAATTTATTATCTAACACTCCTATCACTTCACGGTTGCAACTGCATTTTTTTTCGTTCGACAGAAAAAAACACTACTTCATCATAATTGTATTAAGACAAGAACACCCATCTTCGGACAGCTTTGTTCGGACACAAAGAGATGGCAGCCACGAAACATCGTAAGTCATACATTAAATATTCAGAGTTGCAAATGCAGAACAAATCACAAAGGCATCAAAACCTAATTAATACAATGCCTTAATTGAGACTTGAATATGGTCTTTACTTTGCTATTATTTAACGCCCAACAGGGCATCTGTTCTATTGTTAGACCTAAAACAGTCACCAATTTCAGCAATGCGTTTTTCAATAAACGCTGAATAAATCAGCACCTTTCGAGTTACGTGTTTTTAAATTTCAAACAAATAAAAAGAAAATGAGATCCCAGCTACTCGTTTGGTAGAGCTTAAACAGGCATTGATTTGAACTTTAACCCTAATTATGTAAAATAACAAATTTGGGCTTCTGGAAGGTCGCAAAAGTGTCATGCAGCCCATTGTCAATACTTGATTTATACAAAATAATGGAAAAAAAGAGCTGGTGGCTTCCTCTTCTTATTTGTTGCCCAATCTTACACAAAACACTCTAAACGCATTAATGAGCAGGGGATCAATCTTTAATCAGCAGGTGCGTGTTAGATTACCCATAATGCTTTGCGGCTGACAACAATGGCGGACAATAGAACGATGCACACTTATAATTACGTACTTGTAAGCTGTCATCGAGCTTTACAGAAAGCAAATTTATTGGGAAGGGTAGCGAATGCAATTTACGTAAAAGGTTGTAATTATTGGCAAGTCGAATTTGCGTCCCCAACAGATGGGCGTGGCAAGTCGGTCTTGGCATCCTAGTTCGCTTTGCCGCTACGGTAGTAAATGGAACTTAAAGATGGAATTGGGCAGTAATTTGATCCGGAATTTGATTAGGCTATCTTGGTAATGCGATGATTATTCGCTGGTTAGCACCTTGTCAGGAAATAAATATTTGTAAATAGCGGGGCATCCTATTGACCCCTTGACGAAGCCCTTTACGGAAATAAAATACCGCCATACTAGAATTGTGTGCAATGAAAACAGCGACATTTAGTGTCCAATAAAAGATTTTTATTGTTTGTTTGTAATCATTATTAAACAATTGTTTGTATGTAACATGTGTACCTTACATGTATAAATAATGTTTCAAAACAAGTTACATTTAATTCGAGTTTATGGGATTTCGTATTTTAAAACCAACTTCAAACGGACTATTGTGATCATATATACGTGTTTACATATATACTAAATATCCTGAGCAAGAGTATTAGTCAAAGTATTATTATTTCTGAAAGTTGTCATCAATCCGTAACTGGCTAGCTACTCTTTGTTTTTGTTTAAATCAAACTAGACAATCTGATACCAGAAAGTGCTAACAGATTACATGTACATGTACATGGGCAATACAACAACAGAAGCCGGACAAGGCTAGATAAATAGAGAATACATGGTTGGTGCCGGGATGGACAAAGTTTACCCGGTGACGCTTAGAAAATGAAAATAGGGCGAGCTGTAGCGAGCCCTATTTTTGTTTTCGGGCCGAACCGGATAAACTTTCTTCTTCCCGGCACCTACCGTGTATTCTCTTTATCCTGATTTCTATTCAATTAAATGTAAAAACACCAAACACTAAAGTTTTAAATTAAAAAAAAAATATTCTAGACGGGCCACGACCTAATAACTCGCTTGCATGAATGCGTACTACCCGGATTTTTTTTTCTCTATTTCTTAATCACCTTTTTCAAAAAGCAAAAGTAATATATTAATAAATCTTATTTGCTGATGCCAGTACGACACGAAAATGAAGTAGAAAATCTGCTTTTGTTTTAAACCAGATTATATTGGTTTTGAAAGTGTTAAATTACGTCACACCAACTACGTCATTCATTTTGAGTTGTAAGTTTACACAAGGAAGTCAAACCAGAACGCGAGTGTTTTGCAGTTTAAAATACATGAAATCGGAATAAATATTTAGTGCTTCTGTGTTTTGGATGATTATATTATGCAATAGCATTCAGATAAAAAGTGTATGGAATGTTTGCCTCGAATGGAAACGGTGAGATTGATCCCTTTTCAATTTTCTACGATTTGCTCGGATAGTTGTGGGTAGACCGTGTAACTGAGAGTGCAATTAATCATAAAATGTTTAGTGCTACGTTAAAATTTTGATAACTTTTTTTGATTTCTTTTCATCGGAAATTAATATAAAAGGTTATTCCTTTGATGAATATGCTCTGTTGGTTGACCAAAGAAAGTCTATCAACAAAGAATAACCCGCTTGCATCAGATTCAAGTGTGTTGATATGGAATGGAACTGGAAGGAAGTTGCTAACTCTGTTAAACTAGACAACACAAAGTTTGTATGGATGAAAAATTATGGTAAGTAGACTTTATGCTTTGTCATTCGCGACAATGTTGTTATCCGGCGCGTAGGAACACCTATTGACGGTATATCACAGTCACGTGATCTACTGCCGGATATCAACAAGTTTATACGGTCACCGCTTTATTAGGTCACTGTTTGGGTTAGTAGCAGGATAAAGGTGCATTTGGGAACATAAACATAGACATTACATCACCTCATGGTCAAAGATTTGCATCTGTACGGATATGGTTTATACATGTAGCAGTCCTAGAGTTTTGCGGTATAAGTACTTATATTAGTTTCACCTTAAACATATATTATCATATATTAGAAGTAGTTGTTATGCTATAATGTGTTGTATTTCATTCTAATCAAACATTCTAAGCGGTATTGCTTTATGAACTTTGACAGTATCGTGTATTATATATTATGCATAATTAAATATATATATGCAAATGTTCATACTATTTAAATACTTGATGACGAAATGCTTACAAAAGCATGCGATGCAAGATTACACCAACGATTACCGGAACATATAAAATTCAGTTTTGTTTTCTTTCAACGACTATACGTACACAACACTATTGCATCTAATATCTGCGAAGACGAACATGCGTATACATTGAAGCCAGTACAACGAATCTATACTTGATGTCCCCGTCCCTCGCATTTGCCCAGTGATATATCGGTACTCTGCCGATTTACAATCCTCCAAACGACGAAGACAATGTAGTGCCAATCAAATCACAAGATAATGTGAGTGATTATTAATTTTCATCACCATTAAATCATGGCAAATTACCAGGATACACAGCCCTGACGGCGTGCGGTGCCTGTTGGAGCAATTCCTCCGGGATCCAGTAGCCATGAAATAACCATCATGCCGATAGTCGTTGAGCAGCGAGCTATTTAGGAAATACGCCTTCTTCCTCTGGAATTTTATGTCATGAGTAAATCTGGTTCATTTGCGCATGCATCGTTTTAAGAAAAGGGTCTTGAAATTATCCCAGATGTATAAGAGAAATAAAAAATTCATTACATAATAGCAAATACGTAGACATACCAATGTAATCTGAACTCATCGTTAGACTATTTGATAAATCATTCCCAGTATCTTAACTTAGGTACGTATATATTAAAGGTGGGTAAATTAAAAAAAATTACAACTGTCGTCACTTATTAAAAAAAAATTATATGTAAAGAAACGAAATAACACTCCTATATTTTAACAGGGTGGGGGGGGGGGGGGGGGTACAGCGTTATCCAATATCTGGTTATATATATTATTTTTTTTATATATGACCATGAACACTTTTCAAATTGTGTATGACATCGTTACAAATCTCTCGACATTAGTGACAACGACGATTTTTTAAAACATGTCTTACAATAATACCAGTATGTATTTTAGGAGAACTGTCAATGAAAGAAAACAACATGTCAGAAAGAAGATATTGTCTAATAGTTTGGTATAAGGTAACTGTATAACCATAGTCATTGTAACCGTCTACCAAATATACATATACGTCAACATATACAATTTATAATGCAGGTTAAAAAAATATAATAATCTTATTATATAAGTAATCAATCATCAGTGGCATGAATGTCAGGGCCTTTTTGGAACTCAAGAAAAGAACCGTTTGCATCAACGGCACTCAATGAATAACGTCTGGTGAACACGGCATCTTCATAAATAAATTTAAAAAATGAGACAAATTTATCGGATATTCCCAGAAATATTTGTGTTTGTGATGAGTGGTATTCATGCATTTATAGTGTTTTCTACCAAAATTAGTTCATAGTCTTGAATATTTTGGTCCAGTAATGATTGCTGTCATTTCGAAAAATCCATCGGAGGTGCTAATAAATCTGCTTATTGCACCAGTGAACGAACACCTGTGTATCGAACGTGTTATTGGTGCTAACAAGACCACCAGAATTGAAATGGTTAATATGACAACACACAATGCCGTGTGCAAACCGTAGTCATTAGTAATATAATTAACAATATTCGAAGGCATTACTGTAAATATGAGTGAGATGAAAGCACACATAACAATTATTATATTTGGTTTTCTGAGTCTTTGTTTGTTGCTTCAATCTATTGGAGTACATTCATCTAGACAGTCAGGGCTTACACTGAGGTGAAACTTTTGGAAGTCCTGACTTCCGAATATCGGATATTGGCAGTCCTGAGCATTTCAGATACGACATAAAGTATAACATACACGTTTTGTTAATTGTCATTTGGTGATTATATGCCACTTAATTCAGTAAAAAGGTATACAGTTAAATACAACATGCTATTTTTTTCTGACTTTTATTCTTAAATAGGACATCCATGGATACAATTTTGAAAGTCCTATGACAACAACTGGGAGTAAATTACTCCCAGACTTTACGTAATGTAAACCCTGAGACATGTCTGCATTGTACAGACTAAATAGGTAATTATATATTATTAGTGAACCCGAGTTCAAAGTGTCTTTATTTTGGTTATTTGATGTTTTAGTTCTCCTGTGCAATACAAATTGCACCATCAAATGCAGAGTTTTCTGACACAAAGTAGGTTTTGTATCATGCGACATACGGTTCTGGGCAACAGAAAACTTTACTTGACCTGTCTTGTATTTAATTTACAAATGAGTCAATAGTTAACAAGTTGATATATTTAATGTATACAGCGAGTAATTTGATAGTGTTTTATTTTAAAATACATTCTCATTGAGTGTAATCTAAGAATTGATCTACCAGCGATAGCAAACGACATGTAATAGTCATTTTATGCATTGCAAATTAAAACACATTAAACTCGGTCCTTAATACTCAACCTTGAAACCAGGAATAGTTGAACGTTTATAATTGAACGATATATAGAAATGTTCGATTTTAGACGCGACGAACTACTGGCATTGCTAGCAAGGATAAGCGACGCCGCATGACCATGAGCGCTACGCTATCAACAGTCGTTAAATGGTTATCGAATCCACAAATACGCAAATTTAATGTCCCTGCTCATGCGCAAAGTCGATTATTATCAGCCCTGAAATTCCAACCATGACAATATTATTGGAGATGTTAACATTGATATACCTTTGCCAAGTCTGGATCAGCCTATTGTACTAGAATACAATTGTTTTACACAATGCCTTTATACATATTTGATGTAAGTATTATGTTTTATGTCTCAAGTCATTTTAAATATTTGGTTCAAAACCATGCAATGTCATGCTGTACGTTTACAAAAAGGCCACTAAATGTAATCCGAGGCTGTATTGGCAGTATGGTCTTAATGTATGTTGTTAATTTATTATACCGGGGCAATTTAACGAATTTAAATGTTTATTGATGACGTATTGTATTTTATCTCATCAATTTGTGATCCAATTTAATACTGTGTACTAATTCAATTGTCTTTTTCGTTCAAAAGATTCAATTCATCATTTATTATTAAACAAATGCGTTTATAATATGTTACATCAAAGTGCATGGTATTATTATATTGTACGAGTATAATAATAGTTTGCTGTGTCTATTATATTTTGTGGCATTGATTATAAAAAAAGAACAATATAATGATGTTTTATTGTGTCAAGGTGTTCATGAATTAGAACAGCTTAAAATTTGACCATGCTAATGAATTCACATTTATTGTAGTCCATATTTTATCGTCTTGGGATTTCGATTTTTTTTATTTTGTTATTCCTATGGAGTGGATTGTGTTACTGTCAAGAGTTTTAGCCTATTTGTTTAAATATTATTCCAGTTTGAATCCTTAAACGTGTTGTAGATTAAAATTATCATACAACAAATACTTATTGAACAGTTGATTTAGCTGAAAACTAGTACATTTTTGTTGGGATATTGTGTACATTGTCAGAAAAATATTACACATGTACATGTACATGCATTACACAGTAGATGAAACAAAAACTAAGGTTGTTTATACTATAACAGCTAATTCTTTAAATGTACTTTTACAAACGATAAACAGATAAGTGCAGGAAGTCGCTGGTAAATATAAATTGAAAGTAGTTGACCGTACTAACGAATCCATGGTTACATTATCATTAAGAACCACGTGACATGGAATTGGGTGTAAGCTTTTATAGGCACGTTTTGCATTTACCTCGCGTATTATATCTTGAAATCAAGGAAAATCATAATTTCTTCGCGCTAAACTGTTATCGAATTATTGTTACATTTGAATAATAGTAGTGGTATAAAACAAAGTCCAATAATGCACACATTGTGCATAATAAAAAAACATGTTCGAAGTGATATATGACCAAAAGGCATGCAGATACATGTACATTTCATTTATTAATTCATCATAGAGCAGCCTATTTACAAATATTCATTATGTTTTCTGCCGAGTCCCGTATGCCCATGAGACCGATAGACGGACGTTCTCGCCAATATTCACGTCAGATATTTTCAATTTAGTCCCAACCAGCTCGCTTTTTTGTTCCTTCGCGAGGAGCGATAAAATTCCTTTTCATCTGAGGCGCCCAGCGTAAAATAGCTGCATTGCGTTTTGACGCGATTTCTCCATATTGAATTAGGATTTTGGATTAGACCAATCAAGCATGTTAATCAAACGGAGTAGAAATCCGTCTTCGTGTTTCCTTCATTTCATCCGCGGTATTGTGACCTCCACTCCACGAACTTCGCGCCTCACAGATGCCTCGTGGTTCACCAAGGTGTTCTGGTAAACAACTCGGTAACAGATCATCTCGTCCACCCAAGTTCATATGTTGTTGTTTTTTGTTCACATGAAATACATAATTAATTTGAGTAATTGTATTTTGTTGTTTCTGTGCTTAAGTTATGTCCTTCAATCTTAAATAAAAAAAATCAATCTTTGCGTTATTAAAGATAATATTTCCAATGTTCAGTCCAAGTCAATCATTTTACTTTGGTATTTGACAATACATTGTATTATTATTATTATTATTATTACTTTTATTCTAACAAGTACAGTCGTGTCCGGCAATCTTGCGCGTCCGGTAATCTTGCGCACTACGCAGTTAGGCATTTTTGGAAGACGGCGCGTTTTATTTACTGACGTTTACCGAAATATTAAATTTTAAAGGAGCCAAAACAACTGCAATAAATGAAAATAAAGATAGTTTTTGTATTTATAATTACCTTTTGAATGATTTTAATCAAGTATCCTTGAGTTGTAAACACCGACCTACTTAGGCATAAATCCGGTTTGCTGGATAAAATTCGTCGATTTCTTCACTCCTCTCATAATTTTTAAAAGGAATATTATAAATTATGCATAATTGTTTTATTTCCTGATCAAAGTTTGGTATTTATCTTTTCTGAGCTCTACAATAGACATCGTATACAGACGAGATTGAATCTTTTTCCAGCCAATCTGTCGATTTTAGCTCCGGGCATGCGCAAAGGCCACTTGCTTTTTAATTACGGAATCCTGTTATGAAACGACAAATACACTTTACTTCGTTAAACAATCTTATTGTATTGTGTTTGTATCAAATAACTAGTTTTAATTTGCTTTTTTGATGTTATAGTCGCATCTCGTCAAAGTATAGTTACTTAATGATGAAAGAAGCCTGCAGTGATGATAAAAAACTTGAACACATTGATTTATCTGGACATTTTTACTGAACAGATTTATAAGTTTGTTTTATGATGAATTGGACACCATACTTTTACATTAAGCATTTAATGACGTCATCTTCAAAAGTGCGCAAGATTACCGGACACTGGAATTGTTAAAAAACGGTGCGAGTTAATTTTGTTTTGATTTGGATTCGGATAGTTTTTTATTGAATATTTCAGATATGGTTGTGTTTCTAAATGCAAGACAGACTGTCGTTTATGTTCAGTAAAAATTAAATTGCTACGCTCTTTGAATCCGATGTTTATCACTCTATTAGTGCTTAACTGCGCAAGATTACCGGATAGCATCGTATATGAAGCTTAAAATGGATGCTTTAGATGGATTAGGTTATTAAAGTAAAATAGTAAGAAAGCATATAAAATAATTAATGCGTCATCAACGCAACTTATTTCGGCAGATCTAGCCAGCAAGTAACAAACATTAATAATACCTAAGCATTAGAGGTGCTTGTTTAATAACTCGAACATTACATTAGTGCTTCAATACAGATGGACAACATGCAGAGCCAAGGCGTAGGTTTGCAAACAGAATCCACACACCAAAAACATTCAAGGCTGTAGCAGTAATCACAAACAACTTATGTGTAGGTGTTTAAACGCAACACCCCAAAAAACCATGCCTGATAATTTGTTTGTTGCTTCGTCGCCAGATACTATCTTGAATACTTACGTATCGGTTTACCATTTTTCACAACGACCTTTAGACTGGCAGACCCGGATTTATCAAACTACCGTTTTGAATTATTGTGCATGTCATATGTTGCGAACAACTGTATGAATTATTTGCCGCTTGAGTTATTAAAAATCATAGCATATAATATAAATGCAGCGTTAGCTCTGTGTAAATCTCCACTGATTGTATAAAAGATATCATGTGTTATTGTTGTAATCTGAAATGAGAACGGTAAATTTCAGAATCTGTACTATCAGATGTTGTTGTGTAACAGGTGTATTTGTGTTCAATAGATAATGAACAAAAGTATACTATGTATGTTTTTTTTATACTTTAAATAGTATTTTATACTAGGATCACAAGAGCTCCACCTAATTAGCTGTCTGTATTTTAAAACACTCGAACCCTCTATACTGGCAAGACTAAACTAATTTGCGGCTCATATCGTTAGATGATCTTGATAATTTTTGCAGAGTTTTTTTTATCAGTTCTGCCTAGCGAACATTGATAAAAGCTTCCGTCTCCCGCGATACTATCGCCCCAAAACGCTGAAATGAAACCCAAAACCACTGAAAATTTAAAACCACATTGTCAGTACTGAAAAATTACAACAACGCGTAAAGGCGGCGTATTATACAAAGCTGTCGAACTGGGTAGGATTATAATACCACGGACTGATAGTCCTGAATCCGAGAGAGACGCTAATATTGAAAAAGAAGTGTATAAACTGACATAAAGTATTGTGTGGTCTTTGTATATGCCGTACTCACTCGTATGAAGTCGTTTGAATAGAAATAACGGTCCAACAAAACGTGCCATAAAAGGGTCATTGCAAATGAAACCGTATCATCGGCAATATATCTAGTGATGCAAAGGAATGTGCGTTAATGAGGTCATAATAATAAGGGTAACTTAATGTAACACATACGTGGTTGTTTATTATATGAGTGCTATAAATTTGGTAATACTAAGAACACAACTTTAATATAATCAATTTATTTTGTCGATTCCTTTTAAATAGTTTGACAACAGTATCAAGCAAACTTTAATAAATAAGTTATTTTAATGAATTTACTTGGAAATATCTATCGCGGATATCACCGAAGTCTGTGCAATTAATAAGCATGTGTTTGACAGTAAAATGTTCGTCGCAATGTATACAATGAGGTGCGTCTTTTCTGTTTAGAGGGTACACATGTGTTAATCTGGTTTATTATACCTCACTTGATTATTTCTCTATATAATGCATATAAACTGCAGCGGGCAACAATTTGATACGTCGCCCGGCAATGTCGCCCGCTACCGCTATGTCGCCCGGTACGCAAATGATACGGGATTTAGCTTTTGTTCGGTATAATAATATAAATATTGACTTTCTTGAGGGTGACAGTGCGTCTCGTCAACCCTCGACAAACACTGTCGACCTCGGCTAAAGCCTCGGTCGACAGTGTTGCCTGGGGTTTACAAGACGCACTGTCACCCTCAAGGAAGTCAATATTTATATAATGTTCTATTCTGCAGCGAGTTAAAACAATTTGATCATGTCGGTCTGAAAGAGTAAAAGGTGTTGCTGGATCAAAAATAGGCTTTATCTCGTGTAATGTGTTAAGGGTTGCCTCGTTTCAAATTGCTTACCATTCTGATTTTATAAGTTTATTAATTGCTGGTAAAAAATCACTACTGGGTAATTGAACATTGAAAATCTGTAGAGATTCTTTTGCTAAGGTATCAGCTTTCTCATTTCCACGTATCCCAATATAGCTGGTATCCAACAAAAGGTGACTGTTTCAGTTCGTAAAATATCATGCAATTTTAAAACTAGTTTTTTTTATCAGAATAGTATAATTTGCGGTTTTTGATAGATAATAGCACAGAAAGCAAATCGGAGAATATAATGAACTTATTACTAGCGTGATTTGAAATGTAAGAAAGAGCTAAGTCAATGGCTGTGGCTTCAGCAGAAAAATTAGATGCGTTGTCTGGAAGTCTCATTTAACTTGAAAAATGTTAAAACAAGATTCTGTGTTTGATAAACACACATGCCCCCGGTTGGTGCTTGATAGCCCATTTCTTAGTCCAAATTAGGTCAAGGTCAAAGTGAGTATGGGTGATATGGGTGGATTGGGAACGGTCATAAGTAACAACTGTGTAAATATCCAAGTGTTGTAGTAAGCGGTGTTGGTGCTAGACGAAACGGTAAAATCTAGTTAACCAAGAAATGGCACTTTTGAATTATTATAAGTCCAAATTAGGTCAAGGTCAAAGTGAGGTTGAGTGATATGGGTGAATTGGGGATGGTCATAAGCAACAACTGTGTAAGTACCAAAGTGCTGTAGCAAGCGGTGTAGGTGCTAGACGAAATGGTAAAATCTAGTTAACCATGAAACAGCCCATTTGAATTATTCAAAGCGCAAATTAGGTCAAGGTCAAAATGAGGTTGGGTGATATGGGTGAATTGGGGATGGTCATAAGCAACAACTGTGTAAGTACCAAAGTGCTGTAGCAAGCGGTGTAGGTGCTAGACGAAATGGTAAAATCTAGTTAACCAAGAAACAGCCCATTTGAATAATTTTAAGCGCAAATTAGGTCAAGGTCAAAATCAGGTTGGGTGATATGGGTGGATAGGGAATGGTCATAAGCAACAACTGTGTAAGTATCCAAGTGTTGTAGTTAGCGGTGTTGGTGCTAGACGAAACGGTAAAATATACTTAACCTTGTCACGGACGGAAGGACGGAAGGACGGACGGACAGGACAATCACTATATGCCTCCCGCATCAAGCTGCCGGTGGCATAAAAAGTAGCACAACAAATACGGTCTTCATTCTTAGACCCATCGGTGTATAAATAAATAAAATCATTGTGGTCTTCTAAAACATTAGCTTATTTTGCTTTGAAAATTTCAGGACTGTCACTGTTGAAAAGAAAAAACAAAATCAAGTAACTGTCAGATATTGCTAATATGTATCAGAGTCCATCTAAATAGGGGACCGTTAGATGTTACCATACCAAACATTACTGAAACATAATAAATCTGGCAGGAAAGTTCAAAACAATAACTTAGTAATGTAATTCATCGTCTGGAAAAACACGCTCGGTGTAATGTTTAACAATTAATAAGCATCATAAAAACTACTAATATAATGACTGTAATGTATGATCCATGAAATATCATGTAGTTACATTTCAGCAACGAACATCACCAATTACTCGATATCTAAATTATTATTAATTTGGTATTTTTTTTACATGAACCTATATATGTGTTTGTTTTGGATTTTTCGCCGTATTCAACAGTATTTCAGTCATATAACGGCGGTCAGTTAACCTACTCACACTTTTAAGCTGGTTTACCAGTACTGAGTGCACATACTTATGCCAGTAACTGACCTACTTGAATCAGAGGTAGGGGAGAATGGCCGTAGAAATAATTTCATGACCAATCCCCACACAGTAATGTAGCCGGGCTGGGAATCGAACCCGTAATCCTCGGATTTGTAGTCCAGCGCTCTACCAACTGAGCTAGCCGTCCCGGTGAACCTATATATAATATATAAGGGGCATCAGTTTTAAGATCACTGCAATTTAAATGGCAATTATCAACATGATGTATAATGAGAATTTAAATATTCTAGTCTATTACATGCGGACAATTTAAGCTCATAACTTAAAGATCCTAGCGATTAAGACATTCTTCTTTCGTCAGTCATACTACAGGTGTTATGTGTAATGTTGATTTTGGTATAGTTGTATGCCCCTAATTACGATAATTATACCAGAAAACGGGTATACGATTATAAAGATTGCAAAATAAGGACCTTACTTGACGATAACAAGACACTGTTATGTGTCATGCCTTATTATCTATAAAAAAAACAACTGCAATGACTGTTGTACAGTAATGGTGGTTTAACAAATGTGATTTTCAAAATAAATGGTTTTAACAATGGTGTTTCCATTGTACTGATATAGGTTGTCTTGCGTTTTTTGGTGAAGTGCTGTGATGTGCTTTAATTATTACAATAAATTACAAATTTATTAATCTAAATTAATTAAGCTCAATTATTTAAGCTCAACTAGTCATGTCACATGTTATTATATATATATACTTCAGTGATTCAATAACTCGTAAAATATCGTTCAGACTGCACTCATGCGATTTAAGGGGACTATGTCAACGAAAAGAGCCCCAAGGGGGCAACTGCAGCAACAACAGCTGAAATTTAAATATAAATAGTGGCATATAACAATGGTTAACATAATGTACATATAACGGAAAAAGAGTTAATGCATTTTGAGCAAAAATCATAATATAATTTAGTTCGTGTTTGTTTGGCCCTTTTCTTGTTTACACTTTGCTGTCAGATTATGAAACCATACTATGCACTTGCATTTTCACAGGTAGCGAAGACGTTAGAACGCTGTCGACTATCACATTCAAACTACTCCGTCGTCGCGTGTTCGATACCCACTCAGGGTTTTATTTTTTCAAGTATTTTTTTCTTATTTGTTTTATAAAAATTCTCATAATGTAGTAAATTACTGATACTTTACCCATTGTATACGCCTCTGTATTGCTGATTTCTTTAACATAATAACATTAAAATTGCTGAAGGAGATTACTTTTTTTTCGTTGACATAGTCTCTTTAACGTTAACCCTTTCGTTTTTAAATTTTTTCTCGCTTCTTCTGCAGCTACAATAATTGCAATAACCATAAACGAATAGTGTGGTATAACACAGCAGGTCTACCATAAATAAAGTTTAAACAAAAACACACTACTGAGCGTTAATTTTAGATGACAATAAGGATTGTTAAGTCCAAATAATGCATCACTCTAGAAGGAAGAACATACCACTCTAGAAGGAAGAAAATACCACTCTAGAAGGAAGAACATACCACTCTAGAATGAAGAACATACCACTCTAGAAGGAAGAACATACCACTCTAGAAGGAAGAACATACCACTCTAGAAGGAAGAACATACCACTCTAGAATGAAGAACATACCACTCTAGAATGAAGAACATACCACTCTAGAATGAAGAACATACCACTCTAGAAGGAAGAACATACCACTCTAGAAGGAAGAAAATACCACTCTAGAAGGAAGAAAATACCACTCTAGAAGGAAGAACATACCACTCTAGAAGGAAGAACATACCACTCTAGAATGAAGAACATGCCACTCTAGAAGGAAGAACATACCACTCTAGAATGAAGAACATACCACTCTAGAAGGAAGAACATACCACTCTAGAATGAAGACAATAGGCATGTCAATATGTATTGTACTGATGGCGATTAATTTCATTGTTAACTTTTTAAATTAATTAAAGTGGCAGTTTTCAATGTAAACACGCCAGTACGAGTAATTATGATTAAATGCCCGTTACGTTAGCTTATGTAGCAAACGGTAACAGATACACTGCAACTGAATGGTTGCGTCGCACGCAAGAAGCAATTATTAGCATCGAAATTCGCACCGTTGCATCTCTCGAGGGCTATCACTGTTCAAAGGAAAGTTCGTTTCATACTAGTGACTAAAGCAGTGACTCTGGAGTCAAACTGACTCGCAAACATGATAACATTATGTGTGTGGCATGTAGATTAGCGCTGGAATGGCAGAAGACGACAGAGATCTTCGAGAGATGGTTACAACCCCATTACGCGGTAATCTATACCAAACTATCGAGTCTTCAACGGCAATTAATGGTCCTTCACAAAGGCGTTCTTTGTCTAGCGCTAGTGATGCGGTGTTGCCCGTACATGCTACGAGGAAGAAATCTTGAACGCGAGGGTCCTGATTGCACGATAAGATCTGAACACGGACACCGGAGCTGCGGTGAAATGCCCTATTTGAACACAATCAAGGAAATAAATATGTCAACGCAGGGCATTATTTTTAACGGTTGTTCATTTATTAAATTCCTTATAAAACACATGCTAACATATTACGAGTAATTAATGCGGAATCTGGTAGACTGCGTCAAACTGTTTTGCTGTATCATCTCCCAAAGACACAATAAGCTCCATTTGTATATCTATTACTAATTCTGGATTATACTTATCCATTCCTTTTTCATTTTGATCTCAAATAATCCAATGACTTTTTCCATATAGATGTATTTATGATGTTCTATTTTGTATTTCATTCTATATTTATATTGATTGACTGCAAAGCCATGACATAATGTGTGTAAATTATTATGTCGGAAGAGGGCTTCAATAAGGCAAATCGCCTTTCAGCCCAATCTTATGTTTACTTTGTAATTGCACATTATGCTACTATGTTAAAAGTAATATGTTTAAACCAAAGAAGACAAAATACTAGTAGACAGTCTCATAATAATGTTTCGAACAAATACCATGCTGTGTCTTATATAAAAATGATTCTTTGCCATTGATCTAGCCCTTTATTTATTGTTCCATATGAACAGTTGCCTCATAAAACTTTAAATACAATCTACTTGACACTCTAAGCAAGTGGAACCAAGTTATAAACATGACAGTGCATCAAACCAATCCGATGCACACATCAATTTATGTCGCTTAAAACAACAGTTGCCAAGCGCATGCCTCTTGTTGTATTCCGATAGACTCTCATTATAAAAACATTAATCACACAGGAAAAGGTAGTTCACGGTCACATCTTAAAATATGGCCCTTGTGACTTTGAAACTTGACCATCAAAGGTTTCCCACAGAGACGTGACAGAAAAGTAAACGGCACATTTGGTCAACAGCTTTCCGAAAATCATTCAAAGACAGGTAGCTAGGTTAAGAAAATACAGAAAATGTTCTTCTTGTTTTGTATGTGTTATCCGGTTATGGACTTTGTAGAAAAACACATACAGCCACATTGAAGCTGAACTCGTGAAACAACACTGTTCAGAATAAAATTAACACAGTCGAAGCTTGCGAACTAAAGGGTTTAATTTGGAATATATAATAAGAACAAATTATTACTAGATGAACTGGATACGTGTCTGGAAATAAGGAAGAGGAATTTCTTACAGACTGATTGCTTCTGTGCGATCGTAACTAAATTTTAATGAAAAAAAAATGCATTATTTTCAATAGCTCGATTACATTGTCCACACGCATTGTTATTTCATTAAAATTAAATGCATATGCTTAGATGTATTTATACGAGCTTTAAATCATGCAACGAATATTTAAATGCTCATTACATATTTAATTAAAGTGTGGTCCTCAAATATACTGCGCAGTTACTTCGTTGAATATGTAATTGTATATTCGTGAGAATCTCAATTTCTGAAATTTTAGACTTAATTTAAACGCCGAGTCAGTTGTCGCCACACGTTTAACGCAAAAATGAAGCTGTTTGCACGCAATAATATCGAATCAGAATGTTAAAAAAGAACTATAATGTATGGCCGAAGATGGTAACTATATCATTACGGGGGTACTTACTTCTTGGTATATTCATTACACCCAAAAATTTGGCGCTAAAGTATGGATTCATTATCACTTTTATATCCATAAATGCAGACAGTTATATGTCTTAAAACAGTAAATTAAAAATATGTGTTATATATGTCATTTTAAAATACCATTAAAACACTTTGCTGAACAATAACTAACACAACTCGCTATTTGCGTGAAATATATATTTCAATAAGACGAGATGAGCTTTGAAGTCAAACTTCCATCTCGGTCTCATTTGATGCCAGAATAGAAAAATAACCCGCATGTACTCACAGAACATACTATGGATTTGCGTAAGCAAATTTTAACAGTATATAAACAAATCATAAAAAGCATGGGTTATTATATAAGTGCTAGTATATAACAAGACTTAAAGAAGTATGTTTGTGTGGCAGTCATTATTAATAATGGCGTACCAGTGACTACATTGTAATAGCGTACTGATAGCGTACTAATTCATTTATCTCTACTACTTGCAGAACCTAAACCGCAATAATTTAGTTCAGATAATATACATATTTTTCTAATTACCAAATCGCCAATTCATCATAGCTTTTCACCTGAAAGCATAAATCTTCCTTAATGACAATATTTGTCAAGACTGAGTCAGACCTCACTTGCATCCCGATGATAAAAAAATGGACCCTAATGATATTTATTAAAATACTTTTTAATAAATTCCTTTCATCGCCATTTACTAAATGGTGGATGAGCATCTATGACATGCGTTATTTACTTTAATAGACGGGTGTCTTTGTATTAAATCTATAAGTAATAATAAAGCATTACGCTAATAGTTAGCCAGCTTTGTATGGGCGGTTTTGTAGGCTGCATTTTAGATTTTATCGGTTGAAATTAATGATTCACGCCTGGTTTACGATTCAAACACATAAGTGCTCCCATGGTCCTTTGAAAAACGAATACCCATTACCGGGGCATCTTTCTCGACTTTTGAAAGATGATGAATTATTCACGTGTCCGCGAAACGTTTCGTTATACAGGAAGAGTCCTTGATGACAATAAGTTCCTGCATCTGTTACGTATTATAAAGTGTGTTGTTGTATGATATGCATTAAACATTAACAAAGAATTGTAACACAATATTAAAAAATGGCACAATGTCCAAGCACACCTATCACTGTGATATTACGGAAAAAAATAGCAGTAATGCAATAAATGGTGCGTGGGCCCGTATTCATCAACCCCTTCTCAGTCATGCAATAAATGGTGCGTGGGCCCGTATTCATCAACCCATTCTCAGTAATGCAATGAATGGTGCGTGGGCCCGTATTCATCAACCCATTCTCAGTAATGCAATAAATTGTGCGTGGGCCCGTATTCATCAACCCATTCTCAGTAATGCAAGAAATGGTGCGTGGGCCCGTATTCATCAACCCATTCTCAGTAATGCAATAAATGGTGCGTGGGCCCGTATTCATCAACCCATTCTCAGTAATGCAATGAATGGTGCGTGGGCCCGTATTCATCAACCCATTCTCAGTAATGCAATGAATGGTGCGTGGGCCCGTATTCATCAACCCATTCTCAGTAATGCAATAAATGGTGCGTGGGCCCGTATTCATCAACCCATTCTCAGTAATGCAATAAATGGTGCGTGGGCCCGTATTCATCAACCCATTCTCAGTAATGCAATAAATGGTGCGTGGGCCCGTATTCATCAACCCATTCTCAGTAATGCAATGAATGGTGCGTGGGCCCGTATTCATCAACCCATTCTCAGTAATGCAATAAATGGTGCGTGGGCCCGTATTCATCAACCCATTCTCAGTAATGCAATGAATGGTGCGTGGGCCCGTATTCATCAACCCATTCTAAAACTACAGAACAAAAAACAGACTTGGACACAAGCAAATACTTCTGCGTTGGCTGATTTGGTGGACACCAATGTCATTAGCAAAGCGTTCGTAAGACACAAGCAAATACTTCTGCGTTGGCTGATTTGGTGGACACCAATGTCATTAGCAAAGCGTTCGTAAGACACACGCAAGTACTTCTGCGTTGGCTGATTTGGTGGACACCAATGTCATAAGCAAAGCGTTCGTAAGACACAAGCAAATACTTCTGCGTTGGCTGATTTGGTGGACACCAATGTCATTAGCAAAGCGTTCGTAAGACGCAAGCAAATACTTCTGCGTTGGCTGATTTGGTGGACACCAATGTCATTAGCAAAGCGTTCGTAAGACACAAGCAAATACTTCTGCGTAGGCTGATTTGGTGGACACCAATGTCATTAGCAAAGCGTTCGTAATTAAGAATGCTATCATTAGAGTTGGTAAATATAAAAAAGGTTCAAATAAACAACATTAATATAATAGAACAGTTTCAGAAATATTCGTTATTCTTATGTCTTAAGCCCTGATCAAAGAACGCCAAAGACCACTGTAATGTGAAGTCGGGGTTGCATAAACAAGTGGTGTATCTATCCTATACTGATTATAGATGTACTATGATTCTGACAAACTTTTACTTTGCTGCGTTTCAGTGCAAGGAAGAACTTTGAAAGACAGAAAAGATTAAATGCCTACCAGTTTTATATTGAAACAGTCTTTTGTAAAGTAGCAATTTACCAATAAACTACGGACTTAATCGAGGTCAGAAAATGCAATGCTTTTCACCATTGCTGATACGTAATGACAATATGTTATACTTCCAAGGTTTGCAGGTCTGATATGATATGTTAGGGAAGAAATGCATGTGTGGTTGAAGTGAGTCATTGGAGAATTAAAGCAGCTCTTAAATAACAATGGCAATAGATATGATAATTTGAAAGTTTTTTTTGTATTCAATGATCTGTAAGCAAAGCAACGGGCATGTGATACAAACTGCTGCTTGGAGCAAATGGATAAGGACCAAGCCAACTGATGAAGGGAATGAGGTGTCATAAATGTATGAGATCAATTGGCATATGGTAGGCGTCTGGTAATAACTGAAACGGTTATACGCATATCTTATTTTGACTGTGCATGCAGTATAAATATTTAACGTTGCAATTCGGTCTACACTATACAAATCAAATCACCTGTCGACATTGTTTGGAAAACATGATGTATAACTTAATAAGAAATATGATTCACGAATCCAACATTATGTTATCAGAGACTTGAGATGTTCAAGCGCTAACATTAATATGTGTTTTATAGCACAGTCATCAGTCCTGTAAATACTTAGAATTGTTGTGCACAACTAGTAACACTAACTCAGTGTGCATAGTCCATTATAATATATTTAAAATACACATTTAGTACTTGACAAGTACGCAAGTTGAAATGACGAGAGTTAACTACACAGCCTTGTTTGATATTCCTGCTCATTTATACGACTTTGCAGAATCAAAATCAATATATTGGAACATTTTGTTTATTAAACCCGAATTGTATGTTTTATATATCAATCTATTGGAACATTTTGTTTATTAAACCCGAATTGTATGTTTTATATGGAACTTGGATTGCTAACTCAAAAGTGGAACGATTTTGATAAGTTCATGTGCATATCAGTTATGTAACATGGCAATTGGAAATTGAAATGTACAAAAAAACGACATGTCAACCAACCGGTACATTTATCTACAGGGATAAATGCAGATAAACCAGCAATTACCGTGTGTTGTCGCTTGGATTTCACAATGACGATAACGTCAAATATTAAGCCGTGCCTGGTTCTGCCCCTACCCAAAATAAATTTCCTACGCCCTAGTGTGACAGTAGATTTATAGTATGTGTATCACTGTCGACATAATAGTGATATTGATGTAACCAGAGAGTTCGAAAAGATGTCTATCAGGAAAATGCGTGAAATAGCCTTAAATTTTCAAGTAGTCTTCTTTGATCATACCGCCTACTGTTTGAGGTAGAAATACATCATTCTGTCGAAATTATGCAATTCTGACCAAAAAAATCGGAACGTTATTAATTATATTTAAGTGTACTGTCGTAGAGGTAAAACACATATTCAATCTTTGTTTAGGAATGTCGTTGTGGTGTCAAAGCAAATGGGTGGGGGTTTATGTCAGTCCACAGCGTCCGTGAAAAAGTGAATACATTAATATATTTGAGGCGTGTCGTGGGACAACCGAGCTTAATGCAAGTGCGTAAAGTGTCGTCAGGGATTAGCCTGTGCAGTCCGCACAGGCTAATCCAGGACGACACTTTCCGCTTTTATGTTTTTTTTCTTTTTCAAGGAAGTCTCTTTTTAACATTAATACACTGTAGGCGGAAAGAGTCGTCCTTGATTTGCCTGTGCGAACTGCACAGGCTGATCCGGGACGACACTTTACGCACACGCATTAAGTCCAGTTTTCCCCACAAGACTTCGCATGAATATTGTATGAGTAGTAATGCTTCCATTTCGGAATAATCTAGTTTGTGCGTCTGTTTAATTCTCGGGCTTTCATAACGGAATGTATTTTTTACCAAAGCATAGATCAGCGCTATAAAAATTGCTTGAGTACAAGAGCTTTACGTTCGGAATAATCTCGTTTGTGCGACTGTTATAATTGCAGAGCTATCAAAACGGAATGCATTTTCTCTGTGCATTTGCATCATTGTTTAGAACCGAATAGGAACGTCAATGTCAAGGGCAAAGAATATATATGAAACCAAACATACAGCATCTTCAAAGATAACCATACTTTCAAGAACTTCATAAAATTAATAGTTTTATACACCTGAAGCACAGGTCATGTTACATGAAACAAAATGAGCATTTCACACAATTTGTTCACGGTAGACAACAAACACTACCTAGTAAACAAATTAAAATATGGTATTGTACGTATACGTAGTTATATGCGTTTAAAATAGTATCAATAAATGTCCAGAATTTACAAATCATTCGTCAATATCTTCCGCATCATCGAAACATAACTTCTTGTCACATCCCTACCGCTGGCCCAAAAATAAGGTCATGTAAGAGAAGATGCTTTACTTGTATATAAATAAAGACACTTGCGATAATAATTTTGTCCTCGGACGTACCTTTGTGATACTGTATTAGCAGTAAAACAACACGTCACATCCGAAGAAGGTTCATTTACCAGTAATCAAGTTAACTTTTATTCGGCACCAGTCCAGCTTATGCAAACAAGGGCACTGGCTGCCTAGAGATGTAAGCTAATAAAGTACCTGCCAAAACAATACACGCGGTCATTCGGTATTGAAACATTAAAAATTTATGCGTCCCGAAATTTTCATAACGATACCGTTAATTGACACGCTACTCCGCCCCCCTAGCTCTGACCTCTAAAATGACCCGTTTAAATCGCGAAACCTGTCAATATGCGGGAGCTTTATTGCTGGTTTATGGAATTAAGCGGCCCAAAATGGATGACTGTGGCGACATCTATCGGACTTCGAAGATTTTAAACGCCATTGAACCGGAAGTTGTCAGTCGGTGGCAGATATGAAAATTTACGACACCGCTGGAATTTTAACGACGCCTCGTTGTGGTGTTCGTTGCAAGATATAACATAATTTGCATAATTTAGGGTCCCGGGGTATCTATCGTGTCCAAGATACATTGGAAATTACGGCGTTAAAAGATCGAAATATTGAGTCAGACCATGAAATGGAAGAGTGGAGTAGATAGTATGTGTTTACTTGTTAAATATTTCAACTATATTGGGCCATTATTTGTGCGTAACAATTTAGCTTTGAATATAATCCGATTAATAACGGTCATCCCAAAAGGTTATCACTACCCGCCCCTTACAATGAAAATGTATGATTTATTATTACATAGACACGTTTAATCATTGCTATTGTGTATAACTGCATCCGTTACCAAAGTAGCGCAGAATGGGAGCGTTGAGAGGCGTTGTGTAAAGACGTACACGTGGCTTCGACTGTGCTGACCGGCGACTGAAAGACAGCTTCTATGGATACAACAATCATTCATCAATCTACTTATAACAGCCTTCAGTAGTACAGACATCCGAGATCATAATTAATTCTGTGAACATGTATAAGCTATAGACAAATTATCTATGAGGCTAATTGTGCAACGTCTGTCCCCTGACTACATAGAGGAGTACCTGTCAAGCCATTTTAGAACCATGCTGCTAAACACAGTTTCAACCTCTTCCAGTATTTTATTAAACGTGGCTTAATATAAAAGAACCAAAGTGATTTTCCTCAACCGGCCGTCAGAAGTTAACTGCAGACATAACTTGTAGGTCTTAGCACACAAATGGAAAACCTGTAGGTCTTAGAACACAAACAATGGAATTTTAAACATTGGAATTCTCCGTGTTCGTGGCGAAAATATATATTCAGACAGCAGGGACATAATTTGGTTGGCCGAATAAAGAAACGAAATTGCTGATACAAGCATCAACCAATGTATATATTTCGATAGACATACATTTACAATAATTAGAAAGGGAACACAATAGTTTGGTTGCAATAAACTGCCTAGCCAGCGTGATAAATCACGGCGACTCTCAATAGACTCTCGCGCTACACGAGATGTAAGCGTAATCACCAACATTGGCAACATCATAATAAAACCATACACAGCTCGCGTGCCCTTTGTAGTGAATTTCAATAGATGTTCTTTTTCATTGCCGTGTGTTGGAGTCATTGTATGGCCACACAAATGTAATACTCCACCGAGGGTATGGTCTTTAACCTTCTATGTGTTTGTTAATGACTTAAGCGACACGGAACTATAATTAGCAAGGAGGTTTCCGATTGTCGCTCACTTCCGTTTTATCACCCTACTTGCGGCCAAATTATTTTTTCTTGTGGGTACATACACAATAAAATGTGTCTTTATTGTTATAATCTTAATTAAGAGGAAATGCACATTGTTCATGGTCATGTTTTAAGAAATAAAAACATGAAATTGATTTTATGGGCGGAGCTTAAGCTCAAAGTTCTTGTGATCACACTTGCGTCTGTAAAATCATGAAATACTTCCTTACATGTTTACATGTTTGTAGATCAGTAAAAATCTGATTTGATGTATTTAAAACACAGTCCGTGTATTGTAATTGCAGTGTTTTATTACTAAAGATGGGATAAAACCATTCCAGAAACACGCAGTTTTGTCATTTTAACTTGTTAGTTAGAACGAATACGGTAGTTAACTGAGACAGTATTTCGACCGCGCATGCAGTTAACTCCCTTCTTCTAACTAATTAACTCATAAACTTACAATTTAACTTTACGGTAAGTCTTGTTTAATTTTTAAATTAGGTTTGAAACCAGTAAATTAAATACAATTGATCAAATCTATAAACCTGCTGATTTTATATGTATTAAACTAATACAGATACTAAAATAAGCACCATCCATGCATACATATGTGGCGCGTCGTGAGAAAACGGGTCTTAATGCATGTGCGTAAAGTGTCGTCCCGGATTAGCCTGTGCAGTCCGCACAGGCTAATCCAGGACGGCACTTACCGCCTACAGTGAATTTATGTTTAGAAGAGACTTCATTGAAACAGACTGCGGACTGCACAGGCTCATCTGGGACGACACTTTACGCACATGCATTAAGTCCGGTTTTCTCACGACGCCCCTCATATGCTATTTCTTCTATCAAAAACGCAGATTGAATCAGTCGATATATCAAATTCTTGAAACTACAAAATATGCGCACAATTATCATTTTGCAACGTAATCATACTTGTTGATGCTGTAATTATAGAAAGTACAACAATAATTACACTGCAACTTGGACAAGAAAGTTATCCATAATTTTAAAATGTGATGACAGCCAAGCATTTGTAATAAAGATGTGCGTATTCACTTCAATTGTGGTCCAAATAAAGCCAACAATACAACTTTTATTCGAAGACTAGGGACTTGTCATGGGATTTTATTTCGCATCAAAAATGGTTTCAACAATCAAGACAGACCACAATGCAGGTATTGAATCTTCGGATTAGAGGCCAATTTTCTTATTTCAAATCAAACTATAATTAATATGTCAAAATGCAAAGCTACCTTCTTATGATTCCCCAAAGTGTTTGCAAATGAGTAGCCTACATTAAGCAAATTAAAACCTTTGACAATTGCAATAGCACTGACACAGGAAACACCATCTTTTCTCAAGCAATTTCATAACAGAAAGTACGACCAATGAATGTGTAGATGGTGCAGTAGGCTACAATTCAGTTTTTATTATGCAAATACTCAAAACGCGCGAGCGCTTCTAGCAATTTATCTCCGTACGTATATAACAATATATATAAATCTTCATAAATGAAAAGGGGCGGGTGATTAAAAAACATCGTTCCAATTTTCATATTTTTTCACAATGGTGATATTATTTAGACAGACACGCTTTTAGAATGAAGCGGAAAAGCTAGCTAGGTCGAGCCACTTACGGTTCTTTTAAACACACACTCGCCTGAGAACTAATAAAACTTGCATGTTTACACAAGCCGGGTTCTTTTGCTCGATGAAAATGTTTCTACTAAAACAAATATACAGACACCAGCAGGCGGTATTAGCACTTAAAAATCGTTGCTCTGCCATCAATGGGTCCGAGTCGGGGCTTCCATTACTACTCCACCATGCGAGACCGGTATCCCGTCGAGAACGAAATTTTGAAATAACTACCTTCAGACATCGCACAATGGACCTGTCTCTTAACTAATATTTTCACATGACTGAAAAGAGATTCTCAGCATGAACGGTAAAAATTTAATAATTTCCAACGTTTTATTTCGATCAAAAGTTCTTCCCCCACTGATGTGAAGATATGCCGCTGACATTAAGTTGAGCAAATATACTGACGCATACTTACAGACGTTCATAATATTTGTTATTTTAAGCCCGTTTCAACGTACATGTAGCCTATTTTAATTGAATTCCATACTACTACAGGCAGAATGTATCATCAATATATCATGCATTGATAAAGCTTAAATACCAAAGTCTGACAAATAGAGTTATGTGTAGTTGTTGTTTTTAAATCGGACAACAGAAAGCATCAAAATGTTGAAGAGTTAAGTATGTGATTAATCAGAACTATTAAAATCACAAAGAGGAATATATCTTTCGTTAACTTCGTACCAATCAACGTTTCACGAAAAACATACAAAACGTAAAAGAAATTAAATCATCTAGCTACAGAATAACTAAATGAAGCACCAAAGGTCATCAAAATGCAATGACTGACACAGCAAAATAAGTATAAAGTACATGAAACAACAAAAACTCAAGAATAGATGGAGCAAATAATTCAAACTTTTCTGCAAAATATCCTACAAGAAAGCCAATGATGAGCAAGACATCATAATTAACATACGATGGGAAGAATAACTAAGATATTAATGACAAGCAAGCAAACTATCACTCATATAAGCATATGATGAGCAAAACAACTTAGAAATCAACAAGAAAGATTAGCAAAACAGAGAAGTCATGCAACACATGATACCATGACATGAACAAGTCTATATGCACGGGCTAAATAATTAGACATGATGATCAGAGCAATGAAACACACAAATCAACACATTAAATAAATGAAGCCTCAGCAAACAATGAAACAGACTTCTTATACATAACACCTTAACACCAGTAAGCAACGCACGTGGATTTCCTAATAAAATATGTTTTTCGTAAGAGTTACATCAACAATGTTGCAAAGAGGCACGAAACACACCTGGTTCCCGAAACAACGTATAACTGCTGCAGTATTCTACGTGTTCCATAAACATAACTAAGACTTAAATCGGTTCTGTATTGTACTTTCATCATATTAGCCTTCTAAGTTTGGTTACATAAATAGTTAAAATATGAAGGAACCCGCATTCCTAATTATGACAGTTAAAACGTTGCATTTAATCTCTAAACGGACTACAGAATAACTGACTGCGTAATAGCCATAGCCTGTCAATACTCTGAAAACCATCTGGGTGATTATAATTGAAAATGTGAACATTCATTATTAATTTAAGAAACTAATATATTCATTGATTATTGCATAGTCTCCTATTCAAATGTCACATGAAATTCTATCGCGTCCACTAATTTTTAATTGTCTGTCGGTAGCTTTAACGTCAATAATTAATAATTTAAATCCTAGGAGAACATTTTGTATTGAGGCCAGGGGTGGAATCCACATTGTGGATCAGATTTATGGCTCGCCCTGACAGTTCAAAATGAGCGTATCGGGATCGAACGCCGTTTATTGAGCATTTATTTGAGTCTGTTGATAGTTAAAAAGACATATCATTTATATGTTGAAAAATCTAACTCACGACCTGTTCCTGTGCTAATATGAAATAGTATAAAGCAATCTGATCCTAAATTTAAAAAAATGCTTGTGCCAGAGGGCGGAAATAAAAATATTAAACGTTTATTTACATTGGGTACATTAGAAAGTGTTGTTGACAATTCGTCGATATATTCTTATTGAATATGAAATGGTAAAACTACAGACTGAATTTAACATATAGGGTACTTCTCAAAACAAACAAAATATTGTAGTAAACAAATGCAAAAAACGTCTGGTGCAAAGATGTTCCAAAATGTATGTGTAAAATGGGCAGGTCCACAAAGTTAAGTAAATGGTAAATATACCAAATATACCTACTGAAAAAAAAAAAAAAAAAAAAAAAATCGACACCTTTCCTAAGTTAATTTTTTTAGGTCATACCTCCACATGTTTGGAACCAATATAGAGTCATAATACAAAGTTATAGCTTAAATCGAAACTGTCATGTTTCTTTCTTGTATTTAGTTAGTATAGTTGGAAACTTCTAAAACAGTCCGATACATGGGGTAAAGTATACGACTATGTATAGCTGCCAACGTCAGACAAGCGTTCGAAACAACCGTACAGAACGTGTGCATGCAGCCCGCACACAAGCACGCAAAGCAAACGCAGGCCTGTATGAAACACAAGTTTGCGCACGTAATGACACAGACGTATATTTAAACTATGTATTTGAGGATGTTAGAACGTACGAACGTCAGTAATGTCACTGAACACACATGAAGATCGGTATCAAATACAAGGGTATGTGACCCACACTAATGCGTCAACGATGCCTCTGTGTATGTGATAACGTACTAAGTTATTAACGTCAGCGACGTCACTGAATGCAGCACTTGCAAAGGCAAGTTTTAAATCCAACGGTGTTTGAAAACGTCTATTGCTTAGTAACGTAAGGAACGTCACTGGAAACGTACACGACTAGCTCAAGACGTGTCACATATCTAATATAAAATGCCTCCATCTGATAGCCAGACACCACCATGAGAATTTGAAATATTATATCACACCAGAAAGAGCACTTATACAGTCGTCTGTCAAGAAAAATGAATTTTATTTCTTTTCAATACCATTAAAAGTATATCGCCTTCAATTATGCCTATGCTAGTCTTCTGACAGTTGCTGCGCAATACGACAATGAAACATAACTCCCTTTGTTGGAGAGAGTAATTTTAAATCAATCAACGCCATGACAAAAGGAATATGTCTGTACATGAATACAGGGATTGTTGTGCAGCTATGTTTATTTGTGATATAAAATGTGGGGTATTTTACAGATTTTGCATAAGCAGTTTCTTATGCAGCATTTATTGATTGAAATGCGTGCAGTCAATACATGGTCTTTAACTATATTTACACAATTTAATGTAGTTTGAAAGCCTCATTGTAAATACGATTACT
>CM051029.1:45988447-46015947 GCA_027627225.1 Congeria kusceri | reverse complement strand
AAGACAGTAAAATGTATATATCATGGAGAACGTATTGTAGTAGTGATACAAAACAGTAAAATGTATATATCACGGAGAACGTTTTGTAGTTGTGATACAAAACAGTAAAATGTATATATCACGGAGAACGTTTTGTAGTAGTGATACAAAACAGTAAAATGTATATATCACGGAGAACGTTTTGTAGCACTGATACAAAACAGTAAAATGTATATATCACGGAGAACGTTTTGTAGCAGTGATACATAACAGTATGAAGTATATATCACGGAGAACGTTTTGTAGTAGTGATACATAACAGTATGAAGTATATATCACGGAGAACGTTTTGTAGTAGTGATACAAAACAGTAAGAAGTATATATCACGGAGAACGTTTTGTAGCAGTGATACATAACAGTAAGAAGTATATAGCACGGAGAACGTTTTGTAGTAGTGATACATAACAGTAAGAAGTATATATCACGGAGAACGTTTTGTAGCAGTGATACATAACAGTAAGAAGTATATATCACGGAGAACGTTTTGTAGTAGTGATACAAAACAGTAAGAAGTATATATCACGGAGAACGTTTTGTAGCAGTGATACATAACAGTAAGAAGTATATATCACGGAGAACGTTTTGTAGTAGTGATACAAAACAGTAAGAAGTATATATCACGGAGAACGTTTTGTAGTAGTGATACAAAACAGTAAGAAGTATATATCACGGAGAACGTTTTGTAGTAGTGATACAAAACAGTAAGAAGTATATATCACGGAGAACGTTTTGTAGCAGTGATACATAACAGTATGAAGTATATATCACGGAGAACGTTTTGTAGTTGTGATACAAAACAGTAAGAAGTATATATCACGGAGAACGTTTTGTAGCAGTGATACATAACAGTAAGAAGTATATATCACGGAGAACGTTTTGTAGTAGTGATACAAAACAGTAAGAAGTATATATCACGGAGAACGTTTTGTAGCAGTGATACATAACAGTAAGAAGTATATATCACGGAGAACGTTTTGTAGTAGTGATACAAAACAGTAAGAAGTATATATCACGGAGAACGTTTTGTAGCAGTGATACATAACAGTAAGAAGTATATAGCACGGAGAACGTTTTGTAGTAGTGATACAAAACAGTAAGAAGTATATATCACGGAGAACGTTTTGTAGTAGTGATACATAACAGTAAGAAGTATATATCACGGAGAACGTTTTGTAGTAGTGATACATAACAGTATGAAGTATATATTACGGAGAACGTTTTGTAGCAGTGATACATAACAGTAAGAAGTATATATCACGGAGAACGTTTTGTAGCAGTGATACATAACAGTAAGAAGTATATATCACGGAGAACGTTTTGTAGTAGTGATACAAAACAGTAAGAAGTATATATCACGGAGAACGTTTTGTAGTAGTGATACATAACAGTATGAAGTATATATCACGGAGAACGTTTTGTAGTAGTGATACAAAACAGTAAGAAGTATATATCACGGAGAACGTTTTGTAGTAGTGATACAAAACAGTAAGAAGTATATATCACGGAGAACGTTTTGTAGTAGTGATACAAAACAGTAAGAAGTATATATCACGGAGAACGTTTTGTAGCAGTGATACATAACAGTATGAAGTATATATCACGGAGAACGTTTTGTAGCAGTGATACATAACAGTAAGAAGTATATATCACGGAGAACGTTTTGTAGTAGTGATACAAAACAGTAAGAAGTATATAGCACGGAGAACGTTTTGTAGTAGTGATACAAAACAGTAAGAAGTATATATCACGGAGAACGTTTTGTAGTAGTGATACATAACAGTAAGAAGTATATAGCACGGAGAACGTTTTGTAGCAGTGATACATAACAGTAAGAAGTATATATCACGGAGAACGTTTTGTAGTAGTGATGTAAAACAGTGAGAAGTATATATCACGGAGAACGTTTTGTAGTAGTGATGTAAAACAGTAAGAAGTATATATCACGGAGAACGTTTTGTAGTAGTGATACATAACAGTATGAAGTATATATCACGGAGAACGTTTTGTAGTAGTGATACAAAACAGTAAGAAGTATATAGCACGGAGAATGTTTTGTAGTAGTGATACAAAACAGTAAGAAGTATATATCACGGAGAACGTTTTGTAGTAGTGATACATAACAGTATGAAGTATATATCACGGAGAACGTTTTGTAGTAGTGATACAAAACAGTAAGAAGTATATAGCACGGAGAACGTTTTGTAGTAGTGATACAAAACAGTAAGAAGTATATATCACGGAGAACGTTTTGTAGTAGTGATACATAACAGTAAGAAGTATATATCACGGAGAACGTTTTGTAGTAGTGATACATAACAGTATGAAGTATATATCACGGAGGCCGTTTTGTAGTTGTGATACAAAACAGTAAGAAGTATATATCACGGAGGCCGTTTTGTAGTTGTGATACATAACAGTAAGAAGTATATAGCACGGAGAACGTTTTGTAGTAGTGATACAAAACAGTAAGAAGTATATATCACGGAGAACGTTTTGTAGTAGTGATACATAACAGTAAGAAGTATATATCACGGAGAACGTTTTGTAGTAGTGATACAAAACAGTAAGAAGTATATATCACGGAGAACGTTTTGTAGTAGTGATACAAAACAGTAATAAGTATATATCACGGAGAACGTTTTGTAGCAGTGATACAAAACAGTAAGAAGTATATATCACGGAGAACGTTTTGTAGTAGTGATACATAACAGTAAGAAGTATATATCACGGAGAACGTTTTGTAGTAGTGATGCAAAACAGTAAGAAGTATATATCACGGAGAACGTTTTGTAGCAGTGATACAAAACTGTAAGAAGTATATATCACGGAGAACGTTTTGTAGCAGTGATACATAACAGTAAGAAGTATATATCACGGAGAACGTTTTGTAGTAGTGATACAAAACAGTAAGAAGTATATATCACGGAGAACGTTTTGTAGCAGTGATACATAACAGTAAGAAGTATATATCACGGAGAACGTTTTGTAGCAGTGATACATAACAGTAAGAAGTATATATCACGGAGAACGTTTTGTAGTAGTGATACATAACAGTAAGAAGTATATATCACGGAGAACGTTTTGTAGTAGTGATAAAAAACAGTAAGAAGTATATATCACGGAGAACGTTTTGTAGTAGTGATACAAAACAGTAATAAGTATATATCACGGAGAACGTTTTGTAGCAGTGATACAAAACAGTAAGAAGTATATATCACGGAGAACGTTTTGTAGTAGTGATACATAACAGTAAGAAGTATATATCACGGAGAACGTTTTGTAGTAGTGATGCAAAACAGTAAGAAGTATATATCACGGAGAACGTTTTGTAGCAGTGATACAAAACAGTAAGAAGTATATATCACGGAGAACGTTTTGTAGCAGTGATACATAACAGTAAGAAGTATATATCACGGAGAACGTTTTGTAGCAGTGATACAAAACAGTAAGAAGTATATATCACGGAGAACGTTTTGTAGCAGTGATACATAACAGTAAGAAGTATATATCACGGAGAACGTTTTGTAGCAGTGATACATAACAGTAAGAAGTATATATCACGGAGAACGTTTTGTAGCAGTGATGCAAAACAGTAAGAAGTATATATCACGGAGAACGTTTTGTAGCAGTGATACATAACAGTAAGAAGTATATATCACGGAGAACGTCTTGTAGTAGTGATACAAAACAGTAAGAAGTATATATCACGGAGAACGTTTTGTAGCAGTGATACAAAACAGTAAGAAGTATATATCACGGAGAACGTTTTGTAGCGTTGATGCAAAACAGTAAGAAGTATATATCACGGAGAACGTTTTGTAGCAGTGATACAAAACAGTAAGAAGTATATATCACGGAGAACGTTTTGTAGCAGTGATACATAACAGTAAGAAGTATATATCACGGAGAACGTTTTGTAGCAGTGATGCAAAACAGTAAGAAGTATATATCACGGAGAACGTTTTGTAGTAGTGATACAAAACAGTAAGAAGTATATATCACGGACAACGTTTTGTAGCAGTGATGCAAAACAGTAAGAAGTATATATCACGGAGAACGTTTTGTAGCAGTGATACAAAACAGTAAGAAGTATATATCACGGAGAACGTTTTGTAGCAGTGATACATAACAGTAAGAAGTATATATCACGGAGAACGTTTTGTAGCAGTGATGCAAAACAGTAAGAAGTATATATCACGGAGAACGTTTTGTAGTAGTGATACATAACAGTAAGAAGTATATATCACGGAGAACGTTTTGTAGTAGTGATGCAAAACAGTAAGAAGTATATATCACGGAGAACGTTTTGTAGCAGTGATGCAAAACTGTAAGAAGTATATATCACGGAGAACGTTTTGTAGCAGTGATGCAAAACAGTAAGAAGTATATATCACGGAGAACGTTTTGTAGTAGTGATACAAAACAGTAAGAAGTATATATCACGGAGAACGTTTTGTAGCAGTGATGCAAAACAGTAAGAAGTATATATCACGGAGAACGTTTTGTAGTAGTGATGCAAAACAGTAAGAAGTATATATCACGGAGAACGTTTTGTAGCAGTGATGCAAAACAGTAAGAAGTATATATCACGGAGAACGTTTTGTAGTAGTGATACAAAGCAGTAAGAAGTATATATCACGGAGAACGTTTTGTAGCAGTGATGCAAAACAGTAAGAAGTATATATCACGGAGAACGTTTTGTAGTAGTGATACAAAACAGTAAGAAGTATATATCACGGAGAACGTTTTGTAGCAGTGATGCAAAACAGTAAGAAGTATATATCACGGAGAACGTTTTGTAGTAGTGATACATAACAGTAAGAAGTATATATCACGGAGAACGTTTTGTAGCAGTGATGCAAAACAGTAAGAAGTATATATCACGGAGAACGTTTTGTAGTAGTGATACAAAACAGTAAGAAGTATATATCACGGATAACGTTTTGTAGCAGTGATGCAAAACAGTAAGAAGTATATATCACGGAGAACGTTTTGTAGCAGTGATACAAAACAGTAAGAAGTATATATCACGGAGAACGTTTTGTAGTAGTGATACATAACAGTAAGAAGTATATATCACGGAGAACGTTTTGTAGTAGTGATGCAAAACAGTAAGAAGTATATATCACGGAGAACGTTTTGTAGCAGTGATACATAACAGTAAGAAGTATATATCACGGAGAACGTTTTGTAGTAGTGATACAAAACAGTAAGAAGTATATATCACGGAGAACGTTTTGTAGTAGTGATACATAACAGTATGAAGTATATATCACGGAGAACGTTTTGTAGCAGTGATACAAAACAGTATGAAGTATATATCACGGAGAACGTTTTGTAGCAGTGATACAAAACAGTATGAATTATATATCACGGAGAACGTTTTGTAGTAGTGATACATAACAGTATGAAGTATATATCACGGAGAACGTTTTGTAGTAGTGATACAAAACAGTATGAAGTATATATCACGGAGAACGTTTTGTAGTAGTGATACATAACAGTATGAAGTATATATCACGGAGAACGTTTTGTAGCAGTGATACAAAACAGTATGAAGTATATATCACGGAGAACGTTTTGTAGCAGTGATACAAAACAGTATGAAGTATATATCACGGAGAACGTTTTGTAGTAGTGATACATAACAGTAAGAAGTATATATCACGGAGAACGTTTTGTAGCAGTGATACAAAACAGTATGAAGTATATATCACGGAGAACGTTTTGTAGTAGTGATACATAACAGTAAGAAGTATATATCACGGAGAACGTTTTGTAGCAGTGATACAAAACAGTAAGAAGTATATAGCACGGAGAACGTTTTGTAGCAGTGATACATAACAGTAAGAAGTATATATCACGGAGAACGTTTTGTAGTAGTGATACAAAACAGTAAGAAGTATATATCACGGAGAACGTTTTGTAGTAGTGATACAAAACAGTAAGAAGTATATATCACGGAGAACGTTTTGTAGTAGTGATACAAAACAGTAAGAAGTATATATCACGGAGAACGCTTTGTAGTAGTGATACAAAACAGTAAGAAGAATATATCACGGAGAACGTTTTGTAGTAGTGATACAAAACAGTAAGTAGTATGTATTTATTATAAATGACATGTAATGAAAGATTATGATGGTTTTACCTGTAAAAATACATGTATATATTACTGTATTAAATTATATTTTATAAGGTCATGCAATGAAAGATTATGACGATTTTTACCTGTAAAAATACATATATATATATTACTGTATCAAATTACATGTTATTAGGTCATAGAATGAAAGATTATGACAATTCTTACCTGTAAAAATACATGTATATATTACTGTATATACTGGTAATAATGTAAAATGGTGTATAATGCGGTAAAACTGGCCCGGTCTTAATAGGTATATACATGTATATTTTCTACATAATACCAGAGTACTTTAGATGTTCTATAAATCAGTGCATTACAGTGTTGTACTACAGTACTAAAGAATCATGACACATCGGGTAGAACCAACTGGGCAACGAAGTTTGAAAATCTATTATTTGAAAACGGGTTTGGCTACGCGTGGTTTACAAATGACGTCGGAGACACAAACATGTTCCTTAAATCATTTAAAACGAGACTTGAAGACTGTGCCTTGCAAAAACTCCAAGCTTATATAAACACATCCCCAAAGGCAATGTACTACAGAGACTTCAAAACTTTATTAAATGTAGAACGATATTTATCAATTGAATTACCGTTTGTGCTCAAAAAGTGCCTTGCAAATTTTTGCTGTTCCGGGCATCAGCTAATGGTAGCAAAAGGACGACACTTGGATATAAGCCGTGAATGTAGATACTGTTTGTATTGTGTTCTCTCGCAACAAGTTTATAAAGTAGGAGACGAATATCATATGCTTATGTTGTGTCCATTGTATAATGGGTTAAGACGGACGATTTTTATTCCTCAGTGGCTTAATCATCCAAAAAGTATACATCTGTTTAATACGATCTTATCAGACAGGAACGACAAACATATATTATTGGTTGTAAAATATATATTTCAATGTGACAAGTTAAGAGAGGAATTCATGAAAACTCACAACACTGCTTTTGTAAATACTCATTTTGTTAGTATAAATCTTACATTTGTAATAGTTATTGCCATATATATCTTTATTATATCCATACAATATTATATTATTATAACAGTATAAACAGTTTGTGTTCATATACAATCTATATTTATAATGTACCAGTTTTGTATTGTTCATTTAATAATGTTCTTTTACCACTTAAACTTGTATACTGTTATAATTACACTGCTGTATTGTGGGCCGGTGGCCTTAACTCGCCGAATAAATATTGTATTATATTGTATTGTATTGTTAATGTTTTAATACTTCTATATTTGCAATTTTATCGTCTGCATCATTGTTAATAAACATTATATTGGACTGAAAATAGAGGAAATAATATCAAACGTTAACTACACACACGAGCTTTTCAGGCAAAGGTGGAGCAAGTTTTTTGAAAATACATCCGTATGAACCCACCAATTTTTTTTGGTATTTTTCTGAAATTTTAACCGTGATCAATCATGTTTGTTGTAGCACAGTTTTCCAAATGTTATATATTTGTAAATATGTCTGTAAAAATGTTTGATTTCAGAAATAAAAATGTTATAACAAAACAAAACATTATATTGGATGCACTTCCTAAATAGCATCTACATTTGATTGGCTCAATAAACTGACTGTTTTATTTTCCGGTAAAACCCTCAGCACTGAAACTGAAACTGTGCTTTTTGTGACATACATCATCTGCATCCACTTACGGTCGGTTGCATTAACAATCAATCTGACACAGTGGTGCGACAATTATTCCTCAAAATGAGAGCAATTGTGCTTCAAATTATTGAGATACAACTGAAGACCCGCGTAACATTTTGTTGCTCCTTAGTTTATTCCAACATTTTAGGTGAAACGGGTTGTGACGTACATGGCAGTTGTTGCAGTTAAGGAATTATTCGACTCAATAACTGACAATTATGAAGTTTCCGCCATCTCAAGGAACTTAATTAATGTGTCAGCTGCAGAAATCATTTTTGCCATAAGAATATTTTTTTCCTTAAGCCCAGCAATCGAAGAGTAGCGGCGACCGTTTCGTTTTATAAATAATGAAACCCAATGTACCAACATGACCTTTCATGCGTTGAAAAGGCCGGGTTCACACCGCTATTCACTTCGAGGATTAGAGATGCTGGGATATTGATCATAAATTGGGCTTCCGAGGAATCAATATTAATTTTCAATTAAGTTGTTATAAACATGGGTTCGTTTTTTCTATTATTTCCCGGCCGATCTTTTTTTGCGATCGAGAACTTCATGCGGTAGAATACTTAAGCGCATTGCACAGAGATCGTTTGATTTCCATATGTTAAATTATTAATAAGCATAATTATAGATTCTATTCAACGTATTATCGAAATTAAAAGATATTATTATAGAAATTTTCCGCTTGTTTGGGTGCACTGAATGCTATAATTTGCGAATATGCACGAAATACTAATATGCGTTTTTATACCTAAAAATTTGACAAGACGATTATGCTTTTGGTCTGAAATATATGAGGACGCGAATTCGTTTTAAATTGCACAATGTCTGTTCGCCAACGGTTTTATGTTATAAACATTTGAAACCAGACTACTGTCGTAATAAGTTTCGACATTCAAAGTAGGCTGCCTGTGTGAAATCATCATCACAATCGTCATCAAAAACATCACAATTATCACAGTCATCGTCATTCAAGCAGTAGTAGTAATAGTAAGTAGTGTAAGTGGTAGTGGTAGAGGAATTATTATTATTATTATTATTATTATTATTATTATTATTAGTAGTAGTAGTAGTAGTAGTAGTAGTAGTAGTAAGTAGTAGTAGTAGTAGTAGTAGTAGTAGTAGTAGTAATAGTAGTAGTCGTAGTGGTAGTAAGTAGTAGTAGTAGTAGTAGTAGTAGTAGTAGTAGTAGTAGTAATAGTAGTAGTCGTAGTGGTAGTAAGTAGTAGTAGTAGTAGTAGTAGTAGTAGTAGTAGTAGTAGTAGTAGTAGTAGTAGTAGTAGTAGTAGTAGTAGTAGTAGTAATAATAGTAGTAGTCGTAGTGGTAGTAAGTAGTAGTAGTAGTAGTAGTAGTAGTAGTAGTAGTAGTAGTAGTAGTAGTAGTAGTAGTAGTAGTAGTAGTAGTAGTAGCAGCAGCAGCAGCAGCAGCAGCAGCAGCAGCAGTAGTAGTAGTAGTAGTTGTAGAAGTAGTAGAAGTAGAAGTAGCTGCAACAGCAGTAGAATTAGTAGCAGCAAAAGTAGTAGTAGTAGTAGTTATAGTAGTAGTAGCGGTATAGTATTAGTAGAAGTAAGTTAATAATTGGTAGTTCAAATATGAACAGGAAACTTTTCATTCATATGAATGCTTAAATGATGAAGTAAAACCATTTATATAAACGACTGGAGATAAACCAGAAACCCCCATCATTATTTCTCTGCCTGTAGGAAACAATGCCAGTGCAACCGGATGTCAAAAGATGGATTATTGACGAGGGGGTCCGAAGTGATATCCGGCAACGAAATCTGCTCTCGAAATGAAGAGCCAATTTCGAGTGGAAATTATTAGAAAGGAATTAGGAGCAAAAATTACAACAAGCTTGTTAATTAACTACAGAACATGGGTAACAAGATTTCGAGGAAGAAATCGTACTGGTTTTTAAGTGCAAACCCATCAGACTGCTGGTGTCGCGTTGAATATTTACACGGGCATTCCCTGCGACACGCAGCGAAACTTGAAATATCAAAAAGATGTTAACCCGAATACAGTGATGGATCGCATCAAATATGGGCTAAGCCCGCGCGTACAAATGTTTTAGGACTGATTTGACTTTCAAATACTGGGAGAAAGCCAATGTTTCTGTGTTATTAAAAAGCGATGAATTATTTTGTTTTGAGTTCGTAGCCGGTATGATCGTTTTCACCCGTCAAACCGTCAGGTGATTATTCTATTTTGAACTGAAAGAATTGAATACTAATTGAACATTCCGAGTTGTGGCCTTATTTAAAATAAATCAACATTCATTGTGAATAATATATATAATAAATAATAATATATAATAGTTTCGCAAGCGCAATATGTTTTTGTTTGTATTAATCTTTCAATGAATTAATCGTTTCATCTTTGTATGATATTATTCAATGATGATTAAATAAATATTTAATTATCAGCAAATGTCACACAAATTGTAATGTTAATATTAGATTTAATATTATACTGTATGTTATTATTTTTAATCTAATTATGATGGTACGAGCATAATGTGCAATTTTATTAGTTTTATTAATAATAATAATAAATATTATTATTATTATTATTATAACTGTAATTAGATCGACTATTATAACTATTATATTTGTATATCTCACCAAAGTAGTCATGTGTTTAAAGAATTTAATTTAAATGTGTATACTATATTATACCTTTTGCATTTTGTATATCATATATTTTTAATTATATATTTTTTAATTTTGATTATTTAGTACATTTTAATAATAATAATAATAAGTATAATAATAATCATATAAATAATAATAATAATAATAATAATGATAATAATTATAAGAAGAAGAAGAAGAAATAATAAAATAATTATGTTTCAAGTAAGAAATGAATGAATGAATGAATGAATCATCGGAATAAATGAAAGAATGAATGAATGAATGAATGATTACTTTTAAATAAATAAATATGTAAATACATAAATGAACTGCCTAGTTTAAAACTGTTTCCCTCTATATGAACTTTCTCCTTATTATAACATAAGTGAACTAAAAACATGACAAGATTCAAAGATTCCCATCATCACGTGACAGATCGCGATCAATCTCGGCATATGAGCTTACTCTAAAAAGACATTAATTTGCTAAATCATTTCACCGGCACACATGAGTCCATATGATGGAAGTCAGAAAATTACCATTGTATATCATTTATTAATAAGTTCGTGTCCCTTTTGATATGATTAATTAGCATTTCTTGGTTATAATGAAGTCGATCTGCGAAAGTAGTATTGTTATGATCGCTATGTTTCACAACAGATGAAAGTAATATATAATATGAAGCATAACTATGACGTTCGTGACAAAGCACACAGTTTTGCCTGCGAATACATGTATTTTTCTATTGTACTTTGTGTGATATTGTGTATGTATTTGTTGATAAGTAGGTAAGTAAGTATGTAAGTTGTTTATTATAGTGACATGTGTACAAGTAACGAAATATAAACATCAAAACATAATACATGAATACACCCGGCCCACAGGGCCTATAAGTCACCTTACTATCAATACAAATTAAATTCATATAATAATATTAAACATCATACAATGAGTAAGTTGCAGTGCATTACATTTATATACATCAATCGTAAGAGTTAACAATCACGATGGACGTTTGCTATTATCGGAGATCGTGAGCATAAATAAATATATTTAAAAATATATAATGATACGTATTTAAATGTATTTGTTGATAATGTACACCTTCACTACTAGCAACATTCCATTACATGTAAACAGCTAAGTACCTGTGTGTGTACATTGAAATTGTGGGTATTATGTACATGTGTGTGTACATTGGAATTGTGGGTATTTACATGTAAACAGCTATGTACATGTGTGTGTACATTGGAATTGTGGGTATATACATGTAAACAGCTATGTACATGTGTGTGTACATTGGAATTGTGGGTATATACATGTAAACAGCTATGTACATGTGTGTGTACATTGGAATTGTGGGTATATACATGTAAACAGCTATGTACATGTGTGTGTACATTGGAATTGTGTGTATTTCGCCTTTTTTGCGAATAAAAAATCTCTCTATATTAATTTAATAACATGGTATAATCTGACATGATAAAATAGTGAACACGAAAATGGATGGAAGGAACAACTTTGTTTGTATGTATGAGTATTTTATTTTTAGTTCAGTTTGTCAAAACCTATAAGAAAAACACCAATATTTTCAATATGCTTGCACAGTTGAAATCATAATATTCAGAAGAACAGTGTCCATGTTATGTTCCAGTATATAAACAAATATGGCCTCTTTCTGTAGAGGTAAATAAAGAAGACCAACGCTCTGTGCTTAACACAACTTTTTCTAACGACGTTTTAGTAAACAACTTACGATGTATAATCCCAGAACGTAGTGAAATAATGTTCTAAAAGACATAATGTGCATTATTACAAAAAAGTTTTGATGAATACACAAATTAAACACTCTGTGTTCTAGTTGTACTTGGTAAAAATGTGTAGTTTTACACAAGTGTACAATTTTGTCATTTTACAAATTTTGAGATATAATATTTCATATTTTATTAACCTTTTCAAATTCATATACAGCATAATCAGAACAATTGTTATTTTATAAACGTTTAATAATTGTGTCATATTTGTTCAAAGAAAATTTAATTTGCGAGAAGTCGTAGTATTTGTATATAAACTAATATTTTAGACAGTCGAGGGGAAACAACTCTTAGTCGTATTCAATTTAACGATTGATAGTACTGCGATGAAAACGAATCCTTGAATAGACGTAAAAAACAAAAAATGAGATTAAATTAATATTTATTTAACACTAACTTAAATATATAAAACACATGGCTGCTATTACTATTGAATATTAAGTAAATATCATGAACAAAACAACTTCAACAAATCGTGACATTTCACGTTAAATTGACAGGATTTTCCAATCGAAGGGAAGCAATCGCGAGAAGAAAGCAAATAGCAAATAACCGATTTATTTCTCTTTGTAAGTTTCTCTATATTTCGTAAACCATCATACTAATGTTAAATAGCGGTTATAAATATAAACAAAGCGAAACCCCAGTTGCGACAGCAGGAGATAGCTCTTATTAGCAGCCGTGGTCCTTTATTTATGGCAAGTGACCAAATGCCAAAAAACTACACAGCACATCACAAAAAACACATAGCAAACACAAAACACACATGAATAAAACTGGGGTCATCGCAAAACCGATACTGTATGAACTGTTCTCAATATTGAAAACACATCGAACTACATACTGCATAGTTGAAAAAGAAATGAGTCTGAAAACTGAAATCCCAAAATATATTAAGCACATATGAAAATGTATTATTCATTATATAATATAACATATTTTAGCTAAATTGTTGTATGCAAATATTTGCTAAAATAAAGATCAGATATCAACTTCTTGAACTTGACATAAAATGGACATCTATGCGTTATCGTTTGTCGTGGGAACGACATAAATAAAACCAAGCACGTGTCACATCTATGCCACCGTATAATGGTTATTTGATTTGGCTATCCGTTCCTTAACGTTTTGCAATCATTCTCGCAATGCGGAAACTTTGAATTTATTATGTTTACTTTGATTTTTTTATATAAATGCAACTGAATATTGCCTGGTGCAAAAAAAAAATCATTTCTGCTTTCACAAAATGGGTTGTTCGGGTAAACAACATGGCGTATCTAAGGCCAAATCGAATGTACGTCAGTGGGTATGTTAGTGTGGAGGAGGTTAGAAATAGAAGGAGAGAAGATGGGAGGTTTAAGTTAAAGAGTTGGAGAGTGGTTAGACTAAAATGGGGAGATATAGTGGATAGATTCAGAAGGGGCATTATATAGGGTGGGTACGGTGAAAGACAATGGAAGGGGAGATTGAGAGATGGGGTGGTTAGAGTGAAAGAAAAGGGATACAGACGGTGGATAGTCGGAGAGTGAGAGAGAGAGAGAGAGAGAGAGAGATTAGAGGGTTAGAGCGGAAGAGGGACAGTGGGTATACAGTAGTGTAGAGAGTGTGTATACATCAAGAGGGAGGTTAGAGTGGCAGAAAGAGATGGTCAGGTAGGGAGAGAGTAGCAGGATGGTTAGTGAAAGACATCTGGCTACCACGATCAGCACCCGATGACGTTGGGCTCAACGAGCCCAGGTAACCCCTTCTACAATCAGACAGGGTTAAGAAAACATCCGCTATTGAATATTCTATACTCTATAATCTACCAACCATCAATGTCCATAACCTTATCTAGTGATTCAATATTACGCTGCAAGTTTCGGCGAAATACGTTACATTTGCATAAGAAATGGTGTCGTTGTATATGTACCGTACGTATCAAAAAGACAAACTACGTGAAATATATTTTGCATGATCTTAAATATATTATTATATATTAAAAAATAAATACGCGCATATTTTGAAATAAGTAAAAATATATGTGTTTGCATTAATAACGCCAGAGGTTCGAATTAAACGTTTCCGTTACTATTAATAACACCTTTAATATAATACAGAAAACAACAAAAGCTTTACGGTGGTGCGTTAAAAGGTGTGAAATGTCAAACCGTTTGGCATACTACTGTTAAGTTTTAAACCTTCAGAGAGTATTTTTTGTAAGGATAACTACATGTGTACTAAAAACGTTCGTTATAAATAATAAAATTGCGATTGAATGCATGTGCATTATTTATTTATTATTATTCCGTTTTATTACCAGCGACATCTCATAGTAATTGTTATCCACTGGCAATACATACAATATATAATACTTGCTTTTGGTTAGTCCTGCTGCTTTCGTTTTTGCAGTTCAGACATTAAATGATATCTTCTAAAACTTCGAAAATCTGTGAACAAGTCCCTTTACCAGGCGAACGTGATCACTGGTACACCGTCTATTGTAAAGTCAAGTCAACGTTTTATTTGCTCGTATTCATGAAACATGAACACGTGAGGAAACAGTATGTATATAATACAATAAGTGGGAGTGTCCACACCACTCAGTTGCTTCCCTTGAACCAGAACAAGGGACACAACTCATGAGGATATACATATGACACTGTAATTAATTACCTCCCTTGTCAAACGTAAGCATGAACCTGTAATAATTTAATCATACATGGCATTGGTATGGACGTTTTTGTTTTCTGAACAAATAGAATTATGTCTTATTTGTAAATAAAGCCTCTGTTCTGTAACACACAAACGTTTGGTATCACATAGTATTGACTGCATTCAAATACCTCTATTAGTTTTATAACCAACACATGCAATTTGCAATTATTTATGACTAAGTAACCTACAGTGCTTCCATTTTCGTTTTCCATAAATATAGAATCAGGTATATAGACTTGGTCTTAGATTATACCAACTATTTAAATAATGTTTCGTTTGTAATGTACATGTTAATAAAAGGCAGACAAAGAAATATTAAAATCTATAACATTAACAAAACGATGGACATTGACTTTCCACACAATGATTTTACGTTCATAACATATTTTAATTTAAACATTCATCCGCGCACATTTCAACATGTGAGTACATTAAACATCTAATATACGATTTTCATGAGCTCGATTGCGGGGTACTCCTATAAATATCAGCTCGATAGTGTTTTTAATCATTTTACATACATGTTTAATGATTTTTCATGTTTTATTATTTTTGTCAATATCGACGGTAGAGTGGTTTTACAAAATATAGCCCAGAATCCACCGATTACGTCTTATTATTTGGACTAGATTGCGGTGACCGATTGTAACCGATGGGGGAGGTTAGTCATACTTGATCAGACTCGAATTCGGGTACCAGTTTTCACAATTTCAAAGTACTTAATTTACTAAAGGAGGCACGCTTTTTCCAACAAACACACCAATAAAAGGCAATGTAGTACACTTATGTATGTACATAAAACAGCGTTGCGAGCCATCCAAAAAGCGCGCCATCAACATTGACGATGTTAACTTCAACAACTTATAAATATAAGTGTTATGCGATTTTATTGAGCTTAAATGTGACCGGTTGGGACAGTTAGGCATATTGGTCAAACTGGAAATGGGTCCCCTTTTTCGGATTCCAATTTTCACAATTTCAAAGAACTTACTAAAGAAGACACGCCTTTTCTACCAAACCAACTTTTTCCACCATAGTACATTTATGCCATCACTCGTTATTCCTTCAAAGGAACACCAAGCATATTATAACTGAATACAACACCAGCAATAAACGACCGGGATCGATCGCCCAGTTTGTCATAATGACCCTTTCTAGGTATTGAATCTCTGCCTTTCAAAGGACGAGCTTCCCTCTACAGCCCTCTGCATTGTGACCATCTTAAACAATTCAAGCGTCCGCCACACGTCATTAGACGCTTTGTACGAGGGTTGAATGGCTCGCTTTTTCTGCTTTTCAATAAATCCATTTCACATTTATCGCACACAAGCGTATCTTTTGCAATAAATTTAATAGAATGAGATCCTCCGATACGCGAATTGATTAGTGCGAAACTTGTCATGCCGTGGTCGAAAGTTTGCCACATTGAATGATTTATGTTGCTGTTAAAGCTGCAAGTGTACTTACGTCCTAACGTCACTAGTAGCTTTAGTTGTAGTAAATAGTCCTTAGTTTATATCTTCATAGTTGATAATTCGTTATTGATTAGGTCATGCTTCGGCGATGCTTCGATATACTCGTACATCTGTAGGTGGACATGTATGCCTTGAATGACTCTCATCCATACGGAATCCGGTTAGTGCCATATGAAATAGCGTGTCTCGACCCTTGAATGGGAGGCACGCGAATTGCGCAAAACACGAAGCAAGACACGATATTCCCGCGAGACATGAAGCGAGGCACGATACAACCTCCGCGCAGAGATTTGACTGCTTCCGAGCATAGCTCTAATCAAATCCCTGCCATCATAACAAACCACGTGATGATGATCGATTTAAATCTTCTAGATATTACTTATGGTTTTAATTAGTTGTTTTCTTTTTCTGTTTTCATTATTGACGGCAAACGATATATAAAAAGTCAAATTATGTAGAAAATTGAACTGAGTTGCATTAAATAAATAAAAGTTACAAACACGTAATCCTTCCAGATTTGGAAGGATTTTACTTGTGATGGCAGTGGTTACCGTTACCCGTAAGGGAGGTAACAGCTGCGAGGAGTTTGGGCACGTTATTGTAAAACGATATCTCGCACTGTCGCAGTATCCCATACCACGAAAACTCGCGGTAAAATATCGTGTCTCGCTTGGTGTTTCGCGCAATTCTCGTGTCTCGCTTCATGTCTCGCGTTAAAATATCGTTCCTCGCTTCGTGTCTCGCGCAATTCTCGTGCCTCGCGTTCAAAGGTCGAGACACGAGATGCGAAGCGAGACACGAAGCGATACACGATATTCAGGCGAGCCACGAAGCGAGGCACGATATTATATCGTTCAGATATCGCCCGATTCTCGTGTCTCGCGGTAGATTCCAAACCACGATACACGAAACACGAAGCGAGACGCGAGAATTGCGCGAGAAACGAAGCGAGGCACGATACTGTATCGTTCAAATATCGCACGATTATCGAGTATCGTGTCTCGCTTCGTGTCTCGAGGTAAAATATCGTGCCTCGCTTCGGGTCTCGCGCAATTCTCGTGCCTCGCGATCAAAGGTCGAGACACGAGATGCGAAGCGAGACACGATATTCATGCAATACTCTATATTCGGGCGATATTTGAACGATACAATATCGTACCTCGCTTCGTGTGTCGCCCGATTCTCGTGTCTCGCTTCGTGTTTCGAGTATCGTGGTTTGAACATATACCGCGATACTCGATATTCGGGCGATATTTGAACGATATAATATCGTTCCTCGTTTTGTGTCTCGCCTGAATATCGTGTATCGCTTCGTGTCTCGCTTCGCATCTCGTGCCTCGACCTCTAAACGCGAGGCACGAGAATTGCGCGAGACACGAAGTGAGGCACGATCTTTTACCGCGAGACACGAAGCGAGACACGAGAATTGCGCGAAACAGGAAGCGAGACACGATATTTTGCCGCGAGATATCGTGGTATGGGATACTGCGACAGTGCGAGATCTCGTGTTACAATATCGTGCCTCGCTTCGTGTTTCCCGCAATTCTCGTGTCTCGCCCTTTTCGTACGAGGCACGATATTTCATATGGCACTAACCGGATTCCGTACATCCATCCCATATTTGCCTGTTTACAGACACACCAACATATGTTACGCTTTTTATGTCATAGATACAATTTCCAGGGCTGGTATTTAGAAAGAATCTTAGTCGAAAATTAAGAAAAATCTTAAAATTCTCAAATTTTATTATTGGATTTTCTGACAAAGTATTGCATTTCTGGAAGATTTTGACACATAATTTGCAATATAATTCAAAGTGTATTAATATCTAGCAATATTCATGCAAATGTTCCAAAGCAAAGTGTTTTAAACACAAATTCTAATTTTGACTTATGTTCAACTTAAGTTAAGAATGGCTTAAGAATCGTTATAAATATGGGCCCAGGTTTTACTATTTTCCCAAAAAATAATATCGTGTATATCACACGAAGAAAACCCATGTGTTCGGTGTGATGTCAACGTGCTCTTGGAGGGGAATCGAACCCGGCTCGAGAAGGTAAGCGCGGCAACCACTGCATTGACGGACAGCCGCACAGTAACATGCTGAACAGGGGCCAGGTACTGTTTTACTACTATAATTGCGTATTTTGCATTTTTTTAATTTTCTGCAACAGATAATATTTTTGAAAAACATAAATGTGTTTCACTTCAAAATTCCTAAGTAAGAATAAAATGCAAACACTAATAACATATTATTACGACAGAAATTTGAAATTACATAAAAACGAAAACATACGCGAAAGTACTGTAATAAAACAGTATCTTATATAATTATAGTGAAGTCAGAGCGACGGCTGACAAATGCGAATACAAATGTTGACCATTTGGACAATATGTGGCGCGTCATGAGAAAACCGGTCATAATGCATGTACGTAAAGTGTCGTCCCGGATTAGACTGTGCAGTCCGCACAGGCTAATCCGGGACGGCACTTTCCGCTTTTATGGTATTTTCTGTTTCAAGGAGGTCTCTTCTAAACATAAATCCACTGTAGGCGGAAAGTGCCGTCCCGGATTACCCTGTGCGGACTGCACAGGCTAATCCGGGACGACACTTTACGCACATGCATTAAGTCCGGTTTTCCCACGACGCGCCACAATTATGTAATTTCAAGAGTACAAAGGAACGAATGTTGTTTGATCATTGACTTTGTGTATTCTCTCAGTAACTTATTCACTAACATATTTAAATGTTCGCCGTACATTTAAACGAAGAAACCCAAGACGTAGGTAAGTAACCTTAAGAATGGAACCTAGTTGAGCCATTTAGTAATTATATATTTCATTCAACGATGTACATTTTGGAAAACCATGTTACATCAAGGAAACAAAATATACTACAGAAACAAGAAACTGGACATGCTTTCATTGCGTATTTTTATATGCTGTTAGATTTAAATATGGATGAATTTGGTATCAAAAAGTAGGATGTAAATTGAACTAATCGATGTAAATTGAAATAATCAATAATTATAATGCCCCCAAAATTTATCAATCATTAAAAATTACCGTCATCCAAACGCAACATTTTTGTTGTTTTCAAAAGTTGCAAGACAACCACGATACCTGAGTTTGACGTTTTTAAAACACCACACTAACGCCGCCTTCCCAATGCCGTTGTTTTGAAGTTCGTCCGTTCAATGCTCAAACGGATGACCACTTTAAGAAGGCAAAGAGGTTGCCATACACGTTACTAGGCAACGAGTAGAATTGTAAGGCAATGTAATCTGGTTTGCGGTGTTTAATCTTTGACAACATCAAACACAAATATCGTGATCCTCTTTGCAACTTTTGAAATCACTAATGTTGCGTTTTGATGACGTTTACGTTTTAATGATTATCAATTTTTTAGGGCATTAACATTATTGATAATGATTAGTTTAATTTTTATCCTAAATGTTTATACCAAATACATCCATATTTAAATCTGACAACATATACTAATTAAAAGTACGAAATGAAAAAATGTATAGTTTTTTTTATATTAGTATATATCCATAGTCAACGGACGAAACTTATACATGTACATAGTTATATCCACGACAGAATATCGCTAGTCATTACAAATAGTGAACACATATAGGATCTGACACTCGTTGTCATTTCATACCATAATTTATTAAACGAGTTCAGGAATTTTGTTAGTAAGCGAGCCTTTGGCGAGCTTACTAACGAATTTCCTGGACGAGTTTAATCAAATATGGTATGAAATGACAACGAGTGTCAGATCTTTTTTATCACATGCTTTTAAACGAAATAAAGCCCTTATAATTTTACCAAAATAAGTTGGTAAATTCTCAAAGTTGTGAACTCACGTGACGTCATTCCATGTTGACGGCGTCATTTAACCAAAATAACTTCCTGCGATTGGTCAGTCAAAGGATACGTAGCCAATGAAAACGATCACAATGTTATCTTACACATGTGTAAGATAGAAATATTCGTAATGGTTGTATTACACGGGAAACAAGGTATAGCGTGCGATAAACATTATTTCTTTGATTTGAGAGGTACACTGAATTAGACATGCTCTCCGCCCCAATACCCACTTCTGCAAATATCAAAAGTTTTACTCGAAGATACTTTAATTGATTGAAGGTGACACTCAATTTTTAGTCATATCAACCCGGGCCCGTATTCACAAACCCATTTTTAGACTTAAGACTAAGAATAAAGAATATTCTTGAAACTGTTCTGGGCTGGTATTCACAAAGCTCCTAAGGGAAATTTTAACTTAAGTTGTACTTATGTGCAAATTTCAGATCCAATTTTCTATTTGAAATCCAATGATTTATGTACAAAGAATGCTGCAATACTAAACATATAAGCGATATTTACAAGTTTACAACATTTTGATGTTAAAAGACCTATACATGAAACTGCCAGAGACTTAAGGAATTTTATGAATTTAAGAAATTTTCTTAAGTTTTCCCTAAGGAGCTTTGTGAATACGGGCCCTGTTCTAAGAATATTGTTAATTTGAATCTTACTAGGTATTCTCCCATTCTAACAAAATAATTCTTGATTATTTTTGAACAATTTGTTAATGACAAAAACAACAGTGCCTAGCAGATTTGCAAACGCAGAAGTCTATTTGCTTGAGTTTATGTCTGCTCTTTATTCGTAAGTAAGTCGAAGAATGGGTTGATGAAAACGAGCCCTGGTACGTACACATTGATTTATGACGTAACGTGTTAAAGGGACAGTTTCACAGTTTGGGGTTGAGAAAACAATTCTTTCAAAAAGGAATTTTAAAACGGGAATTCGTAGAATCTAATAAAATCTTTTGTCTGTTTAGGTTGCAAAACATACTTATTTTGATAATTATTATGTCTTTTTGTCTAACAATTACCAGGGTATGTCTACTAGGTAACACCTTTTTCTCGGAAAATAGCAGACATTCGTCAAAAGTCTACCTTTGCATTAGCAATGTGCTTTTCAAACACTGAAACATGAACAATACATGTAAATGTATAAAAAAAAAAAACACCTGCGAAACTGTCTTTTAAATGCAAATAATAAGTGAATAACATTAAAATTACGATCGACGTTGACAAATAATCAAACTAAGCATGTATGATGCTATGACAGGTTCGTTCGTGAAGCGTTTGATGAGTAATGGGGGGGGGGGGGGGAGAGGGGCGTGGTGGTGGTGGGTAGAATGGGGAGAACGAAAAAAGACGAAAGGAGAAAGAACGTAACAAATAGATAGTTGTTCAACTCAGAGAGTGGGTCACCTATGATAATTAAATACATAATTATTATTATGTATGCCTATGCGAAATGTTAAATAATAAAGTCAACAGATGTAACACTTACGCCAGTGCGCTCGCCAACATTCGAAAGGTATCATTTTTTAAATAATCACATAGTCGCTGAGGAAAATAACATTTGTAATCCAAAACTTCCGTACGCCAATGACGTCAAAACAACGCACATTTACCAGTATGTTTCGCGAGAATGGCTTACGTTAACGAAACGTCCAACGTCCGTCGCTATAGTGCATCCAACTAACTACTAACCGTTCTCACTATCGAACCCCCAGTTTCATGACTCCAGCATATGGTCTCGTGTTTGTATCTGTTCATGTTGCTCATGAAACTCTCTATTGTTTGTCTAGGTGAATGGCTGGTATTCAATTCATTCACGAGCACGATGCTGAGCGTTTTTTTTTTTCAAACCATTATTTCCCCCACTCTCACTCACTAAATGCTGCCTTAGAAATTCCTCTATTCTGTTATCTGTAACCTTTTCAGAAACATCGACCCGTTTCGTTGGACTACTGTGGACTTCATTAGTTTTCTTTATTTTTCTCTCTTTAGCCGCAATTTTGCTTTGGGTCCATCTTTATAGCTGTCATAGAACGCGCTGTAAAGGAACCCGTCCGGTGACCGTTGAAGCTATTGCCAGACCGCATAAAGGCTGTTTCAATACGTTTCAAAGAGTACCAATTTGTGAAAAGGCTGTTTTTAATACAAGCATTCAAAAGCGTATTCAAATTGTTCAGAAAAGTTTCGAAAGCCCGATAGGCGCATTTATTGCGTAAATGGGAGAAAGAATACATATATCTTTTTACTGTTTACAATTTTGATTATAAATATAAACCGTATCGATCAATCTTTATGAATAGTGTTGCGGAATAACAGGAATAAAATGACGTTATAAATAGATTCTTTTGACTTTTCAAAGAAAGTTAATTTAATCTTTTGTGCGCCTGTGTAAAAGGCATTCAATAATTGTTCGATAATACAAGAAAGGGCTAATCAAAGGCGCATATTTGAATAACATATGACTCAATGGCGGTGTTTGGAGATTTATGGAGTGTACAATATCAATGAACTTAATTTAAGTTCATTGCAATTAGGACTGTAATAACGATGGTTGAACGCAAGTAGCAATAAATGACAGGCGGTTGTGTTAAGTTCGATTCAATTCATTCACTTTTTTCTTGAGAAGAAATTTCAGACTGGCTATAAAACGCAGTTTTGCATAATATGTTGTCAACTTACAAATACTGTGGACTGGTTGAACTCTATCAGATTATTTTCATTTTACCGTTACCGTTCAACTAAAATACTTAATTATTGTTCATGGTTATGGTACAGGTTATGTTTCTTTGCATACTTGCATGAGGACTTTTGCTGGTGTATTTTTTATTATACTAGACTGATTACATTGATATCGCTTAGAATAAGAAATCTCACTATTCTTACTAATATATAATATTTGAAGCTTACTACTATATATAATATATATGATTGTAATGTTTGTGTTATACGAACGTATTATCTTTTGTCTTGGCCTTTTGGAATTATTGAAAATAAAATCCCTACAGTATTATATAATTTTTAAATCTAAGAGGTACGATTTTAATAATCGCGATAGAGTTGTTCGTTTTATCAATAGTCCTTACGATGTACATTGTATTGAACGCCCTAAAGTAATACATTGCACTGGTCGCCCAAAAGTATATATGGTACTTTTCGACCTAAAATTATACATTGTACTTATCGCCCTAAAGTAATAAATTGTACTGGTCGCTCCAAAGTATATATTGTACTTGTCGCACTAAAATTATACATTGTACTTGTCGTCCTAAAGTAATTCATTGTAATTGTCACCCTAAAGTTATACGTTGTCATTGTCGCCCTATAGTAATACATTGCACTGGTCGACCTAAAGTAATACACTTTCTGGTCTCCCTGAAGTAATACACTGTACTGGTCGTCCTAAAGTAGTGCATTGTATTGGTCGCCCTAAAGTAATACATTGTACTGGTCGCTCTAAAGTAATACATTGTACTTGTCGCTCTAAAGTAATACGTTGCACTGGTCGCCCTGAAGAAATACATTGCATTAGTCGCTCTGAAGTAATACAGTGGTCGCCCTAAAGTAATACATTGTACTGGTCGCTTTAAAGTAATACGTTGCACTGATCGCCTTGAAGAAATACATTGTACTGGTCGCCCTAAAGTTATACATTGTACTGGTCGCCCTAAGGTTACACATTGTACTGGTCGCCCTAAAGTAATACATTGTACTGGTCGCCCTAAAGTAATAAACTGTACTGGTGTTCTAACAGTATGCAACATGATACTGTAGTGATCGTACGAATGTTATCGTGATTAAAGTGTGCCATTGAAGTGGTCGACTTAAAGAGGTACATGTTTATGAAGTGATTATCCTAAACTTGTACATGAATGATTGTCCAATATAGAGGCACATTTAAGTGGCCACCCTGAAAAAGGTTCATTTTACACGTACACTAACAATCTATGCTTTATAAACAGTGAAATGCAAAAGTCAGTTGCAGAAGTGTTTTAGATGATACCAAATCAGTTGCCTTAACAATTCCGTAAAAATGCAAGGTCTGAGCGTTAATTTATAAATAAACAAATGGTACCGATCGTAAATTATTTTTGTGACAGGGTATTGCAATAATCCACTGCGTTAAAGGCTTACAATTAATGATACGTTACACAGGTAAATGTGCTATTTTCACACGAAGTGCATAAATAGTGCATACCATATACCCTTGATAAATAAATGTACTACTCTTATGAATGAGCGACGTTTCACTTGAATTCATTTCTATACAAACCAAAGCATGCAACGTTCAATCTCAAACAGCAGATAGTTTCAAGCATGTCGGCTAGAGTAGGGCGAGCTATTAGTGAAAGGCATAGCTTGTTAATACATATTATTCTCTGTTGTTGATGATAAAACCCAGATTTTCAATAAGAGAACATTTGATTACAGAGGAAATTTGCAGATTGAGACAAGTTTTACTATAGGGTTGAACGATTCGTAAACAGTTTTGGGAATATGCTTCTATATTTCGCAACATAAATATCATATTGAATTTTTGGATGGATACGATGCCCATGATGGATACTGAACACATGTCCAAATTCACAAAAATCTTTGCAAAGACAAAAAACACAAGGGTCATCGGATAATGACATGTTGTCTGGAGAAAATCAGTGCCACTTCGTTTTACATACACACATGTGCACAACCACAAGGGACAAAACTATTTGAATCACATACAATTAACACAACTTGAGTTATCAAAGTGAAAACGGTCTGCCAGGCATTTTTACTTTGAAGATCCTACAGCAACAGGGCTCTACGTGACTTACCTATCTAATGTACATTACGTGACTTACCTATCTACTGTACATCCAAAGTGCGGACTAACCTATCTAGTGTACATTACGTGACTTACCTATCTACTGTACATCCAAAGTGCGGACTAACCTATCTAGTGTACATTACGTGACTTACCTATCTAGTGTACATTACGTGACTTACCCATCTAGCGTACATTATGTGACTTACCTATCTAGTGTACATTACGTGACTTACCTATCTAGTGTACATCCAAAGTGCGTATAATTCCTCTACACAACACATTTACTCCATAACATAACACTGAACATATTCAGCACGTATCACTTTAAAACTTCGGCCATAGCACAAACACATACACAACGAACTACAGATTTCACATGCACATCAGCACGGTAGATCCTCTTGTGAAACCACAGACAAATGCGAAAGTGAAGCACCATCTTCCAAAGATTGCCACAGACTTGGCCCCTGTAGCATCTCCAACGTGTATCCATGGTTCCACCCTCCGCCATCATCTGTTGCACACATCCGCCGGACAAGAACAAGGCCAATAACTCCGATAGATACAACATCCATCCGTACGCTGCGCAATACCTCTAAGAATCTTCACTGCCTAACTTTGTATTGTTTAGTGAAGAAAACATTATTGTACATGCAATGGCTTTGTCTCCGTTCCGTTTACGTTAGGTCCTGCTTGAGCAATGTTTCAATTTTTCCTATCACTATCAAATAACCAGGATATTCCCATAGTCTACCCACCGGGACTATGCACATGCCGTTGATTGTAACTGTGTCCGTTGCGACACCGTCTCTTGATGATGTCTGATATTACTCCGATTCCGAAAAATGGTGACGTTTTCACTTTCAAGTATTGTTTTGAATGGACAAGCCTGAAATGATACGGATACAAGCTTCAAATAAAAGACGTGTACAGGTATTATAGTTAGAAATCTACCACAAGCTGATGAAATAATATACGTCAATTTGTTTGCACACATTTTTACCGGTATATCCCACTTGCATTGTACGCGGTACGTGTTTAAGATAATATACAGTACTGTTAATTAATACCCATAAACAAAATCATTCCAAACAGCGCAAGAAGATGGTTATTGATCAGAGAGGTATGTGAATTTTACTATAAATACATGTACGTACATTGTCAACGAGTCATACAGGTATACTTATATGGTGCACTCGTTCCTTGAATAAAAACTTCTTTTGATTATATTTGGTATCTCTAATCAAATCCAGTACTACTGTATATATCTAATATTGCAACATTAAATGAATCACTTTTCATATTCATTCCATATACCCACAAAACACTCATATATCCAAAATCACAATCATGAAGCTTTACCTCTTGTACATTATTTATTATTTATTGGACATGTACATCCAAAACATGTATCGCTATTAATTTGATTGTTAAAATAATAAAATCAAAAGGAATCCACACTTGGTATATGTTTGCCATAAAAATTACGTTTATCCGCACATTTACGTTGAACTATTATTTTATATATTTGTCAGAACTATATTTCGACGTTCGTTACTCGACATCACATCTTCACATTCCAGTGTTGTATGTGGTAGAATGTCCGAGTTAAATATGAGAATAGAACGATGTAAAGCGGAAAAAAAACAGTTTAAAATCTCCCTGACCAATTGTTAATCTCTTCCCTTTTGTGACGGTATCTTAACGAAACATAAATATAAAGTATTTAATGAAAAGAGCGTTTTACTGGCTTTTGTGGCTGATGATAATAATGCGAAGTATAGAAAGTTGGACGAGCTTTGCGGTGTTAAATATCGGGATGGAACAAAAGTGGAAATTATATATGCGACATTTACAATGAAGGGGATATGAAACGGTAACAGACTCCATTGAAATCGATAGCTGTCTTTTTACCTTCGCTTTTGTTATCTTCATTTCCATGTATCATCTTCTAAAACCTGAGACCCGGAGTTGGCTATTTTTAATATCGTACTTGAAAGGGACGCGAATGGACTTAGTACAATAGCGGGGTATCTTTTTAGTGACATGGACTACAAATACTGCTTTTAAGTAAAGAACATCGTTCATTGTGTTTTGCTGTACATTCGTAAAAAAGTTACGTCATTATTGTTAATATTACGTTAGAAGAAAAATGTACACACATAAAGCTCCTAAAGAACATCTTTAGACAAACTGAAATGCAGCTGTCAGATCATAATTTCTGTGTAAAACGTCAATATTCGAAATATTAGATTATAAGAAAACACAAACTGCAACTTACATGAAACAGGTATAGTACGATTTTTAGAAATATACTGAAATAAGTAT
>CM051029.1:45585947-45983447 GCA_027627225.1 Congeria kusceri | reverse complement strand
TTTTCACTTCTTTATATATAAAGCACTTTTCGTGTTGGAATAATTGCCAAAAACAAATTAAAATTGTAAATTTTCGAAAACACTTTATGATTAAGTTATCTTAGATCCATTAAGTTTAAAAATAAGTCAAAATCCATGTGCTTATTCATGGCACTTCAGTTCAGAATTTGCTAAGAATGAATATAAGTTCCTAATAAATATACTCTGACTTAGTGTCGTCCCTAATATGGTCATATGCGAGACTACACATGGTCCACAGCGATCTCACGGCCAAGAGCTACGAACCTAGTAATTTGTAGAACGTTTTCTACATGCTGATATCAATTTAGTAACTAATACATGTATAACCGGTTTAGATACTTCAAACCCATTATCTTCAGAAAATACAGCAACGACAAAAGTGTCAAGACGTGGCCTTTAATAGGTATGGGGCAACGCAAAACCGGCGCGTTTCGCTCAGAACGGAAAGTTCCATCAGATATTGAACGAGGACTACTCTCACATCAAATAATATATACCATTAATATTTTAGGAACATTGACCATCAAACAATGACCCGTTGTTTGTGTTTAATATGTCGTCTAATTATTTGTCAAATGTAACAGCTCTGCGGCGTGGTAAACGGTGTTCAGATTTAATAATTCATTACACGTTGCTATTCTATGACACGCCTTTCTTTCATCAGCGCGGCGATCTTTGTCCAGAAAATAACTATTGTTTATTTCTATAATAATTGAGGCGTGTCGTGGGAAAACCGAGCCTAATGCATGTGCGTAAAGTGTTGTCCCGGATTAGCCTGTACAGTCCGCACAGGCTAATCCATGACGACACTTTCCGCTGTAATGATATTTTCTTGTTTAAGGAAGTCTCTTCTAAACACTGTATGCGGTTAGTGCCGTACTGGATTAGCCTGTGCGGATTGCACAGACTAATCTGGGACGACACTTTACTCACATGCATTACGCCCGGTTTTCCCACGACACGGCTCATATACATCATATAGTCAGTGTCTTGATTTACTGCTTCAGTATCGTAGCGATATATACTACATTGCAAAAAGTAGGACAAAGTGACGTACAACGGATGTCTTATACCTATTCACAGATTCGCAAATTGACAATTTCCAAAACATTGATTTTGTCACCGATGCCAAAATGAAAACTTAACTAACTAAAAGCGTGGAATAACACTCTTGATACAGAAATATACTAGACATCATGTATGGGTTATACAAAAAACATCAACTTAAACGGCAACATTTTATAAAGCGTTACAAACGTTGTCCATATTTTGCAAAACACGTGTACATGTACCACTTATTACATTTAGCTTTAAAGTTACACATCCAAGTGAACCAGCGATGTAGGACCATATTTTTCACAAGTCTTATTTTTAGCATCTGTGAAAAATAGGATCAAATTCTTCACATGTGTGAAAATTGAGATTGTATTTCTTCACACCTCACAATCTTATTCTTCCCATTTTCTGTGAAGTTTGTGATTGTATCCAGTTTGTGATTGTATCCAGTTTGTGATTGTATCCAGTTTGTGATTGTATCCAGTTTGTGATTGTATCCAGTTTTTGATTGTATCCAGTTTGTGATTGTATCCAGTTTGTGATTGTATCCAGTTTTTGATATGCAATGAAATCATAATATTCTGTGGTCCTTACGCATACCCCAATCCAGGCCAATCACATTCATCACACTTATAGATATGACAAATGCGATCCTATTTTTCACAGGTGTGTGAAAAATATGTTTTGTGAAAAATATGATCCTGCAGAGCCTCTTTAGCCTAATGGTTAGCGTGGCAGACTTTTGATACATTGGTCGTGGGTTGACCCGTCAGAGCCATATTTTTTTCTCTTTCGATTTTTGCTTGTTTGTTTGTTTGTTTTGTTCGGGTATTTCGTCGTTTTTAACAGTATTTGAGTCATTTCACGGCGGTCAGTTAACCTACGCACACTTTTCCTGGGCAAGCTTAGCCGATCTAAGCGGTTTACCAGTACTAAGTGCACATACCTATGTCAGTAACTGACAACTGCCCGACCTGAATCAGAGGTAGGGGGAGAATGGCCGTAGAAATAATTTCATGACCAATCCCCACACAAGTTATGTGGCCGGGCTAGGGTTCGAACTCACGATCCCCGGATTGACAGTCTAGCGCTCTACCAACTTTTTTTTTATTTTTTTCGACAGATGATATGTGTCGCGTCATGAGAAAACCTGTCATAATGCATGTGCGTAAAGTGTCGTCCCGGATTAGCCTGTGCAGTCCGCACAGGCTAATCCGGGACGGCACTTTCCGCTTGTATGGTATTTTCTGTTTCAAGGAAGACTCTTCTAAACATAAATCCACTGTAGGCGGAAAGTGCCGTCCTGGATTAGCCTGTGCGGACTGCACAGGCTAATCCGGGACGACACTTTACGCACATGCATTAAGTCCGGTTTATCCACGACGCGCCACACATATAGGTTTGCTAGTCCAGGGCCCATGTTCACAAAGGATCCATTACAGGATCAGGATCAGTCTTACCTGATCTTGATCTTCTAGGTCAACTGAGCGAAATATCAAACATTATTTCGGAATAACTTTTTTTCTTGATAAAATCACATAATTGTTTGTTATTTGTTTCATTAAAATCTTCATATCAGATACAAATGTACATTTCTAAGAGTTTAAATTCGTTTTTTATAATATATTTTTGACGAAAAATTAAAATTGATCCTGATTTTAGTGAAAATTATTTTTGAGCCTGATCCCGAACTATCTGGCTCAAGTTCGTCTTGAACCTGAACATGAGGCTCAACTTGTTTTGTGAACATGAGGCCAGATGCATAAGTAATTGATTTTTATACATTATAATTTCAATATACAAAAATCTGTGAAAAAGTCCCTTTAACCTTGTGCTTATTTTAGGATGGGGATCAGTTGCAGCAATCAATTTAATTATACATATACAACATTTCTGTGACTATTCAATTTGTTCAGCTTATACACATGTAATTCAAACCAGAATCCGAACCAGAAAGAGAGCCAACAACAAAACGATCAACACAACAACAGCAACAACGTTAATTAAACAACACATATATTATCTTTGAACAATGAAAGTATTAAAGCAATATTAAATACTTTATAGCTTCGTTGTGCGAAGTGTTTAAGATTCCTTTTATGACAGTATAAAACAAACAAATCTTTGAACATGCCTCTTCAACACTGACATAAGGGCAATGTAACGAAAATGACTCTCCCAGATTAAATAGAAAAGTTTCAAAAAGTAAAAATAAATCACAGGTTTACAAAAAAAACGATTATTTTAAATATAATCATAAATACTTACATTCATTTTATAACATGTTATTTTAAATCCAGCTTGCACCTTCATGGCGTAATTCGCACAAATGCCTATTATTCCAGTTGGTATCATTTATTAAATAATTTATTGATATTGGACAAAATATCGAACTAATTCAAAAAGTTTTCAATGCGTCTGAAATGTTTACAGGCCTGCATAGAAATACATATAATACAGGCTTCGCCTCAGACAATAAGAGTCGATAACGACTTATAAAAGACTATCAAAAACTTCTAAATGAACAATTTAATAACATTGAATTTAATGACAAACGGCCTTTGCAATATTAAATAATAATTTTTTTATATCGTTTTCGGGCCAAATAAATGGCAGAATTTTATTGTGCTACTGTTTATAGCCAATTGTCGTAGAACAAACATAATTTAATGAATTTATTGTCGAGTTGTTCTATAGTTTACTGTATGCAATTGTTAGTTTCCATTGTGGCCATTCTTAAATTGACTGAACTTATTTGTGTAGTTTGCATTTAAATGCGGACGCGTGTCGACAAAGCGTTGATAAAATGGTTTATTTGATGTTTATAAATGATCAATAATAATGACTCTGTATTCTTTTAGCGCGCCTATTAGAAATGAATAAGACGGAATGAACCATCACGCATCGCCACTACTGTATTATTCGCACAACGCAAAAATATGTGCTACATAAGTATAGCACTTCGTTTTTTCCATTTCTGTGAATACATTTTCAAATACAACTTTTACACATGTTAAAATAAAACAGTAGCACAAAATAATAGAAAGTTTAATGTATATTAATAACGTTGGACACTTGGTACGATTTCAATGGCGGTCTTAGAAAGATGACAAACATAAAGTCTTATATATTTATAGGAAATTAGTCGCGGATGAATGTTAAATCAACAAGAAGAAAGTGACCAATTCACTAACGACGATGAGGATGTTTTTTTTAATTTCTATTATGAAGATGGTGGTAACTTGATAATGTGTCTATGATAATAATGATGGTAATATTCTACATGAATATGTTATTAATGATGTTGATGATATCGATGATGATGATGTTGGTGATGCTGATTGTGAATAATGTGATGCCGCCGCTGCTACAGATGAAGAAGGAAAAGAAGAAAAAATATGATGATGATGATTATTATGATGATTATGATGATGATGATGACGATGATGGATGCTGCTACTGCTAATGCTGCTGCTGCTGCTGATAATGATGATGATGATGATGATGATGGTGGTCTTGCTGGTAGCTGTGTTAAGATAGTTAAGATGATTGCGATAATGGTAATGATGATGATGATGATGATAGTGGTCTTGCTGGTAGCTGTGTTAAGATAGTTAAGATGATTGCGATAATGATAATGATGATGATGATGATGATAGTGGTCTTGCTGGTAGCTGTGTTAAGATAGTTAAGATGATTGCGATAATGATAATGATGATGATGATGATGATAGTGGTCTTGCTGGTAGCTGTGTTAAGATAGTTAAGATGATTGCGATAATGATAATGATGATGATGATGATGATAGTGGTCTTGCTGGTAGCTGTGTTAAGATAGTTAAGATGATTGCGATAATGATAATGATGATGATGATGATAGTGGTCTTGCTGGTAGCTGTGTTAAGATAGTTAAGATGATTGCGATAATGATAATGATGATGATGATGATGATAGTGGTCTTGCTGGTAGCTGTGTTAAGATAGTTAAGATGATTGCGATAATGGTAGTGATAATCATGTTGGCGATGATGATGATGATGATGATGATAGTGGTCTTGCTGGTAGCTGTGTTAAGATAGTTAAGATGATTGCGATAATGATAATGATGATGATGATGATGATAGTGGTCTTGCTGGTAGCTGTGTTAAGATAGTTAAGATGATTGCGATAATGATAATGATGATGATGATAGTGGTCTTGCTGGTAGCTGTGTTAAGATACTTAAGATGATTGCGATAATGATAATGATGATGATGATGATAGTGGTCTTGCTGGTAGCTGTGTTAAGATAGTTAAGATGATTGCGATAGTGATAATGATGATGATGATGATGATAGTGGTCTTGCTGGTAGCTGTGTTAAGATAGTTAAGATGATTGCGATAATGATAATGATGATGATGATGATAGTGGTCTTGCTGGTAGCTGTGTTAAGATAGTTAAGATGATTGCGATAATGATAATGATGATGATGATGATAGTGGTCTTGCTGGTAGCTGTGTTAAGATAGTTAAGATGATTGCGATAATGATAATGATGATGATGATGATAGTGGTCTTGCTGGTAGCTGTGTTAAGATAGTTAAGATGATTGCGATAATGATAATGATGATGATGATGATAGTGGTCTTGCTGGTAGCTGTGTTAAGATAGTTAAGATGATTGCGATAATGATAATGATGATGATGATGATGATAGTGGTCTTGCTGGTAGCTGTGTTAAGATAGTTAAGATGATTGCGATAATGATAATGATGATGATGATAGTGGTCTTGCTGGTAGCTGTGTTAAGATAGTTAAGATGATTGCGATAATGATAATGATGATGATGATGATAGTGGTCTTGCTGGTAGCTGTGTTAAGATAGTTAAGATGATTGCGATAATGATAATGATGATGATGATAGCGGTCTTGCTGGTAGCTGTGTTAAGATAGTTAAGATGATTGCGATAATGATAATGATGATGATGATGATAGTGGTCTTGCTGGTAGCTGTGTTAAGATAGTTAAGATGATTGCGATAATGATAATGATGATGATGATAGTGGTCTTGCTGGTAGCTGTGTTAAGATAGTTAAGATGATTGCGATAATGATAATGATGATGATGATAGTGGTCTTGCTGGTAGCTGTGTTAAGATAGTTAAGATGATTGCGATAATGGTAATGATAATCATGTTGACGATGATGATGATGATGATGATGATGATGATGATGATGATGATGATGATGATGATGATGATGATGATGATGATAACCCATCAATGTGATAATTAAGAATAGAAATAAAACGAAATCTGGTGATAAAAAAAAAAATTGTTCCATAATATATAAATATAACAATGTACCTTCTATTTCGCTTATAATATCCAAGATCCAAATGAAAGTGCATTCACAACAAATCTGGCGTCGAAACGGATACGCAAAATATATGTAATAAAAACTCTAAACGCGTTCACAATCCGCAAACAGTAGGTTTTGAATCGAACACCGTACAGAGGAAAGCTTTATACGCGGTTTTGTTTAAGCATTGTATAGGTTTCAAACAAGAACGTGAATAGGCCTTTTCATGGTTTATGTGCTAGCCAATGCGCTGGTGATAAAAAGCGATTTTTGAATGCTGATCCTCATCCGTATATAACCCATAAATTGATGTCGATGCATTTTGCTATAGAATTTGTTACAATGTCGCCACAATGAGGCCTAACAATGGCCGGCGATTTTCCTAAGTTAGTTTTCAATATATCACCATACGACCGTCAAATGCGCTTTGTTGGTCGCAAATAGGGGACTTCAAAATAGCTAGAAAGGACGCATTCATACGCCGTTGATCGAATGAAGAAAAGTATAGGAAATGGCTCAAAAAGCCCTTTCAACTGTTTGATAATATACACAAAACATGATTGCGTTTAAATGGATTTAACTCCGGTAATCGGAAAATTGCATGTCAAATAAATATGCCTGGTATTTGGTTTAACGTCTGCGGTAACCGGTTTTTTGTGGGCGTACACACATCACAATAAATAATGACGTACGATCAATTAGATCGAGGGAAGAAGTTAATATGGTGTTTATAGTGCGATACAATGAAACGCGAGTCAATTATCAGATATAAAAATGATACACGTTGACACTATTGACACAGTGGTTCCAGCTTTAATCTCAACAACATGTTTAAAACTTAGGAATAGGTAAAAAGAAAGGAGCAAAAGCCTGTGGCAGCGGTAGTTTTAATAGCAGTGGCAGTACATCATAATGAGCGATTGCAGTAGCACTACCAGTAACAGTTGCAGTTGCAATATCAATAGCAATATAACGTAAGCAGTAGCAATTATTGTAGCAGTGCCATCAGCATTAGCAACATCAATATCAGTAGCAGTAGCAATTGCAATGTCAATAGCAATAGCAGAGCATATATATATATATTTGCAGTTGCAGTGGCAGTAGCAGTAGAAGTAGGACTAGCAATAACAGTAGCAGTAGCTATAGCAATAGCAATTGCAGATGCAGCAGCAGAAGCAGTCGCAAAAGCAATAACAGAAGCAGATGCAGTAGTACAGACAGGTGCAATTGTTGTAGCAGAAGCAACAGAAATAACAGTAGAAGTATCAGTTACAGTAGCACTTGCAGTAGCATTAGCAGTAACAGTATTAGTAACAGTGACAGAGGCACTATCATTAGAAGGAGAAGAAGCAATGATAGAGTGATAGCGGAAGCAGATAATAGCTAAAACTGGGGTAGAAGAACTTGCAGCAGCACTAGCCGTAGAAAATACCAATAAAAATAGCCAGTATCATTATTTTAAGTAAAAGTATTAGTAGTAGTAGAAGCAGTACTAAAAGCAACATCACACGCAGCAGCATCAGCAGTAGTAGTTCTGGTGACAGTAAACAGTAGAAGCGAGTATGCGGTACTCGTAAAAATCGCTAATCCACCCGAACATCACAGAATTTGCAGCAGCAGTAGCAGTAGCAAAAATAACAGCAATATCAATAAAATAGCCAGTATGAATATTTGAAGTAGAAATAGAAGCATCAGTAGTAGTAGCAGTAGTAGTAGAAACAGCAGTAGCAATAGACGGTGTAACAAAAGCAAGACCACAAGCAGCAGCAGCAGCAGTTGCTACAGCAGCAGCAGCAGCAGCTGCTACAGCAGAAGCAGTAGTAGTTCTAATAGTAGTAATAGCAGAAGTGCGTATATCAATCAGTAATTCACCCGAACGTTACAGAAACGCAACTCAAATATGCGCTTTTGTTTTGCCGATATAAAATGAAATTAAGTTTATAAGGTTTCATGAGTCGAGGTTTTTATAATGGATTGTTAAATAATTTATACCTACGTTAAATACAATAAACGAAAATAAAATAACGAAATAAGAACGAATCTGTACTTACACTTGGCAAAATACCACCGCTTTAGTAAACTCACGTGTCAGCTTCACGCCATAAATTGAACAAATCTACAAACATCTGACAACTGGCAATTAACACGAATGTAACAAAAATGCCTTCTGATTATGCGACAAGTGCTCTTTGAAATATTCACCTCTCAATATGAATTGAAAAGGAAAAATGAAAAGGCCATTGTCCGAGTGTTTAATGACGAGAGCTACTATTATTTATTATAGAAGAAAAGAACAATACCCGGCCTAATATATACATACAACGAAAGCCGTGCAGCTATTCGGTCCTATTGTTACTACTATAATGGCCAATGTATCGTTATAATGTAATATAAAGGGGAAAAGTAAGCCGCATTGTTCGCCTAACAATTCACTATACAATATCATTATGTTCTGGCATTATGCAAACTCGCAAGTCTGCGAAATCTTTAAATCCACTCAAATCTGTTTTATTCATTCTTTAAAGTTCACGATATAAATGGTTCCACTAAGACGTCCGTATTTTAACTTTAAAATTTCTTTAATGTAGTTTATTATGAATTCGACACTGGCCTGTCAATCTCTTAACCTTAACTTTTCACCGATCCTCATGCAGTACTTTTAAGTCTTAAGTCTTAGCTGTAAGGTGTTTTACATGAGGACCGAAGGATCCAGGTTCGATACCTGCAAACACGCAAATCAGTATTATAATATACTGTACACATTCACTGGCTCTACCCAGATATAGGACTTAAGAAAACTATACTGAGTGTTTATATTTTTTTTATATATTTTCCTACTTTTAACCAATGATGCTCCGGTTGGCATTACCTGGTACATTACCAACACAGTATTCTTGAACTAGTTAAACTAACATACTTTGGATAATTGGATTTGATAATTTAATTTGTATGTGTCAAAGTCTATATATGAACGTTGTTTATTATACAAAATACCGGCCTTGTCACAATTATTTACGACAACCCCCCGTACAGTAAATTATTGGTTATAACTTAGGTTTGACCTTTTGAGAATTGGTGGTCCGCCGGACCGGCTATCTTCAAAACCTACAAGTCCGATACTGTATGAACCGGTCACGACGAACTACATAGTGCATAGTTGAAAAAGAAATGAGTCTTAAAACTGAAATCCGAAAATTGAGCACACATGAAAATATATTATTCATTATATAATATAACATATTTTAGCGAAAACGTTGTATGCACATTGTTGATAAAATAAAGATCAGATATCAACTTCTTGAACTTGATATAAAATGGACATCGATGCGTTATTGTGGGGAATCAAAATGCAAAAAACAACAACATCTACTTTTAAACATAATTGTTATTTGATTTGGCTATCCGTTCCTTAACCTTTTGCAATGATTCTCACAATGCGGAAACTTTAAATTGAATTGTGGTTAATTATATTGTTCTTTTATAAAATACAATTGAATAAAAAGTGTAAACAAATTGCTGTTAGAGAATGGGTTTTTCGGGTAAACTACAGGGACGTATCGAAGGCTAAATCGAATGTACGCCTGTGGGTATTTTAATGTGTGGGGATTAGAAATAGAGGGAGAGAAGATGTGTAGTTAAAGTGAGAGAGTTGGAGAGTGGTAAGACAGAGAATGGGGATAAAGAGTGGTAAGACTGAAAGGGGGAGATATGGTGGGTAGATTATACAGGGTGGGTACAGTGATAGACAATGAAAGGGGAGATGCGGTAGTTAGATTGAGAGAGAAGGGGAAAAGATGGTGGATAGACTGAGAGTTGGAGAGAGATAAACATAAGTGATAGACAATTAAAGGTGAGATTGGGTAGTTAGAGTGAGAGAGAAGGGGAAAAGATGGTGGATAGACTGAGAGTTGGAGAGAGAGAGAAAGAGATATTAGAGGGTTAGAGCGGTAGAGGAACAGTGGCTTGTTGGAGTAGTATAGAGAGAGAACGAGACGTTGAGTGGTGGAGAGAGATAGTGTGGTTACGTTGGAAGAGAGCAGCAAGCTGGTTAGAGTTGTTAGTACGTATCAAAAACAAAAGCTACGTGAACTATTTTTTTTTTCGTTTAATTTCTTGCCTGATCTTAATTTTATTGTAAATATACATATATTTTCGAAAGAAGTACAAAATAAATGTGTTTGCATTAATAACGTTAGAGGTTCGAATTAAACGTTTCCGTTACTATTAATAACTCCTATATATCATCCAAAGTAACAAAAGCTTTACGGTAGTGCGTTAAAAGGTGTGAAATGTCAAACATACTACTGTTTGATTTTAAACCTTCAGAGAGTTTTTTTTGTAAGAATAACTACGTGACGTTCATTCAAAATTAATAAAATTCCGTTTCAAAGGTTATGCATGTACATTATTTAGTTATTATTTTTCCGTTTTATGACCAGCGACATCTCATAGTAATTGTAATCCATTCACAATACATAAAGAAATAATGGTACAACTAGTTAATTTAAAATTTAGGTTAAGATAAACCTGGACAAAACTTAATAAATAATTCAGCTCGTACACGCATTATTCACGGCATTATGCCTTTAATAAGGCGTAATTAAGCGGTACTAAAATTGGTGATCTTATAGTAACTGTCGGTTACTGTTAGGGTACCGGTGTACAGTAGCCGTCTTTCATAACAAACCGCAAGGACTATACAGTAGTGGTGAAAATACAATGCACATCAATTTTGAAATTAAATCAATTGCGAGTCATGAATTGCGAGTGGTTTGAATAATGCAGCGGGACATAGGTATAAGTTATTTATAATGGTTATTTTGTGAAAATAAGTTTCATATTAAATGAAACCGATACATGTATATCTTAGATACTATGGACTTGGACAGTTGTTCCATTAAACATAACTTCAAATATATAGATAGCTAATAGTGAGAAGTAAACTTTAGCAGGACTATATAAATTACGTGTACATGTAAGGTTTTTACCTTAACAATAGTGTCTTGCATTGTTGAGCGAAGACAAACCTAGCAGCAATACCCAAATGGCGGATTAGCCTTAGCATTACGTAATTATAAAGGTCCACAATCGCCTCACTCCAGACGTAATTATGAAACCGTGCAAGAACCAAATGCGGTTTTTATTATTAAATTAATTAAGCGATTGTTGTGGATATCTTTTTGATCGAGACTAGAGCCAAATCAGAATTAAATTTTTGTAACAAAATGTCACAGGTGAATTATTTTTGTCTATGCTAGATTATAACACCTTAACTAAAATAATGTTTGTCTCACTTAGTGGAAAGAGCATGTTGTGAAAAATAATACCATTATTCATTTTTGCAAGTTGTCTTATTATTTCACAATGATATTTACACTTCTGTCGATTCATACAATACTACTGTCTTAATTTTTGTTAGTTTAACGCAACTTCGAACAGGTGTTCTTCTATCAGTTATATCAGAAATTCCATTGGTCAATTTCTAAAAAATAGAAGCGCTATATAAAACGAGAAAATAATACACAATGCACAGTTGGAAAGGTATACCTGTACTTACTGTGTGCAATGTTCTTACACCACCGTACCACTTCTAAGAACTGCTCAAATCATACATTTATGCTTTAAGTGTGTATGTACGATCTTGCATATAAATAATTTTTCTAAATAAGCAGACGAAAGTGACAATAAAACTCGAAGGCAAACAGAAAAACATATAATTGACGAAGGAAACACTTCAATATATGATAAATCAACAAGTTCTAGAGTGTAGACCTTTGCATCGTTTATTAGTGTTGTGTAACCTAAATCATATGTCAAGTCAACGTAAATACATGTCTTTGAGTTTCCGTCTGTACCCACGAAAACTATTTGGTGGTTAAAAACAAGCTTATTGCGCGATTAAAATCAATGTTTGTTCTTAACCTTTATTCCATATTAAATAGAAATATATGTTAATTAACTTTATTTTGTTTATTGTATTATGCCACTATATCTGTTGTAAGATCGTACATACCCAATTTAAAACAAAATTTAAATTCATATCGATATGTAGATGATGTACTTTAAAATCATTATCAACCAAGTTGCTAGGATCAGAAATCTGGCTCGTATTTGCATTCTTGCACAGATTTGCGCGTCAAAACGATTAAGTTAAATTAGTTAAATACATAAAGGGAGATAACCTGAATTAAATCAATAAATAGAAGTACATTTCAACTCTGACATGATTACATTCGTAAGCGTTTAACTACAGCAGCATCGGTTTTGAAAGTTTAACAGAAGTACAACCGCATGAATGGGTTAATTTGTATCTGAGATTTGCTAATAGCATACGTATTCATTTTAATGGTTAAACTGTTAGAACTTGTGATTTATTGCAATTTATTTTACAATCAACAACATTGGTGTATATATTTAACAACAAACAACTAATTTAGTTGTGCTATGAATGATTTTTATGGATCTCCCATGTGCTGTCCATCTAAGAAATATTCAAAAAGGTTCGGTTTTATTTTTGATTTTAGGACATAAGCACACCTGACAATATCAAGTTCCTGAAAACTGCTAGGGCGGACTTGAGACCCCTCCAATATTTGCACAGGCAGACAGTAGTCCCTTCGCTTTATTCAAATGCGAAATTATGATGAATTCAAACCAGATCTTGTTTTTGTGCTAAATTTGAATTAGACATAGTTTTAATGTATTCATCGGTAAGAACAATATGATATATCATCAATTGTAAACAGCACATTGATTACCAGGCAGAATGATTGAAATTCATTGACATTCAAATCAGTTCAAGAGAACCTTTTCACTTGAATAGGGAAAACCGATGTGGCGATAGGTGTAATATGATACAACAGAAGACTGTAATTGAATCAAATGTTGAACTTATAAATAAGCACTTAAACATTGCAGTTATTATAGACTATTATATTTGCATACGACCTGGTTATAAACTGTTGCTGTCTGTTTATTTAAAAATGTCATGAAAATGGCTACGTGAATACACATTATCAGTTTGATGACGTTTTTCTGTGGCCATACTCAAGCTCAAAGCAGTTATCGCAACCTCCGTGTCTTCGTCTCTGCATGTTATCCCATAGTGCACGAGTTAGTAATTTCCTAGTTAAATGATATCAACATGGCTACATGTTTAAAAGCACTGCAAAAAGCGATTAAATATTGAAGAAATTATCTGCATTCAGAAACTCTAATGATGTTCGAATACACGATAATAACCCTTTACAAATCTTGCTTCGACTCAGGCAAGGGCTTATAGACATTCAAATTAAGTGAATAATTACGGCCATTAGCTGCAGCGGAGCATTGTTGCAAATTCTAAGAAAATAAAAGAGACGGGTAATAAAACGCGGAATCCATTCTTGCACGGCCTTTGATCGGCGGATTAATATCTGAAACGTAGATGTGTGTACATCCGCGCTAACAAAGAAGTGCGCTCGGATTTTCAGTTTAATTCAGTTTTCTCTAATATGATGAAATCATTAATCTGGGTCCTTACAATGCGTGCATTGAACGGATCGTCATTAGATCGCCTCGACTATTGAAATCTTGCTATGTGAAATTCTAAGGAACACTATACACCTATTATTTCGTTGGCCCTAAAAACGGAATAAACTATCTCCTCAGATATCTTGCAAATAAAAGGATGAATCCTTCATGACACAGACCGACAGGAGATTGCAGCACAAGGGAAAACATTCCATGAATGTCTCAGGAATGCAGCTTATATCACGTGAGGTGAGAAGTGGGAAATGTGAGTGGTATTTACATTGACAGATGTGTGGTGTTACCAGTAGATAAGGTAGAAAAATTTGTGAGTGGTGAGTACCATTGGCAGTAGTGTGGTGTTACCAGTAGATAAGGTAGCAAAATATGTGCGTGGTGTGTACCATTGACAGACGTGTGGTGTTCCCAGTAGATACGGTAGAAAATGTGTGAGTGGTGTGTACCATTGAGAGATGTGTGATGTTCCCAGTAGATAATGTAGCAACATGTGTGTGAGGTGTGTACCATTGACAGTGGTGGGGTATTACCACTAGATAGAGTAGCAACATGTGTGAGTAGTGTGTACCATTGACAGACTTGTGGTGTTCCCAGTAGATATGGTAACAAATGTGAGTGGTGTAAAAGGTTGAGTGTATCATGTAGTGTACAATTTACAGCCGTAGTGTTACCTATAAAAATGTTAGCAGAATGTGTGAGAGGTGTGAAATCATTAGAGATTGTGTAACATTGTTGCGTGACCAGTAGCAGTGTGAGAATTCTTGAACGTATGCTGTTAGTGCTGTGAAACATCGATTGGAGGTGGTTACATAGAGAGCCGCAGTTTTACCAGTATATATGGTAGGATAGTGTGTGAGGGGTGTGAAACATCGATTGGAGGTGGTTACATTGAGAGCCGTAGTGTTACAGTATATATGGTAGGATAGTGTGTGAGGGGTGTGAAATATCGATTGGAAATGGTTACATTGAGAGCCGTAGTGTTACCAGTATATATGGTAGGATAGTGTGTGAGGGGTGTGAGACATCGATTGGAGGTGGTTACATTGAGAGCCGTTGTGTTACCAGTAGATATGGTAAGATAGTGCGTGATAGGTGTGCAACATCGAGTGAATGTGTAACACTGACATTTGTTGTGATGTTATTGGTAGCGGAGTTTGAAGTCAAACAGGCATTGTGTTATTGCTGTGAAACATCGGTTAAGAAATGTTTAACTGGAAGCATAAATGTTACCAGAAGAAATAGCTGAATAGTGTATGAGGGTAGTAAACAATCGACTGAATGTTTAATATTAAGACCAATCGTATTACCAGCAGATATGGTAGAATAGTGTGTGAGAGGTGTGACATCTCGAGAGAATGTGTAACGTTGAGAGTCGTAAGTTTTACCTGTTAAAAAGGTAGAATAGGTTTGAGTGGAGAGAGATGACGTGTAATTATTAGAGTCGTACTGCTACCAGAAGATATGGATGCAAAGTGAAATCTCGAGTAATTTTGTAACATTTACAGTGGCTGCGGTGTTACAAAACTCCACACAGCGGTTACTTTCCGTACGGTTAACAGATATTGAGCTATGCTTGGAACCAGTCCAATCTCTGCGGCGTAGCTTGTGGTTTTACTAGTAGACAATGCACCAGAAAGTGTAAAATTGAGAGACATAGTGTTACCGGTATATACGGTAGCATAGTATGTGATACGTGTGAATTATCGAGTGAAGGTGTAACATTTCTAGTAGTTGTACTGTTACCAGTACATATGGAAGCTGGAATCGTTTACACACCAATGTCGCAATAATAGTGTGCGGAATTTGAGATTTTTGTCAGCACCATTATCATTACCCCAACAACCATCATCATCATCTACACGGCCACATTATATTCATCATCGTTATCGTCTGTATTATCTTAATTCACATCATCCTCAATATAATTATCTTCTTTCACATCATTAGTATTTTCAACAAATACATCATTTCTGTCTCTTCCTGTCTCTGCCTCTTCCTCCTCCACCAAACCATCACTATTCTCAGCATTGTGAATAGTGTAAAAATGTAGATTTTTCATGTCATCCTTGCGGCGTTTATCAAACCGTACTAGTTCCCAACTGCGCGGTAATACGAAGTCAAACGACAAAGGTGAGCAACAACTGGACATGATGAAGGAGTTTGCTCGCTTTTCAGTCCAATCGTAAATAGTTCCCATGCAGTTATGATTTGGTAACTGAATGAAATGACAGAATAGGGAAATTAATTAAAATGATACACTGCTTTCTGGATATTTATGTTTAGCTCACTGTCACATGAGCACAAAGTGCTGATGGTGAGCTTTTGTGATCGCCTTTTGTCGTGCGCCGTGTTTCTAGGTCGTGCGTCAACATTTTTATTCAAACAACATTTCCTCCAAAACCGCAGGACATATTTTCACCAAACCTCATGGGAATGATTATTGGTTGACCCTTTTTCAAAATTGTTCAAATCGTTCCGGTCCGCTGTATATATAGGTCATCAGATTTAGAAAATATATATTAAAAAGTAAATCTTTAAAATCTTCTCTGAAACAGCTTTTATACTTGGTATGTAACATCCTCTAGTGGTCCTCTACATTTTGTTAAAATTATTCCCCTGTGTTAAAAACTGGCCACGCACAGGGGGTCATATAGTTTCTATAGACTTACATAGCAAAATGACTTAAAAAATAACTCCTCTGAAACCGCAAGGCCCAAAGGTTTCGTATATGGTATTTAACATCGTATAGTGATCCGCTACAAAGAATGTTCAATTTATGCCCCTGGGGTAAAAAGTGGCCACGCCTCGGGGTCACATGTTTCGTATAGACTTAAATAGCAAAATGACTTTAAAAATCGACTCCTCTTAAACCGCACGGCACAGAGGTTTCGTATTTAGTATGTAGCATCCTATAGTGGTCCTCTGCAAAGATTGTTCATATTATGCCCCTGAGGTATAAAGTCTGGGGTCACATGGTTAATATAGACTTAAATAGCACAAATGGCTTAACGAATCTTCTCTGAAACCGCGAGACCCAAATCTTTATACTCAGAGGAGCGCCATATGGCCATCAGACCATCTATAATTTTCAGTAATTAAAATTTGACATGCAACCTATAAACGTAAATGATTTGCCACCGATTCAAATTGTTTTCTGAATCGCATCTTCTTTATTAAAGAAGTATCGTGAAATGCTCTTGTCTTCATATCTCTTTACACGCCGTAGAATTTTAATGATTACTATATGAATAGACATGCGGATGCTTATTTGACAGACATTTAATACCAGATGTTGAGAACATGTATATGTAAAAGTTCAATTGAGGAAAAAAAGTGTTTACATAAATTATATGAAACGTAATAACGATATTAAAATATGCATGTGAATGATTTCTGCCATATGTATTTTCCAAATATCTACCAATACTATTAGGAATACGCTAGGTTTTGCTTTGCCTTCAATAGTTATAATCAGCGACATTGATTATTAGTCGTATTATATGACTGCAAGAACCTCTCATATATTAACATACCATGAACTGGGTGGCTTCGCTATAAAATATACCCATCTCTTATTGTTGTTATCCCCAGTATTATCGTCATATTTATCGACAGTCGCTCTCTCCACAAAGTTGACGTGGAAGTAGGCTTTGTTCTCCTAATTCTCTGAGAAAACTTGCCATCTGCGGAAAGGAATTCGTCCATTCATTCCATACAAAACGCTTTCAAAAGACTTTCATGCAAGTTTCAAAGCATCTATTTGACAGGAGAGGAATTTCATTTCCGCGAAAAGATGAAGCATTCAGTTGTAGAACAAAGATTTCTATATGCCCATCCTCTTGTTGTGGACCAGTGTTTTAATCCCTGTCATTTTGTAGTCGCTTTAATTGGCGCTAGTCTGACCACTTGACTCCCTGGGTCAGCAGGCGGAACAGAGGACGTAGTTCTGTTAGATTCCAATCGAATGTACACTTGTTTATTAAAGGGACGTATTCACAGATGTTCGTATTTTTGTTTTTGTAAAACAATAAGAAACAAATATCTTATTTACAAATTCTAATGCGCCAGTATTAACCAATCTGAACAATAAATACTTAATTTAAAAACAAACACAAACATGAAAAAAAGACTGCTCTGGGTCTCGAACCCAGAGTAAAAGATCAGTTGGACGTCAGTAAACTACCGTGTTTTTTAACACAATGACATTGATACACGTTTTCAAACAATATCGACGAAAATGCTTTATAATTTGTCAATACATTTCTAAAAAAAAAAGAACAAAAAAAAGAACAAAAATAAATCATATGACTATAGGAAATATTTGTATTTTCACATAATCCGAAAGCGTAACATTCAAATGTATGATACCGTTTTGCATAATTTGCACATCTATAATTGTAATAGGTTAGATACCAGTAGATCATTGGGTGACCCTCCGTGGTCCATTCAAACGTAGTGCCTATTACTAAAGAGTTCCTCTACTCTTCGGGCATAAAAGCCATTTAGGTATCTCAGAAATGCCTTTTATGGTTATTTCTATTATCCTTTGCGTGTCTGCAACATTTTGGTGCATTTCTTTGGAGGCTAACTTGAAAGGTGAACTTTTGCGGTGTGGTTACTGTGGTATGGGGCTTTTGTCGAAATATGACTGCCCAAACCCTGCTTTCTACCGGTGCCTGCATTCAAGTGAGATGCATTTTCTTAGAAGTAATATAACATATCTTTTTTATTGCAAATTTTGGAAGAGGACAGATTGATCTTTAAATTGATATCAGGCTTGCACAATCTGAATTAAAGGAAATGCTAGAAAAATGCTTGGAAAGTTGGCCGTTTTATAATGGGACCCTATGGGCATTGAATATACTGGTTTCTAACCTAATATATATTGCCGCCATTTTACGTTACGTCACTTTTCATTTGAAGTAACTTCCGCTATATTTTGTTTATGTTTATTACCTTGAAAAAGGCGTAAGCCGAAACGTCTATAAAAGTTCTTAAAGATCAAATATGTGTTTTTGTTGATTAAAACCTCATTTATTCAATACATTTCTGTGTCAAGAGAGTTGTTATGCTTATTTATATATAACATGCAGTACTGGTAGTTTTGTAAGTTGTGATACAACGTTTGGAAAATGTGAATCTGATAACCACTTTGTCAATAGTGGTAGAACCATTTGAACCAGAATGGTCACAACATAAATGGTGATCCTGTCTTCTCGTGTTATTTTCCTGCGTAAGAGTCATATATCGGAACACCTTTACTTTAGCGGTCCCCGGAAATATTATATATATTCTACGTAACTAAGGACTAGGTGCAAGTATGTATAGAGAGCCGCACGCTAGCGAGTCGAGTTTTACATATCGACCTTAAAACGCAAAAATATCCCCAAATTCGTGATTTTTGTGCAAAGTTCTATTAATTCAAATTCGCATATCTTTGCGATTAACCCGCCTTCTACAAAAAGGTCGGCCATTTTGAAAATGGTTATCGACGCAGTCATGCGTAATGATTTGACACGTAAAACACAATATGCAAATGGAATAAAGCAACTTATACTCTTAACACCACAAATTACAAAAAATAAATAACAGAGAACACGATAACAATATAAAGAAATGTTTAAAATGGCCATTTGAGCATCCATTAGATGCAAGTTTACACGTCTCAACTGAAAGTAGCAGAAACCACGAAGAAATTTGAACTGTTAACTAGCGAGATTTCTGATTTTGGGGGCTGCTGCCCCCACACCCCCGCTTATAAACACTCAAACGCTCAAATTTCCACCCTGTTTTGATTTATAACAATTATATTTTTCCAAGAAAAACAGTAAGAATCGAGAACAAAGAGCGACCGACAAGAACAAAACAAGTCATGCATTGCAATGTCAACGCATGCGCAAGACGTTTGTTTACGTTTAGAATTTCCGGGGACCGCTAAAGAACAAACTACCCCCATATATCTAACACCGTAAAAATCTAAATCCACAAGCATCCACAAATCTAACAAAACATCTTAATCGAGAACGGTCCACACAACATGTTTACTTTCAATGACAAACCATGTAGTGTAAGTAGTGCGAACTGTGGTTTAGTAACATGTTTTAAGGGAGAAAACCCAGGCTTTGTTACACATTTTACCTTAGTACGAGCATTTCAAGTATGTTATCAACATACACCATTTATAGAAACAGTGGTACGTTGTACGTACATTTTAGCTTAGTATTAGGGTTTCGTATATGTTATTAATACATATTATACGGTACCTAGTACTTTCAAGCACAGAGGCATAGTTGGTCCATTTAATTACAAAAATAATTCCCACACAACTTTATTTTAAACACTTGCTTTAAATTATGTGTTGCCATACTAATTCACTCAAAATATAAAGATGTCACGTCTCGTATTTTTAAAAATAGCTGTAGTCTAATTGGGCCCCTTCTTAGTGACCCGGAATCAATACGCATTTATACTTCATTGAGCATTCACTTTCGTTGCATATCAAGTGTAGTTAAACAATTGCGTCGATACTATACTGTATAGTGGGTGTCGTAAAAAAAATACTGTATTTTATTAAAGCAGCATTATCTTTAATAAAGAATGAGATGTTGTTTAGCACACGAACCAGACCCATGCAAATAAAAACAACAACAAAAATTAACAACAACATCAAACCCGCAACTACATGTTATATTGAATATAGGTATGAGCAAGACAACCGTGACTCACACTTGCATTGTCTTTGTCTTTCTGGCGTCGTGCAGTTAACTGGCAAGAAGGGTTAGCATCAGTGGTTGCACATCTTACATTGTCCGTCGCCTCGTTCAGGGATATACATATCGGTATTGCATGCCAGCAATGAGTCTTTAATGAGGATATGTAACAATAAATGCTTTTAATTATTAGAGCACCTAGTTTTCTTTCATATGGGCATCGAAACAAGATGACTTGTCATTTGGGTTAAGGGTTATCATGCAAATGATGCAGAAGCGCCCCATTCCAGATGCGACGTTGTGTGTGTAAATGCATAATGTGAGAGTTCCACTATACTTGGTCTTGAAACGTCTCATTTGAAGGTCTACTTAGTGGGCTAGGGTGCAGATGGGCATCATATCTCGGGATTCTGTGGTGTAGGGATAGTGTGTTACTATTTAACATTGTTTTCTATAATTTGTAAGATTGTTGAATTTGCATACTAACTAGGGTCATTATTTTCTACCAGTCAATTTGAAAATACTATTGTCAATTCTCTATACTCTATAACAAATGTGTATAATATTTTTGTAATATCTTCGTAAATACTGAGATATATGTTGAAAATTTCTAGTTAATATATTTTACTACACACGCCTAAATAAGTGTATAAATGTAATACATACAAATTTTAATAAATACCGTGACTGAGTAAGTTGAAAAAGCAAGTGACATCAATACGTATGGCGAAAACACGTGGTCTGGGGTTGTGGCCAGGTCCGCCAAACCCTTTGTAGGAGATATGATATCCACGAATACATAAGTCTTCTTCTTTTCCAGCTCTTTGATTATTATCTCTTATTTCATTACTTATTGTAATATTCACTTGGTCGTAGTAATAATAGTAAAGAACAAAATGGAATTCACAGCTTGTCGGTAGTTAAGCAGTACAGATGCTAGCAATAGAGTTCTGTTACATTCCAGCAGCCTTATCAAACATTTCACTGAATGTGGGAACAGACTCTATGGCCGAATGGTTAACCTGTTAGACTCTCACTCTGGCGGTCGGGGATCGATCCCTGAGTGGCAGGATATTATTTTCTCGTTTTTATTTATTTTATTTTTGTTTCACAGAATATAAGGGTTGGCTACTCCAGACGCTTTATTAATTCAAAAAGAAGACATTTCTAAAATATTATATTATGTAAGTAACTTCCTTTAAGCATTAACAAAAATTATCGCACAACACCTTTACATGTACGGTTGAAAAGCTTGTTACACTGTCGTTTCATTCATTATTTAGCATATTGTTTGTTTTTAAGGTTAAAATTGAGTTTAGTTATTTCTTTTTGACAAATAAAGTTACTGTCTTTCACAGAGATTGCTCGGTAATAAAGCTGATAACCATCATTATTCACTGTATACCCGGTACACAGGGAGTACATTCGAAGAATGTGTTGGTTGTGAAAATGTAATGACACTACACTATTTTACACTACAAGTGTATTTTGACCAAATTTAATGACAGAATGTCGGAATTGCATTAAAAGTAAGATAATTATGTTTGTAGCCCAAATAAAAACCACAATATTGTACACTGGACAAAGAATTTGGATGGCCCGACAATATTTTTCATTTTCAATTGAAAGTTGTTTTGACGGGCCTTATATACTAAATACAAAATAAACCTACAGATCTACAAACTATATCCGTTAATTGTATGAATGAATTTGTACATTTGTTTATTTTGTAATGGATGCAAATTTATATTTTTGTATTTTAGTTCTTCTATGAATGCTGGATAATTTAAAGTGTGTATGTACGATCTTTCATACCAATAATTTTCAAAATAAGCACATTAAAGTGACAATAAAACTTGACAGCAAACATAAAAAACATTCAAATGACGAAGGAAACACTTCAATATGGAATAAATCAACTAGTGCTAGCGTCGACTTTTGAATCGTTTATAAGTGTTGTCAAGTCAACGTATATACATCTGACCGAGTTTACGCCTGTACATACGAAAACTATTTAGTGAATAAAAACTAGCTTATTGTGCGTTTAAAAGCAGTGTTTGTTCTTAACTTTTATTCTATTTGAAATAGAAACATATGTTTAATAACTTTATTTTGTAAATTGTATTTATGCCACTATATATGTTGTAAGATCGTACATACACTTATAATACTATATTGTTCTATAATTGAATATAATCATAAGTATTTATCTGTGTAAACGAGAACAATGAATTTAACCTTAAAGAGGAAAATAAACTAGTAAACTATGTCTTTTATGTATTAAAAACCTCACTACTAAGGCGTTTCTTGGAAGAATGATTTAATGTTTAGTGTTAAGAGTAACATTATATGAGGCGTGTCGTGGGAAACCCGGGCGTAATGCATGTGCATTCCGCACAGGCTAATCCAGGACGGCACTTTCCGCTTTTATGTTATTTTCTGTTTGAAGGAAGTCTCTTGTAAACATAAATCCACTGTAGGCAGAAAGTGCCATCCTGGATTTGATCCGAGAGGACACTTCACGCATATGCATTAAGTCCGGGTTTTCCACGACACGTTTCATATGTAAACTGTTCATACAATTTGATTAGATATGCAATACTCCTATGGTAAATACACTATACAGTGTATTTATTGCGTAGGAAATTCAGACCAAACTTGTATACTGGTAGTGTTTGCAGTGAAACATCTACATGTGTACTCGAAATCGCAAATTAAATAACAGAGAGTTCGATCATATTATCGTATACTGTCTTTATTTAAATGAATGTTACAGTTGACAATAAAGAAAAAAGTTACATTTGCAAGCTACTAAAACTGCTTTGAATAAACATATTTCGTAAAAAGTTTCAATATAAGCAATATAAATGTATACATGGTTGAACGTTTGTTTAGTATTACATCATAAATCAATACATTTTATTTATAGTTAGCATTTTCTAAACATTGACACTGTATTCATTTTTCTGAAATTGCCCTTTTGATTTGTAAGCACCAGTAATACTGATATGTTTAATAAAGTTGCGCCTGATTTTAGGTAATTGATTTGTTAGCATTATCAGAGTCAAATCATCGCAATATCTGGTCTGCATTTGTTTGCAAGTTACTAATGTGTTGGTACACGTATGTGCACAAAATAAAGTACTGTAAGTAGAAAATACAAATTAACAAGTATTCACGTAAAGTTAGCATGATGGTGAAATTAAATTAATATTACAGGTGGCGCAAGTTTGTATACAGATAAAATCACGACACTATTCTTTGTTTTTACAAATCATATATATACGATTTTGTATTGAATCACGAGAAATCGCTGAAAACAATGTGACGATAATAACGAACACATTTTGAGTTGCTTTAGAAAAGTTGATTTACAAAATAATAAATGTTGACTTATCTTGCTCGAATGACACGTCTGATAGTGTCGATGTCTGGAATTAAAATTATGAAACGGTACGAAATTCCGTGTCTGAAATCTAGATGTCCTTGAGGACAAAGAAGTATCAGCGCTGAACAGTGATTTAGTATCGTGTTAAAAGGGAGACAACCCATGTACATTTTGACACGTAGTACATTTGAGTATAGTGATGTATGCTTGTATGAGATCAATATCCACATTTTAAAGTGCGATAAACGTTATCATGACAATTCATATTCTGGTGGTTTAATTGTTTGTTTTTATGTTTGTTTGGGCGTTTGCCGTTTTTTGTATCAGTATTTCAGTCATATCACGGCGGTCAGTTAACCTACTTCCACTTTTCCTGGGCAAGCTTAGCCGATCTAAGCGGTTTACCAGTACTTAGTGCACATTACCTATGCCAGAAACTGACAACTGCCCTACTTACATCAGATATAGTGGTTTTATTACATTACATGTGTAGGGTTTGAACAGGACGGTGTGTTTGAATATGGAAGAATGTTGGTAGTATGCTGCGTGGTTAAAAACATTATCTCATATACACTTGTTCATGGCAGTCGTTCATATGGAAGAATAACCGCCACACTGGTGCGCTATTAGAGATCCAATAATCCTTTTAGCCGCATCGGCGATTGCAGCCGATCATTGCCGAAACCCGGCGTCGTTCTCCGATGATTTATTGCTTTCAGTCGTAATGGGTAATAAAATACAGCCTTGAAAGAATCGTTCTTAAATATATCAAATTAAATTGCTTTCTAGATTTGTGAGAATAAAAAAATAATTAATAATTATGTGCGTTAATCAATTATTAGAACTTAATTTAATTAAATAACGGAGTCATACTTCAGCATGATGAAGCTGCTGAAATAAGCTGAATAAGTTGTTTTCTTAACTGTATATTATAAACGGTTTCTTATACTCACACATTAAAACAAATGTCCAATAGAACTTTATATTTAATTGCTTTGTATTTATCTTCAAAATATTTTATAATTTTATTCAAAAGAAACTCTAAAATCAAAATAATATAGTTTAAATAAAACAATCATGTTTTAGTAACATTCTTAAAAAATTGTCGACATGCGAATTTCCTAATTTACCATTTGACATTTCGAGAGGTAATGTTGTGTTATATAAACAATTGTATATTGTATATTGTTACTGTATATTGTTCACGTTTGATAAAAAGTTTCTTCAGTTATTTCAGTTGTTAATCATCAATAGTGTTCATCCCCTGTAAACAACACATGTATTTTCCTGCCATTATAAACTTTCAATTAATAAATAAGGTAACTTTCTCATTTAATTAATAAGTATAATCCGTCCTTAACAGACAAGATTATCATTGATAACAAACATGGGTATTCAGATAGCCATCATTATGGAACCGTCGGAGTGGGGCCACATGAAGTAGGGTCAAATTATCAGATGATGATGTTTCTTCAAAATAGTTTATTATGCAGTAACAGTTACACGCGGATATTTTTAATCCGTGCACTCTTAATCTTGAAAATGGTCATTATGCTTATAATTTGAAATTCTAACAAATATTCGTTTAGCAAATAAGTAGAAAATTTGAAAACAAAGAAATAAATAAAAAATTTAAATAGACAAAATGAAATAAACATAGTCCACTTTACATAGCAATCTAGAGTTATCCTCTCACATGCACTGAATTATCTGTTCCATTTGTTAGCTTATCACCCATAGGTTTCTTGTTTGACTATAATTTGCTATTTGTTTAATTTGTAAGAAAAAAAAGCACCAAAATCTACATACATGCAATAAACAACGTTCAAAATAAAAAAGGTTCATAAAATACATTTTTTAATAATATGACTTATTACAAATATATTTAGATGTATTTGATATCTCCATTGACTTATTAATTTTTTGTTTATTGGTGTTTGTTTAAGACATGTCAAAAACAACATATAAAGATTCGAATATATTCTTTATTCAACAACGTGAACCTTCTGTCTGAAAGTACACTAAATAATTATTAAAAAGGTTTAGATTTCATTAAATGTTGCTGTGATCTTCTGTATATGAAACTGGTCAGAAACCACATTTGAAATACTCTGTCAGGGTAACCGTCAGTTTCCACTTATATGGTCCTTATTTTATTACCCCATAAAACCAATATCCCAGAGACGAGCACAGATCCTATCAGTTAATTTGGTCATCCTCGGGCAGATACCGCGGAAAATCCCGAAGTTTGACGGAAACCAAAAAGGTATAACACCAACTAACTTTAAACGCAAAAAGGACTAAAACAATATTTGTTAAAATTTATGAAATTCACATATTGTATAATAGACATGTTATATTTTGTGACAACATTTGCACCTAAGCTTTTGGGAGAATACTTTTCGAACAGCGAAGCAAAACATTCACAACTTTGGTGTTAAAACTAACCAAAAAATCCAGATTTTCAGTAGAAATAGATAGTTAATTGAGATGGTAACCTGTTTCAAACTTAAAAAGGACTAACAGTTTTTAACTTATAAATATTTAAAAATATACCATTGAATAGATAAAAGATTGAATTTAATCAAACCATTTGCACCTAAGGATTCATTTCAACGATAATAAAGTTATGACGAGTTAAAGATTTTTTTCCCTATATATTTCTATATACCGTTGTAGGCTGGATATCAATTATCTTGTGGCGGTTATTATTCCAAATGTACACATTAATACTACAGCTAAACTAAGGCATGCACAAAATGTCTTATTTCATTTCACCATATTAATTTCTCAAAGAGGTTTATACCCTATATACAAGAAATAAATATATAACTAAATAACTGCATATCAAAAGTGATCAATCGAATATTTGCGTGAATGCTTTTTTTATTTAATCTGATACAAGACGATACAAGACGATTATTAGGACTTTCTTCTTGCGAGTGGGGGGGGGGGGGGGGGGTTATACGATGCTTTCGAAAGGAAACAGGAATAATAATAAAGAAAATTAACAGACAACTGACATTTATTATGTCATAATATTAATGTATTAATGAATATGTACAAAAATGTATAATCTAATAATGCACAGTTTGCATCAATAAGCTCGGTGTTCATTTGGCAACGCGTCGTCCTATTACATTAAATTACATCAGGACAAGACACAGACCAGCTCTGTGTCCCTCTTAGTCGGGGTTATATGTGTCAGCATTTTGCTGAACAGTTTAATTAGTCGTGCTCAAAGTACTTCGTCATAGTTTTTATTACCAGCGCCATAGAGGTAATGTTTTTGTCACCGCTGGGTTGGTTGTCAGCAACTTTACACGGAGCTATGAAATGAGTTGCACATGACATTTTCTGGGAATGTTAAAAACAGTTTACTAACGATCAGATTTTGGATCTTGGCGCTCTCGTAGCGCCTTCTAGTTAAAAAATATAATACGACAAAAGGTCAGGTGGCAAAACAAGTTCAGCACAGTGGAATTTACAAGACAAATAAATATATGTATATGATTATAGTCAAACAATCACAGTGAGGATGTACAACAAAACAAGTGTAATCCTTTAAAACATTAACACCTTGTTTTTACTGTAGAAGGGTTATTTTATATAAAGTAAGCGTATTATAAGTTCTTTTCTGTTACTGGATTTAATAAATTCCAAACAATACACACAGTCGTGAGTTATATCTAGTCTATACATCGGAGTTAGCCCAACTAAAACTATTCTTCAAGCACCCAGGGGCCTTTAAAGCTACCTTGTGAAGCGCCGTTTATAAAATAAAACAATCATCGTAGTTATAATAACATAATTATCAATACAATTCATGATTTTTATCTTAGTTTAATCAGTAAATATATCGTAACGTTAATGTACGCGCAAAGCGAAATTGTATGATTGTTTGATGTAAATACAAATTTTAATGACGAATTTTAGAATACGAAACACTATATGAGCTTTTGTCTGTAGCCTTCGGTCTTTGTGGTCTTCGGAAGAAAGTGTCAATCCATCTTCTAGGTAAGTTGCGAACCCATGTACGCACCACTTTTGGCCCTCTAAAAGCACACACCACACAAACGAAGATGGCTACAAAAAACACAATAACGATCATAACAAATGGAGGTGGATGATCTTGTTCGGCTCCATGGAGTAGCATAGAGAAGCCGGAAGTTTTGGGTGTGATAGGAGGCATATACTTCAATTCTTGTGCGTAGTCTGAAATGAATGGCGTATGATAGTTGGTCAAATAATGGAAAATATTCTCCACACTTCATTCGTTTTCAGACTGCTTGGGAAAGACCTAGCAACTTTATTTGACAATTTCCAAACATTCAGAATAAATAGATCTACTTTTTATGCTATGTATCGTATTTAAACAAGAACTATGAAGTCTGACTAGACTCAGTCATTATTTGTAACTCTCAACACAATACGTATGCTTAGTTCATTATGCATCCCATTTCATTTAAAAATTGATTCAATGTTGTACACACATTCTTTATAAAAATAGTCCTTAAAAAAATAATGATGAATAAATAAATAAATAAATAAATAAATAAATAAATAAATAAATAAATAAATAAATAAATAAATAAATAAATAAATAAATAAATAAATAAATAAATAAATAAATAAATAAATAAATAAATAAATAAATAAATAAATAAATAAATAAATAAATAAATAAATAAATAAATAAATAAATAAATAAATAAATAAATAAATAAATAAATAAATAAATAAATAAATAAATAAATAAATAAATAAATAAATAAATAAATAAATAAATAAATAAATAAATAAATAAATAAATAAATAAATAAATAAATAAATAAATAAATAAATAAATAAATAAATAAATAAATAAATAAATAAATAAATAAATAAATAAATAAATAAATAAATAAATAAATAAATAAATAAATAAATAAATAAATAAATAAATAAACTCACACTTGCACTGTCGTTGTATTTCTGGCGTTGTGCAGTTGAGAGGCAAGTAGGGTATGCATGAGTGGCTGCACAACTGACAATTTGCACTTCCAGGATCAGGCAAATACATATCGGTATCACATACCAGCTGCGAATCTGTAAAGATACATATAAAATATAAAAAGCATCGGTCTTTTTTTAGTTTAACTAGTTTTGGATAAGAAGATTTTTGAGGTTTTATTCCATTTTTTTCATTGAATTAACAAATTTCGAGCCCCGGGGCGAGCCATATTCATAGCCAGAGGGCACTATTCGTAAGGAATGGTAAAGAAATATAAGGCAATGCAGCATTCCGCATATCAAAGGACCAGCATCTGTAATTTTAGACAAAACAAGTAGAGTTTCAGGTGGGGGTTATTTTAAAGTCTATATATAATATATTGAGCCCCAGAGCGGGACGATTTTTAGATCAGTGGCATCTTCTTAACAATATTGGAAGAAGACCATAAGGTGATGCTACATACCAAATAACGAGGTTGTAGGACTTTTAGTGCTTCAAAGAAGAAGAATTTTCAAGGTTATTCCTACAAAAGTCAATATAAATAATTTTAGCCCCGGGGCAGGACCATTTTTGCGACCCGGAGCACCATTTTTATAAGTTTGGTTAAGAACCATTAGACAATGCCCACCTCAAATATCAAAAGCTAAGGCCTTGTAGTTGACAAGAAAAAGTTGTTTCCTATTAAAGTACAAGTAAATAAAAATCGAGATCCAGAACTGGACCATTTTTTAGCCCAAGGGCATCATTTTTACAAACAATAGTAAAGGAACATAAGGCGATGCCAAATTCAAAATATCAAAGGTATTGTCGTTTTTGTTTCATACAAAAGCTTTTAACGGATTTTAGCTAATTAAATAAAAAAAAGTCCAGGGACGAGCTTATTTTTACACAGGGTCACAATTTTGGTAGGGTGTTACAAAACCAAATATCAAGGGCATAGGCCTTGCAGTATTAGACACGATGAATTTTAAAGCGTTTTCCTTTTAAAGTACATGTACAAATTGCATCAATCTTGGTAAACGACCATAATGTTATGCCCATTACTTGTAGTTTCAGACAAGAAGACGTTAAAATGTGTTTACAATTAAGTAAATGTAAAAAAATAGCCCCCGTGCCTTTTTAGCCCAGGGACAGCTCGGTAAAAAAGCATTTACTAGTCACCAAATATCAGATTCACAGATTTTATAGTTTTATACAAGAAAAGAGATTTTAAAGGGTTTTTCCTATAAAGAACATGTAAAAATATTGAGCCTAGGGACGGGGACCCAGGGATATCATTTTAACTATCTTAGTAAAGGACAATAGGGCTATCCTACAAACAAAATTCAGGCCTTGCAATTTCAGACAAGAACAGTTTTTAAGTAAAGGTTTTCCTTGTGATGTCCATAAACTTCAGCAAGACCATTTTTAGCCTAGAGGCATCAATTTAACAATTTTGGTAAAGGACTTTATGGCGATGCTACAAACCAAATACCAAACGCCTAAGCCTTGTAGTTTCAGACAAGAAGATTTCTTAAGATTTTTACTATGAAAGTGCATTTAAACAGTTGGACTCCGCAGACTGCGCATTATTTAGAGCATATGTTTAACGTGTTAACGGAGGCATTTACGCACAGACGCAAACACACACAACCGAAGGATCGCAATCGCATAAGCTCTATGGCCTTTGACTAGTACAGCTCATACATACAAATAATAAGTATTATTAATTAAGTGCACCGAGATTCTTTAACATATGGCCCTTCGCTGCAAAAAAATCGTTAGTTGCGTTACAGGGTATATTGTGCAAGAAACATAAGGTGTCCTCTTCACGAGTAGATGTTGTGTGTTTTGGTGCCTCTGTCAAACTCAAAGACTAAACAATATTGTTTTATATTGTGTATATGTACTAATAAACAATAATTTTGATTATGAGTATGATTTATAATAATTAGTTAACCGGAATGGTGAAGTATCCGCGCGTTAGAACGAAAAACGTTTCTTTATTTGCGATAACAAACGAGAATAGTGAAGTAATTTCGAATCTGAGCTGCTAAAAAGATATTGCAAACCGAGCATTTTTCAATATTCCTACTCCGCCTGCCACCGCTCTTGCAGTGACGCAACTCAGCAATATAAATACATCAGTTCTTTGAAGAAAGCTAAATGAACGAACTTAGTATTTTCTTAACGTTATATTTTGCATGCAACGATAAATTTCGTTATTTGTCTATAGAAAAATCAGCTTGCCATGTAGTACCGTATATTAAATATCATTTTCTAACAAACTTTAGTTTCATCAAAATAAATGAGGCCATACATGCATAAGGTGCCAATAAACTGTTTATTTACTATAAATAGTTACCAACAAATATATCGATAATATAATAATATATATTGAAATCGTTATTAAATGGATTTAAACTACACATGCCTTAATAAGTACATACATCTAAAATTATACAAATTGTTAACAGATACCTTGACTAAGTAAGTTGGTAAACCGATTTTCATCAAAGCCGTATGGCGAAAACACGTGGTCTGGGGTTGTGGCCAGGTCCGCTAAACCCTTTGAAGAGGACATAGTATCCAAGACTACATAAGTCTTCTTTTTCAGCTCTGGTTAGATTTATATCTCCACCTACTCTGCTTTCGCAACCTAGGATCAGTCCAATTTGCAGCCACCCTGGCGGTCCATTGAAATCATGTCTATAATATTTATATAGATCAGAACGCTTTATACGAAAAGCCGTCGGATAATTTAAATGTTGTAACACGCGTGTTTCCGAGTTTTCATATTCTTCCTTGCTGCCGTCAAATAATTATATGTAGTTATAACCAAGCACTCCGACACGAACATGGCTTCCACTAGGTAGTAGTGATATGGCAGTTTCAGCTATCTTCATTTCATTTACAAAGACCTCGCCTGGGTGGCTCATCGCCAGTATAAAAATTAACAGCAACACTGGATCCATAGTGGCCTACAATGCAAAATGTTCAATAACTCATTTTTGAAACATTTACATGTTTGTATACACGTAATTTCAATTTATTTTTATTCAAGAAAAAATGTTTCGTTACTTCTAAGAAAATACATCTCACTTGATTTTTTTTACCCGAAGGAAGCACAGACTGCCGCAGCTGGAGTTTTACTTTTATAATTAAGATAACGTTCAATTTATCCACGCACACGTAAACTATCTCATTCTTATCGAAAACAGACAAGGTGACCTCTTGTTTTCTTTTTTCGAGTGTACTGAGCATTCAATTATGCATTAAATATATAAATATAAAACAATATGATTTTTTTATGGAACCGATTTTTTTCGTTGTGTCAAAATGTGCTTAAAAACGTAGCTTTTTCCACAAAAGATTGAATAACAAAGCAATTTTGCCAAATTAAATAAATATATTTTTCACTATGTTAAGTATTGTTTTCTTACAATTCATTTTGTATCAATCGACGGGCAATACTACATTGTTGCTGAAACAAAAAATATTTTAAAAACAAAATTCCACAAAATTTAATAGGTGACCCCTATTCTTTTATAGTTTTATTGTATTAGGCATTGAAAGATCTGCAAAATATGTGAAAATGAAAAAGTATGAAAAAAAAGTAGAAATCGTCTTAAAGTGTTATCTTTTATAAAACAGCTAAGTTGTAAGTTTTAAACTATTTGCTTCAAAGTTAGTACATATATAATTATAATTACATAACGGCCATTTTATGAATCAATGTTAATAACTATGTTTAAGCTGACATTTGAGATCGTTTTAGCCATAATCAACCTTAGAAAATTCGACCAAGTTTTAATAACACATGAATTGTAATTTATATAAAACGTTTCTTTGATCTGAATATCCAGCGGTTATTCTGTCAAAAGTCGGTCATACGATGCGTGCTCCCGATTTTCCATACAACAGCTTAAAAATTAATACATTGCAGTAATATTATATCAAAATATTCAGAATAAGAATCGGTAACAAGAACTAACATTTACGCAACGCGTAAAAATATCCGATATAGCGCATTAGTTTAGTGGTCTAGGACACCCAGGTTAATATTTCGGTAATAACCGATGAATAAAAGGGGCAGTTTAAATTATTTACTATCAACAAAGTACCTCTAGAAGCATATCATATGAACTATCAATGATTGGTATGTTTTATGTACTTTTAAAGGTGTTGATAAAAGAAGGGATAGTAGTGCACTTCTGACGGATGGAAATATGACTGAAATAAAAAGTGCATGGAGGACAAAGAAGGAAAAACTTGAGTCAACAAGCCTGCTTACGCCACAAACACAATAAACTACACAGTGTATTAAATATAGAGGATATTTGTTTAATTCAGTGTAGGGTCGTATTTTATTCCATGAGTGGTCATAACAATATATCTTCAAGAGTGTCACGGCCACGAGGGAAAAAATATTTTCTATTACCACGATGATAAACTAATATAGGCCTAATCAATTTCTACAAAATTGATATTCCTATCATCTTTATTATTCGGTTATTGTTTTATGCTTTTCAGTGAAATATAAAATTTTCACTACTACATGTATATAGTGATAACATAGCAAAAAACGGACTATTTTTCTATAGATCTAAATAGATCTAGCACACAAGTAGTGGTTTACCACCCTTGGCAATTTTATTAAGAACTTTTTAAACACCAAAGCCTTGCCGGAAGTGGTTATTGGCAGGATACGCCTTTATTTGCAGGAGCGCTATAGTTGTTTCTTATAAACCAGTGCTAGTATTGCCTCCCTTGTACACATATAGAAGGGACGTCAAAGTTCAATGTGTACACACAATTAATGTAACTTCACTATACACCAACGTCACCATAATCATTGTTGATGCTATGAAAATGCTTTCATGTTGGTAGTTTTGCTTATTTTAACATTTTAAACATCTTATGTGATATTTTTAAAGCTCCTTATTTTTAAAGATGATTTAAAAACGACACGATTTAGTTAGGTATAATAAAATACATATCATATTAGAGATTGCGTCATTACGAGCACGTGAATTTTGGTTAGTTATTTTGCACTCGTGCAAATAATCAGAACTACCTATTCTGATTATTTGCTAATAATTATTTCAAATAATCAGAACTACCTATTCTGATTATCTAGCTAACGATAGTTAGATGTTGTTTTTTTTCTGTACAAATGTGTTACTATTTATCGTAAGGTATGTACATGTACAGTATTTATATATATGTAAACAACAGAAAACACATAACGACATTCAATAAAAATATAATTCAGCGACATCGACGCAGAAAGTATGGCACTTATTTTTCAAACATACAAAAATGAGTGACCCTTTGCTAATAAATTATAACGTCATTTATGACGTCAGATTACACGAACTTGTCACGTTTAAGCGTATCTTGTGCAATTTTATCTATTTATTTGGGTCAAGGAAAACTGATGTTTTGTATGACCACTCATGAAATAAAATACACGGAATGTTTTTTTTTCATTTTATGCTTTTGTTCAATAAATAAATAAAGTTGCTTAAATGTCACAAGTTTCTGTAATCTAACGTCGTAAATGATTCCAAATATGGTTCACAACAAATATTCTCTATTTTGTTAGAGCATTCCGCATTTATTTCCATAAAATATACAATTTTTAAATATTGAAATAACTGAGATTCGTTTTCAAAATTGCAAATAAAACATTTTAGTAGTGCTCTTCCGTTAAGGTTATAGTTATATCGAAAATGTACGTTAAAGACTATCGAGTATTTTTAATAACGTTTTAAGAAATAATGTACAGAGTGCTGTACCTTCATTGCTCGAACAATATTCGTGCTAAACCAAATGCACGAATGTCTTTCAAACACAGTGGTGGTGGTCTGAACTATCAAAGATATAGAGACTTTTAGGTTGATGTTGAACAATGGTAAGATATCATTTATTAAGCGAGGCTTAGAAAACGAGCCCTGGAGAGTGGTTCTCGTTTTTGTTCCGAACAATAAATTTTTATTTTACCCACACTTACCTAGTGTTCTATTTATCCCGCCATTTGCTGCCTATATTTTGTAAATAAACGAAAGAAAACATGTTAACACGAAAAACATAAAGTGACCTCGCGAAACGCAACAAAATGCAATATGACGGGTTGGCTTTATCCCTTAGTGGTGTCAATACTGGCCTAAAGCTTCAATCAGAAGCGTTTAAGCTGCATGATGTATGCAATTTATTTAATCATTACATTAAAACAGTACAACGTATGTCTTACCTGAATACCAAACCACAAATGCGCTCTTGGGAGTAATAGGTTATGCTTAAAGGATCATTTTAAGGGCATCAGTATATGTAAACTGTTTGCACAAGTTGATTGGACTTATAATATTTTATGACCAACCGACACTATAGCGTAATAAATTCAGAATTTATAGCGTAATAAATTCAGACGTAGATTGTACAGTAATCCATTGACACATCTACATGTGATCACTTATAACAGATAGTTAAATCATGCTTTTCTGTCTCATATTTGATAGTAGAATCTATAATAGAATCTGCAAACATAAATGGTTGGTTATGTTGATACTTTCATTTGTCGACTCTGCTACCATTCCGAGGGGCATTAAAGTAAAACGAAGTTGCAAAAGCAGAGAAACCTACTATTATAACGGTGGTCATATAACTAATAATTACACGCGGAAAAAAATATCTGGCCAATCAGAATCTATCATAATGCATCATTAAAGAACATGTTTTGTCCTTAAACAAGTAAAATACGTTATAAGAAGTCCATGATTAAACAGCGTGGGTCACAAAGGTTAACATTTACTAATTTTGCACAGGAATATATGAAATATTAGGCTTAAATCCAGCCTGCTGATCAATGATATATTGTATACATATGCGAATTTCTTGAAAACAAAACCATGATAGTAATCTTTGTTTTTTTTTTTTTTTTTTTTTTTTTATTACAAATATAACGATATTTTGTAACACACACATCGTAAGTAATGAATCATTAGTAACTATCGAAAATTACGAGTATTTGATAACAAACACATTTTGAGTTGCGCTAGCAAAGAGATCAACTACATTACACCTTGTTCAGAGGACTCTTCTGATGAATAATCTGTTTGGTGGCAATGTTTGGAATATTGAAAACTGACAAATAACATACGATACCAAACATACTACTACTTTTTTGAAAGGCGATGAGTGCAATTATGACAATTCATGTGGTCGTAGACGGTAGTTTAATTACGAGTATCGTTATACAGAACCCAATATCTTTCTACACATTTATCGCAATTTTCAACACATTTCATGATATTGGTATTAGTTTGAATATCATTCAATAAGGCACCAAGTAAATACATAACATTATCATTGCGATAGTGTGTGATAACTATACAGATGAATGTCTGTTAACGTTAACAATATTAAACATGTTTGAGCATTTACATGTAGACTTTTTATATAGCTCGAAGGCGTTGACCTGACAATCATGAACTTCATTAACATACTTTCTCGCATAATTAATTACTATTTGTTATGCACGGGTTTTTGTTTTATTGATTACTGGAAAACATCCGTTAAACACAATTAAGGACCGGACACTATTATATTAATCTTCACTGATTTGTAATATATTCATACTCAGGTTAATTTGTCTGAGCTGTAGAAATGTAATGTCATTCAACAGTCTCGTCTATAATGTCATTGAGCAGTATATGTTGTGTCTGGGAGGACATCGAATTCATGAAGTCAAAGCATCGCATGCGTAAGTGGTGGATGCATTCTCTCACCATTGGTGGCCCCATGAAAGCACACAATACCAGTGAAACAATCGATATTATTAGGAGACATCCAAGACAGATCACAATAATAATGGTTGAATCCAGCTTTCTGCTGTCATGGTAGTAGGTCGGAGTAGGGTAGTTGGACAATCTGGATGTTTGGACATATTCGTTAGTGACCGCATTCAGTTCGTTTGAATAGTCTGAAATGCAAACAGGCAAAGGATCGTTGGTTCAATAAATTAAAAAATTATATCAACACCATATTAGTTCAAATACTAGTTGAATCATACGTTGGCATATTTAAACATTCAAAATAATAAGTAGCACGCGTCATATTTATGTCGCAGTTTTTAGAAAGATCTGTAGTTAGATCCAATGCAATCTTAGTAAGACTATTTACTATACGCATTATTACTGTATTATACCTTCAATATTGTTGCATATAAAATCTTGTTAATTAATTCACTCGATGCTGTACATGCCTATATAGCAGGTATAGTACACAAATAATAGAATTGTTTTCTATGCAAGTAGTCAAATTTTTAACAAAGAATGTTGCATCTGTAAAGCACACACACCAGGTAAAAAATAACAAGCCAAGAAACCTGCAAAGTTCTGCATGTTATTTTCAGTTTAGGAATAAGGCAACCGTTACTCACATTTGCACTGTCGTTGTATTTCTGGCGTTGTGCAGTTAACAGGTAAGTAGGGTTCGCATGAATGGCTGCATAACTGACAATTTCCACTTCCGGTATCAGGCAAATACATATTGGTATCGCATGCTAGTTTCGAATCTACATAAATAACAATAATAAAAACTAACACTTTTTATTATAAATGTGTTAAGTGCAACTGTATTCTCTTACATATGGCCACCACCAAAAACGTGTTAATAGCGTTACAAGTTATATTGTGTAAGATGCATTATATGTTCAGCTCCAGAGTTGACTTTGTATGAGTTAATGGCCGATGTGAAGATCCCATTGTACTGCGTCCTGAAATGCCTCTCGCGAAGGCCGAGTTAGTGTGTTAGGGAGCAGAACGGGATCGTACCTGAGGATCCTGTAGAGTAAAGACAGTGCGTTATATTAAATATCATTTTGTATAGTTTTTTAGTTTGCATAATTTCACACACTAACACATACTTTGTGTCAAGACATTTGGAAATGCATTGAAAAAAGTTGTTAATGGATTCGTGTGATATTTTTGTAATGACTTAATAAATGCATTTTGCAATTATTCAGAAATGCAGTGCAACTACAAAATTGATTAATGTGTCAGTAAAGCCATACATGTAATAACTATTTTATTGTAATAAATGGATAATAAAGATATACCATTAACGAATAAATTCGAAAACCGGTTGACATCAAAGCTGTATGGCGAAAATACGTGATTAGGGGTTGTGGCAAGGTCAGCTAAACCTTTAGAATTAGACTGAACGTCCACTACTACGTAGGACTTCTTTTTCAGCTCTTTGATTGGCTTCATATCTCCATCTACCCTGCTTTCGCAACCTAGAATCAGTCCAATTTGCGGCAACCCTGGCGGTCCATTGAAATTATGTCTATAGTTTATATTGACATCCGAAGCCTTTATATGAAAAGCAAACGAATAATAACTAAAATGGTGTAATACGTGTACTCCTGAATTTTCATATTCTTCCTTGCTACCGTCAAATAATTCTATGTAGTCGTTTCCAAGAAATCCGACGAGAATATGGCTTCCACTTGGTAGAAGTGATATGACATATTCTGCTATCTGCATTTCATTGACAAAGACGTCACCCGGGTGTGTCATCGCCAACACCAAAATTGACAGAAATACCGGTCCCATAGTGTCCTGAAAATGTATAATGTTTATATACGTGATTATGAAAAAGCATTCCATAATTTCGTTGTATTGCTTTAATGTTATGATCCTTGTATTCTGCACTTCCTTTTATTGTACTTTATCATTATATGAAGTTTTATTTGAATTCCTTCAAAACTAATGGAGATATGCAATGCACAATAAAATTAAACAAAGGGCAATAACTCCGTAAATAGTGAAGAAAGCGTTATAATCATTGTACTCTGCACTTCCTCTCAATGTTCTCTATTATATGCATTTTCATTTGAATCCCTTCAACACTAATGGAGTTATGCGCACAAGAACATCGAGCAAGGGCAATAGCTCCGTAAATATTGAAAAAAGAGTAATGGTCCTTGTATTCTGCACTTCGTCTCATTGTCCTCTATCATTATATGAAGTACCATTTGAATCCCTTCAATACTTTTCGAGTTATGTTTCGCACAAGATGCGGGACGGACGGACAGACGGACGAAGGACAGCCGGACCGACGGACAGACGGACGATGCGATTACTATTTGAACGCCGTGCTTATTGTTTATCAAATATTTACTCCACTGGACCACCTCGGAAGTCATAACCGGACAATTTCTTAACACCTCGAAATAAAGTGGTGCGGTGAGTCTCCTCACTGGTCTATGACTTCAAACTATTTCTTAACACCTCGAAATAAGGTGGTGCGGTGAGTCTCCTAACCGGTCTATGACTTTAAGCAACTAATAACCAAAAAGTTGACTCAAGAGGTTAACATATCTAATGAATGCATTGGCTTAATCTAAACCAAATGTGTCAAACATTTCTTAATTAGATGATGATTGAGTTATTAAACGATACTAAATATATCCGTATGCCATTATTGAGTATCCCCACATTGGCGATATTGATCGTGACATACAAGACATATAAAGGAATTGGGTGACATTGTGTTAAGTTTGTTACAAATGTCAATTTCCATGTGTGAATTTTGGCTTTAATCGTCAATGTTGCATATCTAATATGTATTTGCTACTTTCCTATATTGCGGAAAAAAACATATTAAAATGTTATTAAGTATAGAACAATTCACGCAAGACAGGTACGACAACATTGTGACCAAATGATGATGAGACAACATAAATCTAAATTATAATCATCATCGCCGCGAAGTTAATGTTTATCAAAATCGAAAGTTGAACGTATAACGCAAAAGAATGATGGAATCCCATATGGGATTTTCCTGTCGTATATTTACATGTTAGTTTTATTTTAAAGCCGTGTAATATTGTATAGTGTGTATCGTATTGCGTAGATTTGCGATAATAATTGTGTGTGTTTTTTTATATAAATAATTTAAAGGAAACAAAAAGAAATGCAGTAGACATTATAAGTAGACATTAAATATATTTTCAATCAATCAGATCGAACGTATATTTTGTGTTACAAACTTTATGAATGGAATCCCATGAATCGTGATAAATGAATATTAAAAAATGTTAAAATATACGATACAATAAAATAATTGTTAATAAATGCAAAGTCCACCATACCTCTTTTGCGTACCATAATACGCACTGTTACAAAAGTAATTTGTCAACGTTTCCTCTATGGATTTCTAACAATATTTCCAATCTAGTCCATAAAGACGTTCGCAACAAAAATAAAATAATTGGGTTAGTTTCTCCTTTTGCTTCATTAATTCTTTCTTGTATATAGGTTACAATATACTAATTTAAATCAATAAAGGTTACGCATGCGCAAATACATTCCTTCTTTGTTACATATAAAATATTCAAAATTTGATCTCTTTTTTCACCATGACCAAGCTACTTTCCAATATATCACCATACATTGTTGGAAAGATGAGGACATAACCTTTTGAAAAAACAGCATGTACAAAAATTCTATGTGTTGTAACTCAAAATATTTACCTTAGAAAAAACACACCGGTTTTGATGGGCATGGAGGCTGCCATTTTGCTGCCATTTTCCGCATGAATACATGGGCCAAAAGTTATGAAGCTGGGAACCACTAGACAAAAATTAGTGCACAAAACAGCCTTTTTCTTATTGCTTACATATATACCTTTAAAATGATACCAAAACATATCATTTAAACTGTATTTTACAAATTGTATGCACCCTGCACTCAACCACATGTGCTTATTATCTAACTGACAGCATGTAACCCTTTTGGGGTAATTAGACCTTTAAGAGAACCCAATCCTTTCAAATTTGAATAAAAACCACAATTTTCATCAATCTGATCTATTTCGAGAAATAACATGAAGTTCTATTACACTGGTTCAAAGATTTATTGGAAAAAAATATATTTGAAAATGTCACATATAATGGTGTTTTGAGGCAAACATTTTGACGGAAAAAAATGTACTTGGGTACATCTGGAAAACATGATTTTAACTCAGAATTAAGCATAAGTTTGAGTTTTAATAGGCATAGCTGATACAATATATAAAGTCAGAAGTGAAAACAATCTTCATTGGCATTCTAAATGTTACAGAATAGGTTTTTAAGCCGTTTTGTACAATTATTTTTTTTAAGTTTCTGCATTTTTGGGGGTAAAATCCATACAAATGTAGCATTTCAGATGCAATTTGACCCCAGAAAATGGTTTGTTTACATAACAATCAACAGATTTGACCTCCTGTCACACAACAAAAAAGAATTTGATCCCAACATGTCAATGCCAGATATTAATTAACAGTCTTCTGTCACACCTGAACCTGTGGGTGAGGTCAGCAGCCTGCATGCTTCAATCTGTTCCAGGTACTCTCTGCTGTGTAATCTGTGAAAATAAAAAGGTTTTCTGTGCATGTTTACTCAATATTGTGATTACTAGTGTAACTTAGATACAACAAGTGTACATATACAATAGTTTACTAAGTTTTATTTACTGCGATAAGGCTAGTCGCTATGCCGGCTTCAGATTGTCGAGCTCATGTGCGAACAGTTCAGTTCTAAAACGGGTTTGAGAGTCCCAACAAGGGTTAAACTCTTGCTTTTCCTACTGGTGTTGATAAGAAGAATGCCAGGCTGGAAAAGAAGTCATTAGATAGTAGAATACATGACAATAATCATGTACTAACCTTAAAAAATACCGATGGTACGGACACGACTGTGTCAGCTTTACGGCCCCGCTCCAACGCTCCAGTGTAGTTGACAAGTACAGTAGTTTTGATGACTCGTCACTTCAACATATCATTTAAACTGTATTTTACAAAGTATATGCATCCTGCACTCAACCACATGTGCTTATTATCTATTTTGTATTTCTTATATTTCACAATTTGTCAGATGTGCGTGTTTTCAGACAAAAGAAATTCCTTGTAGATCTAGTTTCTTCTGAAAAAAAATCCATTGCACTTTGATGAACGAGTGTTTATTGATTATTGACGTCACATAATTTGAGTGGTTTGAAGGGACACTACCAAAAGCGTTTCAAAGGGATACTTACTCAAACGATGTAAAAAGGCACCTGAATGTGAGATATTATAAAGATAAATAAGACACAAATAACGTAAAATACTATTTCAACATGAGATATAAGAGACTTTTAGCATTTTTCTAGTTTACATTTTGGCGTTTGAGTGTTTTGTATAGACATAAATTACACACATAGTTGTGTGCTATCGCACTGCAGTATGATGCCGATGGATGGTGCGTTGCTATTGTGTTCTATTGCTTTCTGCCACATGAGTTTAATTTCCATTGCAAGTGTTGTTGTGTTTTGTTGATGTTTTATGAAGGTTTTTTCTACCTGTTTTCGCTAATTTATATAGTCTTTTACGTGGATATGCTCTCTTTAACGTTAATTTAGTATACCCATTTTTACAGGAACCGGCTTCAACTTGACTAAACTGTCTTTAACTAGCTGGGTTATCTTATTGGTTTGCATAAGATTTCTTTTTCCAAATTAAGACCACTTCCAGATGATACTCACGGTTAAATCTTTCATTATTACCATTTTTTGTACAATGTAATACGTTGTAGAAACCAATAATTAATACATGTGTACTTCACAATGTACAGCATAATAACTTTGACTTAGATGAAACAGCGTATATACATATGTAGCGCATAATGGAAATTTTCCAAATTAAGACCAATCCCAGAAGTGTTGCTTAAAGTTACATTATTAATACACCTTGTACAAATAAATGCGTTGTCCAAATCTTGAAATAGTAATTTACCACGAATGGCACAAGAACATAAACTTATATATAAGTCAAACGTCCTCAATGCAACATGACATGTTTACATACTTAATACCTATTATAGAAATGGAATACCAGGAATGAAACAAGATCTATTCACTGTTGGATCGTGGTAACGGAAGTTAAAGACGATATATTTCATTGCTTTATAGCCTGTTAAATATATATAGTGCATGCAAACATCTATGTGCACGATCAATACAAAATTTCATGCATGAAGCAGTTTGGAAAACTACCTGTTTAAAACATAAACGAGGTTAAAACATGTCCTCGTGATAAAAATACTCGAATGTACATAACCTTTCGTCCGGGTATAAAGGCGTGTAAAATATGCATTTACGTACTTAATGCGCCTAAAACATGCAAGTATGCATGTAGGCGCATAAAATATGCACTTACATGCAGAGACGCATACAATATTTATTAGCACGTAAAGGCGCGTAAAATATGCATTTACATGTACATGTGTATATTGCTGCGTATCAACAAGGGCAATTATTTAAAACATACAGCTAAATCGTATCAGTAAATAGTGAGTCTTACTCCATTAATTAATAGTTCAAATACGAGTACCTTACTGTCATAAATTATCTCTTATTTTTATGGTACACACAATAAATATACATTGTAAGCGATAACGGTAATGATTGTTTGTTTCAAACACACCTGTATGTATTGATGTAAATAACTGATAATAGTGTCAGATTTGCCATAAAACTAAATAAGAACAAGACAATGTGGTTAACACGTTATCAGTAAGTAATAACGTCCATACAAAATAATAATAATAATAATAATAATAATAATAATAAATACAAATACTACTTTTGCTTTAAAATGAAAATGAACAAATTAACTATAGATATACTCTATTAATATAAGAAAAACATGTTGCAATGGAGGTGTCAGGGTTTAATAAAATAAATTACTTTTGGTATTTTATAAATATATCATAATGCAAACGTTATTACAAACAAATTCTTCACTTAATATGATTAGTAGAGATAAACTTTATTTACTTTTAAAAATAGATCGAGTTCCGAAACTTTAACCAAAACACGACTCTCCCAATGATGTTGTGCCACCAGAGTGATTTACATAAGAAAAACCGCTCCTTTTATACCCAGGGGTGGGCGAAAGCCCCAAATTAACCCTAAAGTGAAAACACCCAAATAATTCCCCACTATATACCCGTTTTTATCCCATCCCCGAAACCTCCCAAATAATGACCAAATAAAAGAACGCTGAGTCCCGAAAATAACCCATCTATGGAACGAGCCAGAGTCTGGACTTGTTTCAACAATGATGAACTATATCCCATGCCTTGGACGATTACGGACGCTTCAGATGTTATAAGAGATTCAACGATTCCATCGGGGTGTATATCTTAGACATGAATGTAAGATCATTGTATTATAATTGCTGGTCACAATGTGGCATTAATAGTTACGCATCGAAAAAAATGAAACTGTAGTAATTATACTCATTTATAGAGATTTTATTGTCATTAAAACGTGAAGAGTTTAGTCCATTAACGCAGCCACAAATACTTACATTTTTAACATGCACTGAAATATAATTGGTGTCATACCTGTATCTGCGTTTTGTTTTGCTGCTTTCGATGCGCCGTTGTTACCAGCGATAGATCCCGACTTGCACTCGCGTATATAGTCATCTATTGTTATTCCTAAACAAATAAATATTATTGTTATTACAATAACAATAAGGAAAAATATAGTTGTGCAATCTGTATTATAGTTTTGTACAACGCAATGCGAGTCTAAATCATATCTAATGACAGTAATCTTTATAAACAATTAATAATTTACATCAATTAAAAAATTAATATGCATTTCTAATATGGACATGTAATTACATGCTATTTGACTCGTTTAATGTGCATTTATACATTGAACATGTTTATATGTTTACATTGATCCAGAGTTTCGACTCAGTCATATATTATAAATGCACTTTAAATTTGCTGTACACTTGAACGAATTTGAAATATTTACCATTCTTTGTTTATTTCTTTCCCCTGAAATACCTACAGGTTTAAATGTAATGGATGTCTGGGAAATCTGCAATTATCGGATATTTGGGTATATGTATATATCCTTGATATGTATAATAGTAGTAGGTGATACCCACCTCGATCAAAGGCTTCATCTATTGGTTGAACAGCTTTTGTATCTATGTCTGGAATTTTAGAATTCACAGACGAAACGAATTTTCCTGTCTGAAATCGAGATGTTCTTGATGACACAGTATCAACGCTGGACGTTTGAGGCACCATAGATTGAAATCTTCTGTCATCTGCGCTGTGTGCCGGGCGATTGGCTATAGGTAGGGATGAGTCTGTAGTGACATTATCATCATACTGTACTTTGTGCGAAGTGTTCATTCGCATAGGAACGCGCAGTGCATCATTGAATCCTGTTGATACGGGACGTTCAGTGTCTTTGACATTACGTGTCACCAAGGACGTGGAAGGTGCTGCATTATTAGCATTGGTAGTATTTCTTGGACCTCGGACACCTTGAAGCTTCGCCAAGATGCCGGATTCAACAGATGCTGTAACTACCTTGGAAACATTGACCTCAGAATTATTTGTGTTAAAACTACATGTCGGAGATATCCTCATATGAACAACAGACGGGTCATCAGAATTGCTCCAATTACTTATGCGTTTATAGCAGCAGTAACAAATAACCTCGTCGTGTTTTGATGCATAGTAAAAGCCAGCGGTGGCAAATGCGATAACATCTGGTTTTCCATCTGTAGGGAATGTTCTAAAAGTACAAAGCCTTAGGATTTCAAACACCATGCTTTCTTGTGCAGGGACATGCTCACGCCTTAAAGTCCTGTCAACAATATCGGCAAGTTTCCGTAAGAAGTCATTTTGTGGATTCCCTCCACTTAGCTCATTTCGTGAAACCGGAGCTACGATACACGTCCGTGGTGCTGATATGGAGACACTGGAGATATCCTTTAAAATGACTTTCAAGTTACCCTTTTCATTGTCGTTTCCTGTTCGGTCATCATTCTTAGTAGTTTGGTCATTGTGTTGAGTGCATGTTTGTTTAGATATTTCAAAGCAGACTTCTCTTTGTATGCATGATGAAAGATGTTTGAGTTCTTTGTTATCACAGTCGATTGTTTCCAGTCTTATCGCTTTGTTTTGTACCTTTGGATCATTTGTATTTTCCAAACGATAAAGGTTGCAGATTTTAGTTACCCAATAATTCAGGTCTGGCCATTCAGCAGTTTGAATTGTATTATTTCCACATCCACGTTTGGTATTTACATTTGGCGACGGAGAGTTCGCAATAGCCGGAAAACGTTTCTGTGAATAATGTTTTGTTAGTGTGACTTGCTGAGTGCAGACTACTACTGTCGCATTTTGCTGTACGGAAATTCGACGTGTTCCTAGCCAAATAAGACAAACAAATAGGATCACTTGGCCTATCCCGTGCAATGTGGGTGATTTGGTATTAACAGTCGAAACATCCGATTCCGTCGCCATTTCCTGTATTAAATGCATGATCTTTCCAAAGACAATCAGGCTATTAATAAGTTTAATCCATTGGGGCTTGTGGTCATTCACGTGTGTTGTACCTTTTACATCATCATGTTGCTTGAATGGCTCTTTTTCAATGGGTCGCACCTTTTGCCATGAAGGTCTTTCGATACGTAAAACATGTTCGTGCTTTTCTTCCATAATGCTCTGTATAGCTTCTGTATACTGTCAACAGAGGTTATTAAAAGTATATTCTTATGAGATTGAACAATAAAATAAGACTTATAATTAACGTTGTCCCTTAAATTGCATGACGACATAAACATCTTTGGTGTCCAGTCTGCCAGATGATCATTGTTCAAAGTTGATATTCGAAAGCTTCAATTGATTGTGTTACTTGTACAGTATATTTAAAATAACCAGTGACATTTATTACGAGCTACACAATCCAGTTTAACATCTACCTAAAGATATATTCGACTATAGTGCCATCAAATGAAGGTAATCTATTTATGTCGATATCAGTTTAACCTTATAAATACACTATACAGTTATAGCAAAAAGAAGGAAGTGTTAAACGAGAAACTTAAATGAAAATGTATATGCCTTCAGATTTTTTAGACTACCGCGGCGTTGATCAGTACATTGGACAATTAACTAGATTATTACTTAAAATATGTTTACCAAACGATTTCCGAAAATATAGCCAGTAATTTGCCAATTCCTGACGGTAATAAAACACTAACAAAAACATTTGAATTGTAGTGTTGTTGTTTATTTTAAACACAAACATATATTGCCAGTAATGTGTATAGTAATGTAGAGGCCTAGACAAATGGACAAGTATATGGCAATTTATAGCCTGAGATATCATTGTAACATTTAGATAAAGTGTTCAGACATATTTGGATGCGTAGCAGAACTCAGATCATAACTAAGTTACTGAGTGGCAAGTTATATAAAATTTGAATCATGTACATGGAAATTTTAGAAAGATAACGCAGTGCGTCTATTTGACAACTGATCCATCGTTGTGGCCTGAATATAAACAGTTAAAACATAAGGCGGACACATTTTGTGACTGACGGACATCCGTATCTACAGACGGACGGACACGGGGATAGTGCCCGACTCCATGTACCCAAATATGCAAAGTTACATCAAATTTTTTTAAGTGGTTCAACAGTTAAATAGCTACTTTTATGTTATGATGTTTTTCACTCGTCATTGTAAATACATGTATATCTAAAATTATAACAAATTGCACCTACCTAAATAACCGTCCTTACACAAAATGACAGTTTTTTTATATTGAGTTTAAGTTTGAAATAATAGTTGGAATCCCAAATCGTCTATAAAAAACAACAATTACTTATAATTATAATAATTATTATATTATATGTTCTGTGGTTTCGATTTCATTCACAGATTCCCAATTGTTACGAGAATAATTTGAGAATAACATCCTTGCTATGACAAAGACATTCGCTCCTCTAATTGCGCCGTTATTGTTATGTTTAGATTTTAAATATTTGTTTTGGTTAAAATAGGTTTAACCCCAATGTTGTATTAAACCGCTCGAAGGCTGTGAACCAAATTGAAAACAGTTATGTGTTTTGTGTCTGTTTCTATCTTCCGTATTGTATAATGTGTTGTACAAGCCACAATAGCCCTACAATTTTCCGTCAACTACGACTTACTATTGTGTCAGTGGGATTTGTTATTTCTTACGGGCTAAGCGACATTTTTTTAAATGTCTTGCAATATATGGGCTATTTTGTATTTGTTATTTATTTAAGTCAGATTGATATATAATGCGAACATGTTGATATTTCGCCGAACTATTATTAATAGTTATTTTCATATTTATATCAAAGATTTCGAGGAGAATTTAGATTTAATCGTTAAGAAAAATATAGAAAAGAACAAAAACATTTTGTGATGCACGTCTCCAGTATGATTCGAACTCACGTCTACAAAATCACGCACTTCAAAGAATTCCTCCACATGCTACACAACGTTTATCATTGGTGCGAATACGTGTAATGGAATGTCGTATATAACAGTGCACGAAAATTAATTCCCAGTAAATTCGCCTTGTTTTTTGCAAAGGTTTTTGTTGACCTACCGTCGGTTCTCCCCTTTAAGGTAATATAAATAAGAGAACCATTCATATATGAACCAATCCATAGTAAGTAGACTACCATGTTTATGTTAAATATGTTACATAAAAGTATGTAAAGTATGAAAATTTAATCACAAAGCACGAGTGATTTGAAAACACGTTTTTCTATTTCTTCAAGCTGGCTGGTCGACTTATAAATAGTTATTGTTGTTTTATTTCGTTTTAGCACTAGTCAAGTTTGAGACATTTCAATAACACCATACATTTCTTGGCCCCGACAGCCGTCCCGCGCCAAACGTTCACATACCACTTGCACTTGTCAGTATCGTCATTTTAGTATAACAATTGAGAAAGACGTGCACGTCAGTTTCGTTAATAACACCTGTGCGAATGACGTTGGAAAAAGTTAGTCAAATATGTTCATATTTTTTTTGCATCGCACATCTGAGAGCAAATTTACTGCAAACTGTGGATTTTTTGTACAGTTAAAGTAGTGTGCAAAAGCATTAATGTCAACCATATGAAGCCAATCTTTGTAATATTTCATTAATTTAAATGACTCAAGTGTGGCGATACTTACAGCAATTATTATCTGCAAAGCAGTGCCTGTTCGAGAAAAATGTGCAACAGAAGATATCCGATGTCTACTGGTTGTCGTCAAAGGTGAGGTCGGACGTTCAGTCGCAGTAGGATTATCATCGTCATCTTTAAACAAATTATTATACTGAACCCATCATCTACTATTGTTGCATGTTGAATAACACAATACCTCAAATTTAAAAGATTAGTATGGCTAAAAAATTGTTTTGTAATTACCCAAATTTACAATATACATCGGTTGACAATAACTGAGAATTCGCTTGCATTTGCATTGATTTTTACATGATGGGGACATGCTTAAAAATACAGTTACATTAGTTGTCAATGACTTGGGAGATGTTTACATATACATTGGTTACCACTGACAGTTGCTTACATTTGCATTTGCAGTCAATGGTTGTAGTGTTTGCATGTTTGGCAGACGCCACTTTGGTTATTGTAATGCATGTCCGTGTCACATACCAACAACAAGGACATTCAATATAAAATACAAAATAATGTTTTTCTTTAACGTATCATAGTGATGTTTATACTTTTAAAAAATCACCTTCTAATTACATGAAATGTTATGCATTTAGGCTTAAAACGAGAAAATCAAATTGCTAAAGATAATATTGGCCTCATAATATGCTGAATGTTTTTACAGGTAGCACGTGTCTTGCAGTCGTGGCTAGTCGTGTTAGTGGGTTACCCAGTGGATTGTTTGTTTGTGGCTATTTCAAATGTCTTATTGTTGACTTTAGAAATTGTATTGTCATATGTAATTCTTGGCTCCGAACCTATGATCACAGCGAACTCGGCAATGCCAGAAGTCAACATCAAGGTTGGTTAAAATTAATTAATGAATACAAATGCATGTACGTGTATTTGAATAATTGAAATAGTCCTTCAGTACTAAACCAATATTTCAATATTATAGAATATTATTAATAATCATGATTAAAACCACATACTTTATTCGACAGCACATTTAAAGAAATACAACTGGTTATGAAAATGCAGCTTCATTAGTAACATAGAAACACTTAATAACTCAATATCTTTATGTAAAAGCGTGTACCAATTGAATGTATACCACAATATAAGACACGGTAAATGCCAAAACGATATGAATATTGCGTAGTGTTGGCAGTCAACTGGGATCCCTTTTTGCGCTTGCCTATAGAACTAAATATTTACTACTTTGTGTCTGATCATCGTTCATATATTTAATTAGCTTTTTGTTTACATTCTACTTGAGGAATAATTTAGGGAAAATTATTACCCTGAAAATCGATACGAAAAGCACACAAGAACAATCTGTTGTAAATACATCGCAATGCCACAGATGAGACATCCACGTAAAGCACTTGGCTTCATTATACAACTTAGTTGGTGTGTTCCTTTTAAACAAGAACAACACATGTGACTGGGCATTTTATTTCTTGATTAACAACTCAACTAAATAAATAGCTACAACCTTTCTTTTAGGACACATTACACAGATACGTTGTTTGTATGATTGACTAGGCCTAAACTAAAATTAAGTCCTTTACCGACGGACCCCCAAAAAAGCCGCCGACTCAAAATATTTATTTGCAAAATCTGCAGTAATTATTGTTTATTTAGTATTTTTTCTTGCTTTTAATTTCGTTTTTTTTGCGCTCACAATTTTCATAGGCAAATTTGATCATTAAGGCGCTTGAACAAAATAGTATAATGCGTTTGAGTGTGAAAACAAGCGCCTAGTGACCGGATACTAGTAAACATGGTGTGTTTCACGTTTTGTCATATACACTCCGGTCGACTTACGACGTCATCATCTGTGTATATAATTACGTTTTGTTTCAAGGTTATATACAAGTAAATAGTGGGTGGTGCCCTTGAAAGTTGTCCGTATATTAAATAGTTCGCTTTTTTTAGTCAAAAAAAAGAGACAGTTTGCATAACGGACACGTCTAATGTGCATTTTTATGTATCATGACACCGGATTACTTGAAATTTGAATATTCAGCAGTGTATGTATAGGCAGCATGTGCTTTTGTCGAAATCGCGAGTGTTTCTTACAGGTGACTACAATTTAGTGAGATGCATTTTCTTAGAAGTAGCATAACAATTTTTTTTCATTTTAAATTTTGAAAGCGGAGAGAACCATCTTTCCAAAGAGGGACTCGCAATATCTGAATCAAAGAAAAGTGGCGAACGATGCAAGGAGTTTTTGCTGTTTTACAATGGGACCATATGAATATTTGATTTACCTATTTCTAACATTCAGCGTGTTTGTTGAAATCAATAAATAAATACAAAATTCATAAAGTTGAAACAATTAAAACTTGCGATAATGTATTGTACGATATATTGTGCGTGGTAGACGAGAACAAGAAAATTACAGACACAGTTTCGATTTCAGTTAGCAAATCAACAAGTGGCTGTGCAGAAAAGTTTCAACCTGATATTAACAAAATAGTGTATGTCAATACTGGCTTTGTTAAGAAATAATTATTTTATCAGCAGCCAACATTTTATATATGATGCCAGTATTAAACTGTTATTTGTTAAACTGTCATTTACAAAAACACAGTTTATATTTGAGAGAACAAGACATCCGAGTAAGCAATATTTCTGATTTTCTTATTTGTGTCATTTTTATCAAATTATTTTTAATTTTCAATTCATTGATTTTACATTTTTCTAGTCAAACAGTATGTATTTGTACTGTATTAATATGATTTGGACTGTCTAGCCAATTCAGCCATTGATAATAATACACATGTTTTCTTGTCATACAGTATGCATATATGCTGTAAAAATTAATGTGTGTGTCTAGTTAATTAAGACATTGGTATTAAATAGAATACAAGTACGTAACAATTTGTTTTTAAAGCATTGCGTATTCTTATTAAAGCCAATTTTACCATGTATAATATTGGTTTCATCAATCAAGATGAAGAAAGTAATTGTGATTTTCAAACAAAGATAAAGTATTACTTTTTAAATGACGACATTCATGTATGACAAAGATTACATTCTCGGAATAAAAGAAAATATTTTTCCTACCTACCGACCCACCTCTAAACTTTCGGGTCTGTAAAGGGCACACAAAAGATTTTTTAATTAAGGCCCTACAGATGAAATTTACTTCAATGTTTCACTGCTTTTTTCATATGGTAGCCACTGATTCTAAAAATATTATTCTTATTTAAATATTGTGTAAAACAAATTATAAATACTTACATATAGATTTAGATTTAGAATTATTATGTCTACATCTGCCTTATCTTGCTTAATAAAGAATCAAGCAAATTCAGCAAATGTTTCTGATTATGTTCTGTTGAACAAAACAATAAATACAGCATGCAAGGTTTAGAATTTAATCCAGTGATTTATAATACTGTTTTACACTCTAAGCACAAGTGTGTATGTAATCATCGAGAATACATACCTTTCCTTTTTCAAAATGTCTGGTTTACTGAGGGAAAATACGTTTTCAAATATATATTCTAATTAAAGAAATTTTAAAATATTTATTTTCGGTCTGTTTCGTTACCCACTAATAAAGACCCGTTTTATATAACATTAAACAAGAGGGTCATGATGGCCCAAAGCGCTCACCTGAGAACTGGTACAGATGAAGACGATACTGTTGTGACAGGTTTGAAAATAAAGTATCTGAATAATACGCAAAGGGGGATGTTTCCGCAAAGGGGGATAAGATCGGTTTGATTTAAACAGGCTGTTAACCAAGATAGCAAGAAAACATAGGAACAATATAGGAATAATTTCACCAAGAATATACGACTTTTGGTCGAATTTTTCGAAAACATATTGAACTTTTATTGTAAAAATACTTCATTATAAGGATGAGATTGGCTCATATTTTAGCCTGACAAGTCATGTGCTTAACATATTCATTGGAATCAATTTGCAACTGAGACATGCATGCCATGGCTTTAAAAATAATTTCAGTATTTACGGTAAGTTTTATGCCAGAAAAGCGAGCAAGAAAAATGTCAATGCATAGGTTCACGATATACTGTTCACAGACCAATGTCAGACGCGTGAATGACCTACTTTAACAAAAATATAGGAACAATTGTTAAAATATACGAAAATATAGGAAAAAAAGGTTTTTCGAAATATTGGATTTCTTTCCAAAATATATGAAAATATAGGAACATAGGAATTGGTTGACAACCAGTTTAAAACATCGGTTAGTGCAAAAGGCTAACTAAAGTACCAGTTGGGTAGTGGATGTGCGGTGCTTTTGCTTATGGTTTTCAAATCATTTTTCTCGATATTCTTACCTGACCCTTGTTCATTAAGTCTGTGACAATTCTGTAAAATGCAGAAACAATAGATGTTGATGTCTTTTTCGCAGACAGTTTTGGAGAACTAGTTGCAATGCGATAATCGCGATGGCTGTGCTATAAGTCATGTTTTGCTTTTCTTTGATAATTTTCTGTCCAATGATGATAAATGATGTTAATGAGGGCTCTGAAGCCATTAATGTTGCATGTACGAATAACTGCATGTAAGGCTTGCAATTGTTGGAAATAAAATTTTATGAATCAATTTACATGGTCATACGCAAACTGTTTAAGTTGAGTCAACATTGAATTTAAAAAAATCGTGTTTGCAAGCCAATCATTGATAATTTGTTGATGTTTTTTTTTTCAACACACAAGGGGCAATAACTCTCGTGTTTCTGGACCGATCGTGCTAATATTCGACTTCACCTGTAATCTTACGTTCATTTTTGCATATTGTTTTTGCATATTTGTTTCACAAAAGGGGCAATAACTCCGGTGTTTCTGGTCAGATCTTGCTTATATTTGACTCCAACTGTAATCTCATTTTCATAGACAAACTGTGCCAGATTGGATGAAAAAATGAAGTCCATTTTTGCATATTGTTCCATAAACAAAAGGCAATAACTCCGGTGTTTGAAACATGTTCTGGCCCATTTTTGGTGTCTGCTGAGATCTGATCGCCATACACAAACTTTCAAAGTTTGGTGAAGATTGGATTTAAAATAAAGTCTATATGTTGGGAAAATGCATTTTTGCCCTTTTTTGCATGAAAAAGGAGCTATAACTCTAGTGTTACTGGTGTGGTCTAGCCCAATAACAATCTAGTCCGAGATTTTATGGTCATACACAAACGGTGCAAGTTTGGTTAAGATTGGACAACAAGTGAAGTCTCTATCGCGAGAACGAAACAAATTGTAGACTGCACACGGGCGACGGACGACGCCGGAGAGGTCCCCTATACCAATAGCTAACAGAGCACTTCGTGCTCAGGTGAGCTAAAAACGTCAACATCTATAAAAACTGACCGTTTTATTTATCGAAAAATACAAATATATTTTGTTGTTGAAATAGACCCGTTTATCCTATAGGAAAGGCTATATTTGGTTTTGAAACAGAAAATAAAAACTACGCATGGATCAACAGTCGGTCGGACTCATCGAAACGCTGTATATACACCCATAGGCAGTTCCGACTAGACCTTTTTTATTGCAGTTTTCTCAAAAATGACAAATCGCATCGGTTTCAAATATTGCACAGACCAATTAACAATACGGGTATGATAACAATGGAATGGTTAAGTGATCATTTATATTTCCTTGCGTGTCAAAACTAATAATTCACGAGAAAATCGTGGTGAAAGTAGACATTCGATGCAGTGAATAATCAAAGTGTTTAACTACGACATTACAATCAAAAAATTTTTTTAACATTAATTATTTTATGCATAACACCATCCCACAATGAGGAATAGATGTTTCCAAAAATGTCAATCATGTGCAAATTAATCTGCAATTTTATCTAATCATATCACGTGATTAACGTTTAACCTATATAACACAAAGAAGCACGTGGAAACTTGCAATATGTTTGTTATATTTGATTAATGTAAATGAATCCGTTATCAATAGTTAGGGAGAAGTTTAAAATGTTATTGGCAAAACCTGGAAAGGGCTACTGTGCAGTATACAGGACGCGTGCGCGCCATTGGTATGTAAGAGGCCGCATTCCACGTACTTAGATATGGAGTAATTATTATAAGATAAATTTTCTCTTTATTTAGATTGAAATTTATGAAATAATTATTTTTAACGATTGTAAATCAAAGGAAAAGAAAAATAAGGAACATATTTGCTCTTAATTTCTAAAAGTGAAATTGACTTTATTTCGTTTTCCCATTTTGGCGAATTTTGTTTTTATATTATGATTCATTTAAAACGAAATTTTAGGTAAAGAAAATTAAATACATCGAAGTATTGTATTTTATTTTGCGTTCTTGAAAAGTTTGGAGAAATTCGGGCTAAAAATAAAAAAAGTTATAGCTGATAAAGCGAAGGTCTAGTTAGAAGTGCATATGGGTGTACATGTGCTATACGTTTTGCTTCACTTTTTTTTTATACTTTAAAATCAATCTCTTAATACGTATTTCTGAACATAAGTTTTTCTCAACGTGTATTCTTATTTTAGTAATAAAAATACACATGTACTGACACAGAACATTTTTGTTGTTAACATTATGTGTTTTCTTATTCACATATTGGAGTTCAATGCCATAGGTTTTATGAAGTTCTGTCCTTACACATAAACGTTAACAAACGAAGTTGTCTGTCAGTTGTAGCCTTCGTAAAAGTCATATTCATCACTGGTTAAGGTCGATTTGACCCCCCCCCGGGCTTATGCCACGCTTGCCCAACCTACGTACAAGGCATGTCTGCTGGTAATCAGATGGTTACACACACCACCAGCCCTGTAAATATGAGTAGAGATGTTGTTTAAATATAACAATATATTTAAATATAATTTAATCATGAATATATTTTTCATATTAATGTCTTAGCTGTTGTAATATATACACTATGTATAATATCAACGGCATTTGGTACAAAAAATAGACTGCTATCAATGTTAAATAACTATTAATGTTCTTACATACCCGCAATACTGCTGCATTGTCCACTGACGACTGCCCGTCTGACAAATTAATTGCCGTTGACAATTCATGTGGTTTCTCATTTTTCCTTGGACTTCTCCAACACTTTTCTTTAATGTGAAACTGGTCAACTTTCTAAACAAACAAATGCTTCGTGTCTGTAACTTTTCACAAAGAAATTAAACCCTTTTTGAACACTCTATTTTTCCATTTTCTTTTATGTAGTCAACAATTTTATTTGAATTAAAGAGAATAACTTGGGAATCCAATTTAGTTTTACGTCCATTCTGTACTTGAAGATGCCATTTCAACTTTAGTTTAAGACAGAACTGCAGAGCATTATTGCACAGAGAATTGAATAGTAAATATGTGTTACAAATTCATTTTGTTGTGCTAATTGCTTATTTATTAGGATCTTTATCTGGACATATAAGTGCTAATTACCAGCAAAGCCTTCCCATGAAAGACGGTCAGTGTATTGCTATAAATGTAAACACAGAGTTCCGCTGCAAGATAGCTATTCTGGTACCCGATCTTTACTTACTGCGTGGTAAAGGTCTGGCATCACCCAAATTTCATATGGTAACACAGGTTAAATCAAGATGGCTGAGGTACGTTATTTTCTATAGGCAATATTAAACGAGCTTGAAAATTAAGTACTTCTTTACCTGTCGTTGTAATATCGTTCCGCCTTTCATTCAACCCTTGTCTTGTCTGTTAAATTGTTGTTTTGTTAAAAAGCTCACCCAAATTAACTTGGATGTCTTTTTTCGGATATTCGGATAAGTGTTCAGGAACGAATTCAGTGAAAGCAGTTAATGCGTATTGGTAGTTAATTTGATTTCTAATAATGTGCAATAGATCAATGACGTTATTGTATATTAAGTTTGTGTTAAAGTTAAAAGTATTACAGCATAAGTAAATGTGTATTGCATCACCATTTTAGAATTATTACAGTTGGAAATACATTATCAATGTAGAACTAGTTCGTAGTAGTTAATGCTAGTAGAACTTGCTGTTTAATTCTGGTTTTTGTGTTCATTTTCAGGTTGCTGATTCATTTAGAAATTGCTGGATTCATTTCGTGTGCATGGCTTGCCAACTGTACTGGCAATTCCAAAGATCTTGAAATTGATTGTTATATAATATATAAATATAATAAAAAAAATAAAATAATAATACAATAAGTTCTTCTGCACATGTGTTGTTTTTTTATTTATGTTTCATTATTACCAGTATTATTTAACAAATCATATACTCCATAGGTATTATGATTAAGAAGGTGGAAAAGTACGCATGCCTTACAGAGAAAGGAAATTGCAATTAAACTAATGAAAATGCCTTGAAACGTATAGCTGAAACCTGTATATGTCACCCTTACTACAGTGATATGACTGGAAATATTGACTAAAGCATTTTATGTATACGAGTTTTAAGACTTATGCCAGCTTATAAGTGATATTATTTGGGCATACATATAATTAACAAATTTTAATTACATTGTTTAAACCTTTATTTGATTTATAATTTCAAATCAAACATATAATAACACAGTTAATTCACACATAGATTCTTATGTCTCTTCCAACCCAAAACATCTACATATATCTGGTTAATAATCACACAATGCTAATGTACATAACTGCAATACATGTTCTTCAGTGAAATACAATTGTCCATTTATTGCATACATTATATTTTAATGACTGAACATGTTTACTTTCACAATAAATGTAAACATGTAAAGTATTATTTATATATATTTACCAATCATCCATTTCAACTGTATACAAATAATGGGCATATTCCTAAAGTAAAATATCTACATTAAAATCTTCACTGAAATAATTGGAATCAGTTTAGGCTCAGGCAATGCACACCATCAAACAAATCCGTACTACATAATTGAAAATTATTTAAATTTAATTGCTCAATGTTCTCTAAAGCTACAGATAAAAGTAATTAAAATATCATTTTAAACATAGAATAAGTTTACTTTCACCTTTCAAAAGGACAACAAATGCTTGGGGTATGTTGCAAAGTTTGTAAGATGTCCTCATTATTGCTGATAATATTTACATTTATAACCTACTCATATACAATTCTTATTGTAGAAAGTTGTTTTTTACATTTGACATTGTATAATCTCATGATAAATCCATTAGATACAATAGTAATCACACAGATGAACAGCGACATTTCCGTTTATGCACTTGCTTGTCTTGTGAAGTTGGAAGAGAACAGTATCACACATGTTGTGGCGTTTTTTCTGTTTTTTCCATCTTCTTACTGTTGTACTGATGCCTTGCAGTGGAAACTGCACGCTGAAAAATATATCAGTTGAGGTAAATTATTAATATAAATAAATTAATCATTTATTTATTTATTCTTAGTTTGTTTGACCAATTCATATTATTTTAATTAGGATAATGGTCTTTATTAACATAAGACTGAAATTTATTATTTGTTGTTAATTGTTAAAAATAATAGAACAGTGTATTTAAAGATCTATAAATAAGCATTACTAAATTTCTGGTGTATTGTATTCACTAGATAAACAAAACGTCCGAATATCCGAAATATATGTATGAATGTTCAGACAGGTTATTCAGTATACTCGACATACATTAAACGAGATTAAAATCACTAAAAGATCGCGATAAAATGAAATATAATGTTTGGTTACAATGACAGGCAAAACGAACGCAAACAATTTAGAAATATGTTTTTATGTATGACGTACTGTTCATCCGCCATAGCGTATTGTCCATGAGTATTCGACCATGGATTGGTTGACGTCAGACTACAAGATAGCGTGTTTAACTAGAACAGACCACGTGACCGCTTGAAAAAGCCATTCTGGGTACACAGGCGATTCTAAAAATAAATCGCAAAGTTCATAATTGCAGATACATCACTAAATACAGAATAATTGGTAATCTTGTTAATAAAAGCATATTTCATGTGTTTCTACTGGCTAGATATAACTGAGTACTATCATAGAAAATGTCCTGTCTGGGTTGTTTACTTGCTTGTAGAAATAACGCCATGTTACTGATTTCACTTATTCCAAAATGTAGCAGCTGGATGTGTCCATACATTTTCAAAATTGTCATATTGTCACAGTTTAGGCACGTAAAAATATATAGAGAATACATGGTTGGTGCCGGGATAGAGAAAGTTTATCCGGTGAGGCTTAGAAAATGAAAATAGGGCGAGAAAACTTTCTCCTTCCCGGCACCTACCGTGTATTCTATTTATCCTGATTTCTATTCAATTAAAAACTAATTAAAGTTTTAAATTAAAAAAAAATTCTAGACGGGCCTCGACCTAATAACTCGCTTGCATGAATGCGTACTACCCGGAAAAATTAGTTCTCTATTTCTTAATCACCTTTTTCAAAAAGCAAAAGTAAAATATTAATAAATCTTATTTGCTGATGTCAGTACGACACGAAAATGACGTAGTAAATTTGCTTTTGTTTTAAACCAGATTATATTTTTTTTGAAAGTGTTAAATTACGTCACAACAACTACGTCATTCATTTTGAATTGTAAGTTTACACAATGTAGTCAAACCAGAACGCGAATGTTTTGCAGTTTAAAATACATGAAATCGGAATAAATATTTAGTGTTTCTGTGTTTTGGATGGATTATATTATGCAATAGCATTCAGATAAAAAGTGTATGGAATATTTGCCTCGAATGGGAACGGTGAGATTGATCCCTTTTAAATTTTCTACGATTTACTCGGAAAGTTGTGGGTGAGGACAGTGTAACTGAAAGTGAAATAAATCATAAAATGTTTAGCTCTACGTTAACATTTTGATAACGAAAATTTATATAACAGGTTATTTCTTTGATGAATATGCTCTGTAGGTTGACCAAAGAAAGTCTATCCACAAAGAATAAACCGCTTGCATCAGATTCAAGTGTGTTGAAATGGAATGGAACTGGAAGGAAGTTGTTGTTAACCAGTTAAATGGACTGTGAGGACAAACAACTCATTTGTTGTTTAACTCTGTTAAACTAGACAACACAAAGTTTGTATCGATGAAAAACTCTGGTAAGTAGACTTTATGCTGTGTCATTCTCGACAATGTTGTTATCCGGCGCGTAGGAATGCCTATTGACGGTATATTACAGTCACGTGATCTACTGCCGGATATCAACAAGTTTATACGGTCACCGCTTTATTAGGTCACTGTTTGGGTTAGTAGCAGGATAAATGTATTTCTTTCTCATCACTTCTCAAGTTTGTAAGAGATTATGTGTTTTGAAAATATTATAATTTCCCTATATCGCATTTGTTATAATGAAGGTTACATTAACATTATAATTATATTAATATATAAAAATAAATATTTTTAATATTATTATATACATTTTATATGGGAAATATATCAAAGCATTATTCAAAGCTATATGAATGTATAACCAGTTATAAAATATATGTGCTTCAAATACATCAGTATGATATTGCAAGTTCAGGACACAGAAGCTGAAAACAGCTTAAAATTGTCACAGTACATGATGGTAAATTCAACCTGTGTTCCTTTCATTTGTCATAGTATCATAGTCATATTTACATAAAACTGGCAGTCTTTCATTTCATTCTTGGATAATATTTGGTTGGTCTGCCAGATTATTTACACTCTAGTCGAGTTTCGAAACTGAAAGTTCTCACTGAGCTCTTGTAGGGATACCAGTCACACCCAGGTTTGGTATTCTAAGGGAGATGACCATATTAATCACAGACATGCAAAATTCAGTTCACCTGTAAAAAAGAGACATGTGACTAAATTTTAAGGAACATTTTGCAATTGAGCATGCGATGTAAGGGTAAACAGTCATGAACAAAAATTAAAATGCTATTTAGACTTAAATTAGTTGTACTAGTTAACAAGAATTATGCCAACTATTCATAGCTTAAGTAATAATATTAATGCTGCAAACACACTATAATCAGAATAACGTATGGTAAATTACTAATATGAAACCATGGACATTAGATAAAAGTGAATGAATAAAATGAAACAAATGATATATATAATAATAATAATAAGAAGAAGAATAAATGAAGAAGAAGAAATAACAAAAATACTATTGAATTGCATATATTTAATTATTGTATACAAATGAACGAACTGGATATACTGAAGAATATCATAATACTTTATTATAATAACACTAACAACATAAAATTTATAAAATAAATACATTAAATTACAAAAAATAATAAATATATTATTAAAACATGTAAGTTTACCAGACAAATAAGGCCTTTTCCAAAGCCAGTAGTAAATTGCAATGGAAGCCCGTATTGTGTAGACATTTTTTTTAAATTGTCTTTATTTGATTCTTCCTCAAAACCTTGTGTGTATCAGTGTACTTTAACTTAACATCTGTTTCACTATTAAGTCTAGTTTCGTTTCAGTTTGGATAGTTTGTAAACACTAGAATCTGTTTCGATACCGGATTATAATTTCTTGGACTTATATTTGCATAGTAAGCCTTTTGGATAATAGATCAAGATGCCTGTAAAATATACATCTACCTTTCCTCATTTATCATCGTTTCGACATAAAATGTGGTGCTATTTCAACGCGCGTCGTGTATAGCCCTATAACACAAGCGGATGACCGTTGTGTGTATGAAACCAAGATGGCTCCATTCCGGAGATAGTTGATGTATCACGATTGTTGAAAAAGCAAGTAGAATTAATTAAACACTAGATCACGTGTTTTAAATGTCATATTTCATTGGCTAGTTATTATTAGGACACCACAAAATATCTTATCAACGGCAACGGTACATTTTGTGGGCAACTCCATTTTGTGTTTGTATTGTTCAGTCAATTTAAGTCTAAAAAGTAGAAGATTGTGTGAGTGTTTTAGAAAAGTTTGAGCCAACAGAGGCAGTATAGGTAAGGGCACATTAATATTCTACCGAATTTTAAAAATCATTTTGATAACGTAAATATTTATTTTTTTATTCATTATTTCATACTTAATTCAGTAATTCAGTATAGACTGGTTCGTTCGCTGGTAATTCCAGTCGGGCTCCCCAAATATTCTAAATAAAGCGATGGTGGGTTTTCCGGAAGCTATAAATAGCTATATTCAAGCGACAACAAAACGCAGATCAAAAGGGAAACCAACATTTAAGGTTCAAATTTTAGCGGTTATTCTCAAAACTGTCAAATGTAGTAGTGAACATGGCAATGTATGAATGCATTTCTTATATGTTTTGATACAATTCGGGAGAGATTTATAATAATAGATAGAACCATTGATGATTGTCCACCTAGCATAATGACATTGTTTCCAGTCTGGACATTTCAAGCGAGAATGGCGGAAGAATGCCTAGGCAAAACATGAAACCTAAAAATCTGAGATTCCTATGTCCATGAACCTTGACAGTAGGGCTTTATCAGAGGCCTGATGATACAAGATATAAGAATCCCCAGAAGAGGACAAAACAATGCATGAGAAGGTGGATTCAATCCCTCATCAACCAGATGAATAACTGGCAATATGCATAGGACATTATAAGTTCTGAACACTGCAACAATGTCACTGGTCAAAGCATTATGCTCCTATCAATGTTTTCCTCCAGGCGGGGAGCGGCGGGCATTTACAGGACTTAAGACTGAAAGTGATTCCCAACAGTTGGGAATTTGACATTCCGAATGATTCCGGGTCCCGGGTTAATAGACTTTCGTTGGGTTTAAGATCCCTGTAATATAGGCCCCCGGGCCATTTGATAGACATATAGCATCTCCCACTGACGGGATTTAGACAAATATGCTTGGCTCTTGGGTAGGGAATTAGACCCAAAAAAATAAAATTTGTCAAATTCCCCTGGGACAGCCCGCCACTTCAATAAAGCACACTGAAATTCTATGACTGAATTCTCTTGTTTTCAACAGTAATTAAGTATCAAGTTATTCTTTTAATGTGGGTAAATGTAATATCTCTATTTCAAGTATTTGGTTAACTTTTATCGCAATGTAATCTGGGTAGACCATAATGGTTATTAATAAACTTTTAATACTTTGATCATAATTGTTCATAACTTTGTGTCATGGTAATTTGCAGGAAAGAAATCAAAATAGCCTAATCAGGCTAGTGCATATAAATGTCCTCTAGCCTGAAAGCAAAAACACTAGCCTGGGGCTTCGGGTCGGATAGTTTCTTTGGGCGGAAAACTGATTGCATGTACTTTATTTACTGAGATTTCATGCATGTACTTTATTTACTGAGATTTCATTGTTTTAGGTGGATTATCAGACACAAACTGAATTAATTGTGTTACCATAAACCAAACAATGATATATTGGTGTGGCAAAAAAAGTATAGCGGAACAATATGGCTAATACATATTGCAGTATATATTGATATACCTGGCATATATTGTTTTTTGTTTTTACATGTTTACAATTGTATGGCAGTGACTGGCCTGTCACAATCTCAGCTTACCAGGATGAAGCCAGCAACACTCATTTGTTCATTATGTTGCATAAATAAAGGAGTACAATGGTTACTGACTCACTGATATTATGTATTTAATTTATGTGGTTATCATTATATAGGGTTTATCAGGTGATAAGCGTACTTTGTATGTAGTTCATGAAATTTTGTTATATGTATTACATGTATATAATTTGCAGTTGAGTGTTTACCATGTAAACAGTGTTATGTCATTGTATTTATAATAAATATAAATGTAATAGCTTGAAGCCTTCATGGCATTGGTAGCTCAAATGATTAATGCTTACAAGAATTAAAATACTATACAATTATTTATTTTTTAATTTCAGAATTGTCCTAAGATCTATGTCAGCTATGCAAACTGAAATCCATGAACACAGGGTAGGTACAGTGGCCGATACAAACTATTTCTTCATTGCAATTCAGAAAGGATATCGTGATCGTGCATGCATCTTGCAAGTATGTACATGTCAACTTAATGTACAAGATTATGACTTGGAATTGATTTAACTACCACGGTGACAAATTCAAGTATGGAACAATGGAAAATATTACTTCTCGTCTCTAAATGTTTTCTTCCTGTTGTCTGTAAAAGTATTTGTGGACTTAACAATAGTGTGGTAAGAGAAGTTTTGCAAGTAGGGCAGTTGTCAGTTACTGGCATAAGTATGTGAACTTAGTACTGGTAAACCAGCTTACCAAGGAAAAGTGCGAATAGGTTAACTGACCGCCGTTATATGACTGAAATACTGTTGAATACGGCGAAAAATCCAAACTAACAAACAAACAAACAAGCATGAGAAAAAATTCATCCAGGTTATGTTACTTTAGAAGAATTTTGAAAGTTAATTGACATTTTAGGAACAATGTAAAATGAAGAAACATACAAATACTGGGTCTCATAAGTCTCGACAATTTATGTTTATGACTATTGCAGAGATATGACATTTTATTTTCCTTCTTTAGTTTGGTAAAATTTCCCAAGCATTAGAAGCTAAATTTATTTTTAATACTATTAAAATTCCCACATTTTTTCAAATAAAATCCCCACATTTACCCAATTCTATTTAAACATATTTAATTCCCATAGAAATAGGCATTTAAGAGGTGAGTCCTACATCACACTGTTCTAAATGCATTAATTAATACACATTTCTGAACAGATCTTTTTCTAAACATTTATTATAATTGTATTTAAACACTGCACTGATTTCTCTATCTAATAAATAGATGAATTTACTCTATATTCTTGTACAAAATCTTACATTCCCCATTTTAAAAGCTACTATTTTATTTTGTTGAATTTTACAGGAAGTGCTAAAGAAGAAAAAGACATTACCAGCTACATAAAAAACAATTTGCGGTATGTGAATATAGATTTTGGTAAAAATAAATTACATACATTTTTGTACTCGTTGAGAAAAGATTACATACATTTGTGTATACATTGTCGTGAAAAGACTTAGTGACCAAAGGAACTCAAGGCACAACTAGAGGAACCCAACACATAGAAGAACCACAACCTTGGATTGGATCCCATCTTGCAGTACCAGCAAACAATGGATTATGACGAACGTAACATATCTAGTCCTGAAAATTTCAGGTAACTGGTTTGCATATTATGCATCAGAGCTTTACTTCATTCGCTCTTTTAAGCAAGTGCTCGGTGAGCTATTGGTCTAGGTAACCTCTTCACCACCATCTGTATGCTGTCAACAATTGGCTTGTGCATGCCGTAAAGACTTTGATAATCATGGGTCAGATCACACCAGAAATACTAGAGTCATTGCTGTTTTTGTATGAACGAAAATGTAAAAAATGCCATTTTCCTACCTAGAGACTTCATTTTTCATTCAATAAGATCTCACAAAAAGCCAAATAAGGGCCAGATTGGTCCACAAGCCCCTTTCTCCATAATAGAGACCATTCATCAGTGTTAACCAAACTAACAAAATTTGTGTTGATATGAGAAGAAATAAAAAACGGGCCTCAATCACCAGAGTTTTTGCTCCATCTTTGTGAAAAATTGTTTGTAAAAAAACAGACTAAATAGAGGATAGAGACTTTACTCGTATATTTCAACCAATGTTGACCAAACTTGCACATTGTTTGCCCTCTAATTCTAATTTTTTTTTTTATTATTATTTTTTTTTTTTATAATTTTTTTTTTTCCGTTCTATATGTTTTATTTTCCTCGTCAATAGGTGTGTGAGGGTCGAGGGCATCCCCCTCCACACCGTACATCATGCGTATTTATTAGAATTCAGCATTTATAACATAGAATATTACATTGTAGACAAGTGCTCACAAGTACATAATAAGAAAAAATCATAATTGCGTAAATAGCAATATCCAAAATGATACATATTGAACTTATCAATATACAGAATAGATAAACTATGTAAATCACATTATTACCGAAACAGACTTAACAAAATATCCCATTCTTTATTTGTAGTTATTGAGTTAGAATCTAAATTACAGAAGTTCATTTCCTTCAAAATATGATACTGAATAGAGAAATATGATTTTGCCGCGATAATGGTAGGTAATGTTTGATTCATTTTACAATTATAAATAAACCTTTTAGTAAGAAGGAATGTAAGATTAAGAGGACCACTTGAGTTTTTATGTCCTAACATAAACGAAGGCGCATTTATGAAGTCAGCAAATACCTCAAAACCTTCAAACAAATCAGCAATACATTTTTTAATATGTTTACATTCCCAAAAAATGTGCTCAATTGTTTCCGGCATATTATGACAGAAAGAGCATTCAGCTGACGATTTATAATTGATTTTATACAAAAAATAATTGGTACCAATAATTCGGTGTGTGATTCTATACTGAAACCACTGTAGAGTAGAATCTTTGGTTATACAAAATGGCATTCTAAAAATGTGGTTCCCGTCTTTTAATTCAATATTTTCAAAAATGCTCGTCCATTTTGACATACAGATTGGTAAAGTTTTATTTGTTTTAACAATATTGTACATGGGTTGAGTACCTTTTGGATATTTTAAAATGGATATCACTTGAAGGGGGACAAAAGGCTTAACAAAGTCAAGATAGTTAAAATCTGCAATCGTGTTCATAGCAGATGTTTCGTCAAACAAACCATTTTTCTTCAAGTATTTAGTTATGACATTAGTAATACCTATATAATGCAAGTAGTTTGGATAGAAATTATATCTGTTACACAGTTCTTCATAACCATAAAATTCTAACCTATCGTATTTCTTCATCAAATCGCCAATAAAATGCACGCCATTTTCAAACCATGTTTTGAGGAAAACACTTTTATTACCAATTATTATATCAGAATTATAGAATATTGGGGTTTGTAATATATATTTTATATTTAATGGTTCTGCTTTGCGGAAATCAACAAACGATTTTAAAGTGTCCTTCCAAAAAGCATTGTCCGTTCTATTTATAAGGTTTTCAGGATAATGAACACCACAGTTGTACAGTTTTTGGGTGTCTATAGTCATTTTTACAATATTGATCCATTTACCATTTCCTGTGATGATCCTTCGGATCCAAGAACATTTCAGTGCAATTATAAAAGAAAAAATGTCTACCATAGTAAGACCTCCTTCAGTATATTCTTTAATAAGTACATTTTTGTTAATTTTTGAACTTCCATTCCACACAAAGTTAAAAAAAAGATCATTTAGCTCTACCAATATTTTATATGGTGGATTGGGAAGTGAAACAAACAAATGATTAAGCACTGGCAAAGCATTCGTTTTTAATATTTGTATCCTTCCAATTGGCGTTAATATCCTTCTGGACCAGTTTTTAAGCAGCGTTCTAATTCTGGACAATTTATCCTTATAATTAAGATCGATCATCTTGTCAAGATCGACGTGAAATATTAAACAAAATTTATTTTGATTGATTTATGACCCATTTCCAACTTGGACAAATCGTTTTTCTTGCTTTTATTTTTTTTTTGGTCCACTTTTCTTTTAAAATATTGAACATAATACCCTAAAGAATTGGTTTCAAGATAATTAAATAAAAAAATTGTGTAGAACAAGTATCATAACTCTACAATGAATTTGAATTAATGTATGGTCTTTTGACTAGACATTTTCTAGCAAATATTGAACAACATCCTCCAGACTAATTACAGATTTAAAAACATTCAAGCTAGTCACGTCACTTAATCTTAGGATGTTTATCAGACAAGCAGAAGCATCCACAGATGGTACTCTTGTGAATTTCCTTAAAAATAAAATTTAAAAAATGCTTGAAAAAAAAGAATGAAAGAAAACCCTGAGAGCATATCGAACAAGTAACATATGACCCATAAAAGCAATAGCTTAGCCTTTTGACTGCTTTCTTAGGCGTCAAAAAGGAATGTTTGTTTCAGGTTACATGCCCAAAATAAATATGGTAGGTAGGTAGGGATTTATTTTTTTTATTATATTTTTTTATTTGGTAAATGGTCAACATGAAGATTCTTAAACGGAATAAATACTCAAAACATCTCGCTTTTTATCGGTAATATCCTTAAACACTGTTAATAAGTGGATTCTATCAAAACAAAACACTTATTATCCAAGAAAAAAACATTTAATTATTGAAAAAAGTAAATAAAAAAATACAGACATACTCAATGAAATGTTCTAGGGTGGGGGCATTTTTTTAGGGTAGGTCGGGTAACCCAAAACAAACTTTTTCTGCCTTACCATGTGAGTTATTCTTATATTATTATTATTATTATTATTATTTATATACCTGGAACATATAAACACAATATCATAATGAATAAGCATGATAATCAATGCAGTGTAAAAGCCGTTTTTATTGTTTTTCACCTGACTGGATTGTTTCACCAGTCATGAGGGGCTTTTACTAATTTTTTTTCCTGGACCTCATAAATTTTTACTGGTTTGTCTGACAGACTGTCCAGGAGACAGAGTTATCCAAGATAATCACAATTCAAAATGTAGAAAGGAAAGGCCAAGCCAAATAAACAAGACCTAACTTATCTAAAAAAAACAACCAAAAAAAACCACACCTTGTATTCATTATTTACCAATATTATTTGCCAACCATAATTATTGTCTTAAGGTTTTTTTCTGATTGTGTCTATAACACCCTTTCCATTTACACATCCTTGTAGATACAATGTGTCATTAAACCATGAGGACACATGCATGTGGCAGTATTAGATATTGGCTAGTGTGAATAATTGTCAGCTAAATAATCTATTCCACTTATTTTAAGGTGGCTAAAGAGATTTTTTGTCTGTGAAAAAGTGATTACAAAAGGAAAACAACATATGAAATAATGCATAAATAATTGTGCTGAAAGGCTGACCTTAGTAGTAGTAATAGTATGTATTAAAAGCTTCTATGGAACTGTGGTTGGTGTTATCATTGTAAAGTAAAGTTATTGTTTCATCCTGGTTTCACATATTATATTTTTTTGCATGCAAACCATTATAAGTTCAGACATCTTGTTAATTTTTGATCTTTTTTTCTGTAATTTTCAGCATGGACACAAGCAATACAACATGGTGTTACAGTGAAGGGCAGGCAGAGAAACAAAGGGATTCTTACAAAAAGGATAAATTTGGTGCACAAAAATGATTAAGTACTTGTAGGCGTTCGAGCTCAAGGTAAGTAGCAGCAATTCATGCAACAGGATTTCTTTACTTCAGGCATGAATATTGAAATTTGTATTTTAGCCGAGTATTATGCTCGGGGGAGCATATAGTCGCCGCTTTGTCCGTCCTTCCATCCCACTTTCTTGTCCGCCCTATTTCTCAGCAACGTCTGGCCAGAATTCAAAAAAACTTTATGGAAAGCTTCATTACCAAAGCGGAGGTCTGCATATTAGCAGGATGTTCCATTTAATTAATATTTTCAGAGTTATGGAACTTGGATAATTTCTGTAATTAGTATAAAGTGCATCATTCTAGTCCAGGCCATTTCTCAACAACTACTGGCTGGAATTAAATGAAACTTTATGGGAAGCTTCATTACCAAGAGGTGTGCATATTACCAGGATGTTCCGCTTGAATGATTTTTCTCAGAGTTATGGGACTTTGAAGATTTCTGAAATTAGTCTATAGTGCACAATTCTTGTCCAGGCTATTTCTCAACAACTTTATCCAGATTCCAGTAAAACTTTATGGGAAGCTTCATTAAATAACTATGATGAAATAAACATATTACAGTAATTATTCATCAATTTGATTTATTTTACAGTAATATTGTCTACATTTGTTATTTATTTTATAATTTTGCTTCGTCTGCATGCTCATATGGTATTTTAGTGGCATGTTTACGTACAGTTTTGGATGTCTGATTGAGTCCTGCCGCTCTACTGATATTAAGTCATTGTAATATACCTGCCCTTCTCATTGCATTTATATTGCTTGACAAAGCGCATTAGGGGAGCATCCATCAGTTGTGCTGATATCCTTGTATTTAAATGTTATGAAGAGATTTTGTGCCTGTCACAAAGGCTGTTTATTTTATTGATTCATAACAAATTCTTAACTTTTTAGGTTAGATTGGAAAACAACAAGATGGATCGAGCGAGAAGGGCAGGTTGAAAAGAAAACATATCAAACGAAGAAAGATACAGTTGGTGCGCAAAAAGGTCTCTCTAAAAAATTCATCACTTGTATGAGTCCTCGGTTATATTGCCATCTGAGGTAAGCTGTTGAAGGTTCAGCAAGGTTTTGCTACATTGAACATGTTTTTAATTGTATTTTACTTTGCATGAGTGTAAGATAAATGTTCTAACCGGAGAACTCAAATACCTGGTTGTTATTTTATCTTTAATGGCAGTTGTGATCTATTATTCATGGCAGCATTAAACTGGAAGCATTCTTGAAAACGAAAAGGTACATTATCTAGGTAATAACAATTGGATTGGTAAAACTTCATACTGTGTAACCCAGTTTAAAAAGTAGGCACAACTAAACACAATGTCTTGGCAACTTTAATGTATTGTGAAAAAGGTAAATGGTAAACAGTAAGAAAACAAAAACGAGCATCTTTCGTATTTACTTATGTTGTTAATTTTTGATCTTTTTTTCTGTAATTTTCAGCATGGACACAAGCAATACAACATGGTGTTACAGTGAAGGGCAGGCAGAGAAACAAAGGGATTCTTACAAAAAGGATAAATTTGGTGCACAAAAAGGATTAAGTACTTGTAGGTGTTCGAGGTCAAAGTAAGTAGCAGCAATTCATGCAATTGGATTTCTTTACGTCAGTCATGAATATTGAAATTTGTATTTTAGCTGATTATTATGCTCGGGGGAGCATATAGTCGCCGCTTTGTCCGTCCTTCCATCCCACTTTCTTGTCCGCCTTATTTCTCAGCAACGTCTGGCCAGAATTCAAAAAAACTTTATGGAAAGCTTCATTACCAAAGCGGAGGCCTGCATATTACCAGGATGTTCCATTTAATTAATATTTTCAGAGTTATGGAACTTGGATAATTTCTGTAATTAGTATAAAGTGCATCATTCTAGTCCAGGCCATTTCTCAGCAACTACTGGCTGGAATTAAATGAAACTTTATGGGAAGCTTCATTACCAAGAGGTGTGCATATTACCAGGATGTTCCGCTTGAATGATTTTTCTCAGAGTTATGGGACTTCGAAGATTTCTGAAATTAGTCTATAGTGCACAATTCTTGTCCAGGCTATTTCTCAACAACTTTATCCAGATTCCAGTAAAACTTTATGGGAAGCTTCATTAAATAACTATGATGAAATAAACATATTACAGTAATTATTCATCAATTTGATTTATTTTACAGTAATATTGTCTACATTTGTTATTTATTTTATAATTTTGCTTCGTCTGCATGCTCATATGGTATTTTAGTGGCATGTTTACGTACAGTTTTGGATGTCTGATTGAGTCCTGCCGATGATGTGATAAAATAATTTCCATAGTATTGCCACTTAATGATGATGTGATAAAACAAGGTCCATACAATTGTGTTCAACACCCTCGTCACCTTTTTTCCTAGAACAACCCTTAATGATGATGTGATAATGTAGATTTTCATTTTTATCCTTGTAATATCTTATTTTATTATACCTCACTTTGTTTTGCAATTGAAAAATCCCATAAACCCGTCCCTTCATAATTGTAATATGACATTGTGTTGGACTGGGATGTAATACATATGAAAATTAATTTGTGGAGGCAAAAATTAGTGTTGGCTACACGCCCTGTGTCTGTGTCCACACATGTGTCGTGGGGGCATCCGTGTCTGTGTCACGTCTAGTTGTTTCCACTCTCCAACAGTTTTCATTCAATCTTCACCGAAGGTTATGAATTGTTTTTGGGCATAATATCTCAGCCAAGTTTGATAATCAACAACATCACCCCCGAAATGTGGAGTTATGGCCATTTACTTATCTAAAATTGGCCTATGTAGACGTTTCTGCTCTCTAAGTCTTCAGTTTTCATCTGATCTTCAAAACACTTGATATTTTAAACATTGGTTTTCGTCCCAGAGGGAACCATACCTGTGATCTTGTTATTTATTTCTAGGATATGGATAGTAATGAGCTTCCAACACCAGACATTACAGAAAAAGGCAGTAAAAATCTGGCTGAGACAGGCGAATATGAGAGCAGTTGCAATGAATTGGCACTACTAAAATTCCTGGAAAGAAAACTTTTGGCAAATTTGATTTTTAGAATCTTTGGAAAGTCGTTGATAAAGTTAAAGACCTAGGTGTGTTGATGGAGAGTACTCTTGGATTTGAGAGCCACATCAGAAAGAAATGTCAAATAGCAAACATACAAATCAGAAATTTGAAAGGCTTTGGAAGTATCTTTCTAAAAAATCAACAGAGACACTGGTTCATGGGCTTGTTTATTTACACATTGATTTTTGTAATGGGATGTTCGCAGAGATACCAGCATATCAAATTGAAAGACTGCGCGGGTTGTTATGAATAATGGGATGGACAAAAGCAGCTCTGAATTACTAAAAGCATTGCATTGGTTGTCAATACCAGCAAGATTTATGTTTAAAATTATCGTTCTAGTATTTAGAAGTCTGCATAAAAGTGCTCCTTCATATCTGGAAACTATGATCAAACAAACTAGTGGCAAATACAAAATACGATCTACAGACAGTGCAAAACTCTGTGTTCCAAAAACTAAGACACAATTAGCAGATAAATCTTTCTCTGTTGTTGGACCTAAATGGTGGAATGCTCTTCCTAAGAACATAAGGTGCATCTCAGAAGAAGGTCAATTCAGGCGAAGTTTAAAAACACACCTCCTCACCATTTTTCACAAGTGTTTAAACCTATGTGAATGTAAAAAGTTATTCTATACATGACGGTGAAGCGCAACAGAATATGCAACATAAATGTTAGCGCTATACGAGTGCTCCTTTGATTGATTGATTGATTGATTGATTGTAAGGGATATCCTTGGTACAGAATATACAGACTCGGTATTCGAGGACGACGTTTACAGTTATAAAAGCAATGTTTACTCATGTGTACAAGAAAGTAAGACATCATAATGATATCGGAACTGCATCTGAGAGTCATTTTTCCTTTGTATACTAATGACATAGAGGATATATTGTACTCAAAAGGTGCAAGTGGTATGTATATAGGCATGTTAAAATGCTTCCTACTCATGTATGCGGACGGTGAAGGGCAAATACGTTATATGTTGTTCCCATTTCGCTCGACATTCATCTTGTGCTTCCAGCAATACATAATAATGTTCAGCCCAGTTTGATTGCTTTCTTTTAATCAAATTTGTAAACAATTTACCTATGACACTTAACATTTGGGTTATTTAAATCTCCTTTCTTATGTATTGGTACAATAAAACAGTCGGTCCATTTATCTGGAAAATATCAAAGACATAATATTTTGTTAAACAATGTAAGCAAATACGAAGGAAGTTCATCCCTGCCGTTTATTATCAATTCATTTAAGATCAGATCTGGTCCCGCACTTTTTCCAGTTTTGATACTGGCAGTCCCTTTGAATAATTCTTCATCAGTAAAGTATTACTGTGATAAGGACCTTATCAATGTTACGACCATGAACTTGTTGCACAATGCTTTATTGAATTTTTGTGGTCATCAATGTGAAAATCTCGCTCAAAATGGTTTAACATTTATAACATTTACATAAAGCACCCTTAAAACAAGTTTGGTTATTATCCTTTTAGTTTTAAAAAATAGTTAGGACTTTATCACCTAAAGTTAGGGCTTTATCTATTTTAAATTATATTGTCTCACGAAAACAACAATATAACGAGTTTTTTGGTGCATTTAAACAACACATGAAGCAGATATATAAAGAAGAATGGCTGATACGTAAGGTCGTACATTAATAATTGCAAAAACATTAATTGATCAGTACATTTTAACATAAAATATTGCCAACCTTACTGATTTTTCCACATTCTTAACCAATCTCATACTAATTTGGCCAAATAATTGCCATTAGAATCGTTTGTAATAGCGCATTATACGTACAAAATATCATTGTATCGTGTGCGATATTTTAAACGTTACAACTTACCATAAAGATATGAGTTTTTATAAATAAATTATGGTAATCAGTAATTTGTCCAACATGTTTGATTTGCAAATTGGTTTACCGACGTACAGGGGGTGATCACATATGTAGGGTTTAAACAGGGCGATGTGTTTGAATAGTGAAGAATGGTTGTAGTATGCTGTGTGGTTAAGAACATTATCTCATATACATTTGTTCTTGGCAATCGTTACAGATTAATACTACAGCTAAAACCAGGCATGTACAAAATGTCTTATTTCATTTCACAACATTAATTTATCAAAGTGGTTTATACCCTACATACAATAAATAAAGAAATGAATAAATAAATGCCTATCACAATTGATCCATCGAAAGTTTGCGTGAATATATATGAATATATACTTATATACTTGTTTATTTAATCTGATACAAGACGATTATAAGGACTTTTTGTCCCTTTTGTTGGGGGGGGGGGGGGGGGCAGGCGGGGGAGGTTATATGGTGCTTTCGAAAGGAAACAAGAATCAAAATATAGAAAATTTACAGACAGCTGTCATTTATTATGTTATAATATTCATGTATTCATGTATTCATGTATATTACACAAATGTATAGCAATCTAAAAATAAACATTGTACATCAACGAGTTCGGTGATCATTTGGCAACACGTCGTCCTATTGCATTTAATTACATGAGTATCAGGACACTACACAGAACATGTATATGTCCCTCGTAGTCGGGGTTACACGTATCAGCATTTTGCTGAACAGTTTAATTAGTCTTGCACAAAGTACTTCGTCGTAGTTTTTATAACCACCGCCATGGAGGTAATGTTTTGTCACCTCTGGTTTGTTTGTCTGTTAGCAACTTTACGCGGAGTTACGAAATGATTTTCACATGACATTTTCTGGGAATGTTAGATATGGTTTAATTCACTCATGATTCGATGTTGCATCTTAGTGCTCTCCTAGCGCCTTCTAGTTAATAAATATATACAACAAAAGGTCATGTGGCATCATGTGGCAAACCAAGATCAGCACAGTGGTATGTACAAAACATATAAATATACTGATATAGAAATGCATGTAGGCAGACAATCAACATGAAGATGTACAACAAAACTTGTGTAATCCTTTCAAACATTAAAAAGTTATATCTCGTCTATACACAACTAAATATATTCTTCTAGCACCCAGCGGGCCATTAAAGCTAACTTGTAAAGCGCCGCTTAAACAATAAAACGATATTCGTAGTTATATAAAGTATACTTGTAACAAGATTGCCTTTGTCACAAAGATACGCCCGTCAAAGGTGCATTTTGGGGTAAAGATTCAATGACTGAAGTGAAACAATGAAAAAACTAATAATGTAGAGTCACGATTTTTTGTGCATCATATTGATCTCCATAGCCTCTCTCTGTGAGGTGAGTTGAAGTATTAAAACTGTTCCATATATAATCTTAAAGAGACTTGTTCACATATTTTCTTATTCTTAAAAGCGTCCTTCTTAACTGCACAAACTTAAGAAGTTGAACTGACCAAAACCTAAATATAAAAATAAAATAAATTTAAAAAACATTCGGCTTTTCATACTGCCGATCGTGATAGGCAATTTTAAACGCTATGTAAGTGATACACATGTTTTCCAGCATACCGACGAAAAGCGTTACAAACGCGTTATAATTTTATCCATTTCAATTGATGATTTTTCATAAACGACACTATATTTCCAATATATTTCTTTGCCAGTAGTGTTATTTCGCTTGTTTATATAATTATAATGTATTTTTCTTTTTGGGGTCTATGACAAAAAAAGAAAATTGTCAATTTGAAAATCTGTGAACAAGTCCCTTCAAATCTAAAATCAAGATAAAATAGTCAAGGGGGTAATTAAAACTTGGGTAATGGTTCTTGTATGCTTCACTCTCATAATGGCGATAATTTCTGCAAACTTATTTGAAAATCCCTGTATGCATGACAATATTTTGTTCTAGGTAAATCTTTGACCTTGAAATGTGATCTTGGACCTAGGGAAATACCGGTACCACAACATGATGTTGATCATTGATGCCAAATTGTTTCAAAATCTCTGTATGGATGACACAATTATGCTCTGGACAAATATTTGAATTTGAATCTTGACCTTGACCTTCGTCCTAAGGATGTAATTTTTGCATGCGACATACAAGTCTCACTTCAAAGGCATTTGACAAAATTATGCTCAGGACAAAGTCAATGGATTTGACCTTGAAGTGTGACCTTGACTTTGGACATATGCACCTGTATCTTATGCGCCACCCATCTTTTTATGAAAGTTTCATTTCTGCCAAATTATTTAAAAATTTCTCAATGCATGAAAATATTAGGTTCTGACCATTGACCTTGAAGTGTGACCTTGATCTAGAACAAAGTGACCTGGTTATTGGGCGTGACAAGCCGTCTCACCATGCTTATAACTTGTGCCAAGTTGTTTGAAAATCCATCCATGATGGACAACGATAAACGCAGGACACTGTGGTAAGAATCAATTTCTTATTTTTGATCTTTGACCTGGAACTGTGACCTTCATCTTGGATCTAGGGACCTGATTCTTTCGCGCAAAATGCGGTCTCACCATGCTTATCTCTTATATTGATTTATTATATTTGACCTCTAACCTTAAATTGTGACATTGACCTTGGGACCTGATTCTTGCGTGCGACAGGCTGATCACTTCTGCCAAGTTATTTGAAAATCCATCCATGCTGGACATAGATATGCTCCGGACAAAGTGTTAAGAATTGATTTTTTTCTTAAATTTGGTACTTGACCTAGAATTGTGACCTTGACCCTGGACATAATGATCAGATTCTTGCACGCAAAATGCTGTCTCACCATGCTTATCACTTCTGCCAAGTTATTTGAAACTCCATCCATGCTGGACAGCGATATGCTCATGCGACATCCCACCTACTAAGGGCGTTCCCATAATACGTCCCGTTTACCAAAGGGGCGTATAAATAGTGTAAACCTATATATGTATTAAAGGTTCATACTTTTCCCTGCAATTATTATTGCAAGTATGCGTTATTCGTATTATTATACAAAACTGCATTCACACATTAACATATTCATCAATAAAATTCACGATTTTGATCTTAGTTTGAAAATCAAGTATATCGTAACGTAACCGCATGTGCGAAGCGAAATTGTATGATCTTTTGATATGAGTCCAGATTTTAATGGCAATTACGACCATTTTTAGAATACAATACAATATTTATTTTAAGCTTTTGGTTTTAGACTGTAGCCTTTATGTACTTCGGGAGAATTTCGAAGCTAAAAAGTCGAAGCATCGTGCAGTTCTGTCGCGAAGACGTGTTCGTACCCTCTCTGGCCCTGTGAAAGCACACACAACCGGGATAAGAACGAGGATTACTACAAAACACACAATAAGGATTGTACGAAGCGTATGTGGGTGATGGCTTCCGGTGTCATGGAAGTAGGTAGGTGTAGAGAGGCCGGACGGTCTGGGTGTTTGAGAAGGTTCGTTTGCGACCACGTACTTCAATTCGTTTGCATAGTCTGAAATAAATGAATGGCTAATAATCTGTGTTCCAAAAATATATAAATATTTTCCATACTACGAACGTTAGTTCAAAGACATGCTTTGAAACTAGTGTCGGGATAATCATGCATGCAATTGTCGTCTATTAAAATAACTTCTCTGTTTTCTGATTAGACCCAAACCATTCTTAGTAATTCTAAGTATACATGTATTATTATTCACCCAAGTTGTGTCGCACATTAATTTTATTTAAGAGATATATCTATAATTACGGAATTTCAAGTCGATGCTGTATAATACTGGATAGTTTCATAGTACCTGGGCAAATTAATGGTTTCAATTATGAATGGTCATAACACAATAGCAAAGGAGGTAACATGGATCCACATTCAAAACAGAAGTAAAGAAACAAAGATATCTAATTAATAACTCAAAATAAAAATTGAAAAAGACAACTCACACTTGCACTGTCGTTGTATTTCTGGTGTCGTGCAGTTTACAGGCAAGAAGGACCCGCATGAGTGGCTGCATAACTGGCACCTTCCCTTTCCTCGTTCAGACATATACATATCGGTTACACATATCAACTTTGAATCTACAAAACAACCAGACCATTATTAACTATTAAACAAGAGTGTGTGATTAAAGATACATTACCTATTGAAAAACATAATCATATTAAATCATAATAAAACAGCGAAATGAAGGCATAAAAAAACATCACATATATTTTAAACATAAAGTCAACAGTATACATCTATGTAGATATGGAAAACCAATTTTAATAATTATATTATGTCGAACTCCGAACAGTGGTTGCCCCTGCTTCGCTCCATAAATATAAATATCGTGGAGTCTGAGAGATCACTCGGAGAAGTTTACTAACGTGTAACAAAAGAAGGGGCTCTTTTTTACTTTTGTTATACTCTGCATATACGTGATGCATTTTTCCGCTATACCAAAGTTTTTTGCATGTATTATTTTGACGTTGTATACACAATGATACCACTTTAAATTATAAGTGAGGCGTGTCGTTGTAAAACCGGGCTTAACGCATGTGCGTAAAGTGTAGCACAAGCTAATCCAGGACGGCGCTTTCCGCTTTTATGGTATTTTCTGTTTCAATGAAGTCTCTTCTAAACACATATCCACTGAAAGCGGAAAGTGCCGTCCTATATAAGCCTGTGCGGACTGCACAGGCTGATCCAGGACGACACATTACGCACATGTATTAAACCCGGTTTTCCCAACACACGCCCCATATTTGCTAATTATAATCCATACATTTCATATTTGTATTATGGTTTACGAAGAGTAATGTCCATTTTAATTTTAAAAAACTGCATAGAGATTTCATCGCATAATCATTGTTATGTGTTAGAAGACTTATTACGTAAGGTTATCGTGCAAAATACATCAGACCCCTAGGCGAAGTGTGTGTTAGTGCTCGGAACTTGAGCCGTCTCATGTGAAAGCGTGTTAGTCGGTTAGAGCGCAGCAGGGTCTCAAACATGCAAAACCTGTGGTGAAAAGAACGTGTGTTACTATTAATCTTAAATAAAGTATTATTAAGTTTGTTAGTTTGCGTAATTTCATAAATTGACGTTAATTTGTAACTGTCATAAAACGGATTAGCATAGTATCTATGTAATGTCTTAGTCAATATATCAAAATTACACATACATCAACAAGTACGTAATGTGATAAATAAAATTGATAATAAATACCGTTACTGAGTAAGTTGGTGAACCGGTTGACATCTAAGCCGTATGGCGAAAACACGTGATCCGGGGTTGTTGCCAGGTCCTCCAAACCCTTTGAAGGAGATTTTTTGTCCACGACTACATAAGTCTTCTTTTTAAGCTCTTGGATTGACTTCAAATCTCCCTCTACTCTGCTTTCGCAGCCAAGAATTATTCCAATTTGCGGCAACCCTGGCGGTCCATTGAAAGTATGTCTATAGTATTTCTTGACTTCTGAAACCTTAATTTGAGTTATCAACGGAGGACTAAAATGTAAGGCACGCGTTTTTCATTTTACACATTCTTCCTTGCTGCAGTTTAATAAAAAAGAATAACTGTACCCAAGAAATCCGACGCAAATATAGCTACCATCAGGTAGCATCGATATGGCATCGTCTGCTATCTGGATTTCTTTTTCCCAAATGTCACCCGGGTGTGTCATTGCTAACAAGAAGATTGAAAGATGTATAGGTACCATAGTGTCCTGAAAATGTATAACGTATTATAATTTTTCGTAAAAATATCAGCATACGTACTTTCGTTTCATTGTGTGCAAAACATATAGCAGAACTAGAAAGCACTCAGAGAGCGTAGGCATCCGCCAAGAAAGGTAACTTATTCAAAAATTGAACTTTTCAGTGAAAAGTTACCTTCCTAACCCTTTTTAGCAAGGGTAAACACATAGGGCCGACTTTGGAAATATAAACACAATCTGCCAATATCGGTGTCTGTCTTACATCGTTCCGATATACAAATTCATAGCCTGATTGTTCATGTATACAATATCGTCGCAGTCTTGTACAGAGCGAAATTTTAATTGGCGAAAAGTGGATTCTGTATATTACTGATATAAAGCTGCCATACGATGTGAACTTCTACGCCATTTTCTTTCGTTTGAACCTGCCAGTAGTAATGAAAATGTCTTACAAAATTCTATACAATGGAATAAGATACTTTGAGTTAGGATGTGAATTTATCAGATATAAATGGGGTTTTTTATCATTTAAAGTCAAGAAACCATTGATGAACATCATTCGTGCTATACACTTTACGTGTTTTTAAATATCATGTGATTGGAACGGCAACTTGTGTAATAATGTACTGAAAGCTTCTGTAAGTGCTTGTTTAACGTTGTTGCTGTTGTGTAAATAAAATATACTGTATGTTTCATAGACTTTGGTAGTGATCACAGATATGTGAGAGATGTGAGTAGTAGATGTGAACTCATGCCATATCTAGTACAATTAGTAGATGCGTGTAGAAGGAAGAACAATGTCCACAATGTCAATGGCGGTTGTATGCAGCGCCAAAACTTTCAACCAACGTCGGTTCCGTGCTTTTACTATCCTACAGACACATGAAAACGACATAGGACCTATGTTCTTCCCAACGTCAGTCGGATATTGGTCCGATGTGTGCATGCTGGCAGTCTGGACTCGTTCCCAATAATTATAAATTTCAAAACTCCCAGAAAATATACATACACGCACATGTAACATGTCGTCATCAATAAAATGGAATCCCAGATAATTTTTTACATAGTTTATGTAATATTAAAAAACAAAAATGTTCGTCAATGTTTTTACAAATATTTGAGAATGAAAAAAAGTAAATGTTTGCAAAATTTATCATACCTGCTTTATATACCATATTACGAAACGTTTCAGCGTTCCGTCTATGCAATTCAAACACTATTTCCACACTATTTTTATAACGGCCTCCGCGTAGTTACTGTCCTTTACACAATCGTGAATAGTTTACGTTTACACGCTATATTTGTATATGCTAAATGTGAAATACATCTAACATGTCGGCACTTGTTTAGTATGTCTCACTTTTCAATCTGGTTAAATTCCCGTGTCGTTTCTCCTAAATAAAAATAGAATCTGTTTTATCAAACAAGTGATTCTTGTATTATCGATTTGGTACGTAGATAGGTTTAAAGGGATAGTTTTGTTTTCGGTATTGGTACGTAGATAGGTTTAAAGGGACAGTGTTTTCGAAAATGGCCTCAGTTGGGACAATAAGTATTTAAGTAAAAAAAAATGAGTTACATTTTGAACTTATAAAAAAGCATAAATAATTAATAAATAATAACTGAACCTCATTTATTAATTTCGCGAAATAAAACTTAATATAATTTAGGACACGTTGGTTTAATTACAGAAGAGCTCCCTACATAAGAAGTTCTTATATGCCATCATAGAGCGCTCATATTTGTTCTTAAATATGGCTCCCACATTTTGAGTTTAAATCAATTTCAACTTTTTGTTCATGCATTTTATTAATTTTAAAACAAATTTCACATGCAAACATGTACGTCGTTGTATTATGCAATTCTATCTATTCTATATATTCATTTAATAAATTTAGATATAACCTTTGTGGACCTTGTCCCCGGATTTACATTAAGTAGTTGCCCTCTTGCCCTAAACATGTTAAAATCGCTGCGTTTAAGTTAAAAACCAAAGAAGGTTGCTCGACGGGAAACCGTTTTCCCTAGCTTCCGTTGCCCTTTATTTTCACTCGGAAATCTATTTTTATGTCACAATACTTTTAGCTAGTATGTAAAGTGTATATTTATAAATTCTAAATTACGCAAAATTTGAATATAGGCAAACTCGTTTTTGCTTGTGTCGCGTGTAACTAAAAAAGTATATATCTGCTACTGTAGAGTGATTCAACATTATAAACTGTAGAGTGATTAAATTTTATAAACATATTTATGACCATGTGTATTTTGATGCAGATTATGAGAGATCATGGATTTTTTCAGCAAAAAATGGACAATTTGGGACATGTTTATCAGCATGTGAACTTGTGCACCTGGGTATCGTACTTTCATAGGGTTTTGTGACAACCAGAGGAATTTGGGGGCAACCGTGTCCTGTGGATAGATATCTAGTTTGGAAAATACCAAATGCCTATCTTCGTGCATGTCCCTTTTATTAGCGGATAACACGTACATAACCTCAAGATAAATTACATCAATGAAAAATGACGTGTTTACATGCATGTACTTAACACTTAATGGAATACCGGGAATGAAACACGATCTAATCAGATTACAAGGTTTTGATACGGTACAAGGACGTACAATACAAGTTTATCAATTCCGAACAGTGCTTTGTTTACTTTTGTCTGGTAGTTATATAAATACAAACGCATGTCCTATAGTTCTATGATAAAATACGACTAAGGTTAAAATTCGTCTTTGTACAAAGGCGAGTAAAATACACTATACGTGTAACTGTAAATACCAGTAACTCATATTAGTGATATGATTTCTATAAAGTAATTTCAAGAATATAATGAACATGACACTAAGAAAAACAACACAACAATAGGCCTTTCCCAAAACTATGTTACTTCCTTTGCGTAATCACGAGTGATGTCCTCTGTTCACTTCCAGCGACTTTAATTGAGTATAAGGCGGGATAAGCGTACTGATATTTACCGAAAAACATGCAATATATTTGATTTTCAATCTTAAAATTGTGTTGATGTCGCCATTTTTTTTATAGAAATATCAAGATTCGTATATAATATACATCCTGTACTTTATTTATCAATTTAATTTAATTAAATGATTATTTTGATTTTGAACAATATTTCTACTCTTTGCAGATTGACAAACTGTACACAGAACGTGCAACAAAACACAAAACTAGCGATTTCAGTATCTAAACAACCTGTGCCTTCATCCTGTATTAAATTTGCGTTATTAAATAAAATAAATAAATAACGCTGTTTTTAGTAAAATGATTTTGCTAAGCAACTCTAAGCTAACATTCTTCTGGCGACTAAAATTACGAAAATAAGGTATCATAACAACAAAAAGTTTGAGTGTAATTCCGATGTTTTGACAGCAACTTCTTATTTGAATGCCATTCATATTTGTGTTTAACTTTAAAGCTGTTTTCGTTGCAGATAGTCTTGTTGTGTGCTAAATATGTGGTGCTTGAATATGCTTCGCTTTAATCTTGAAATATGATGTAACAAAACAACTATCTTTTTAATTACTGTTAACACAATATTACAATAACTAAAGATGATATCACTCCTCATTAAATGTTACAATTGATGTTGTATTAAAGAGATTAAGTAAATAATTTGTTTATTATTGTGTCATGTGTTTAAACAATGTTCATGATAACTTCATAAAATCGACGAAACAAATAACACCCGACCCAATTGGTCTATATGTCACCAGGAAATAGATATGTCGTGATAATTATGCACATAATAGGGTGAGTATTTATAATAAAACAGACATAGATATATACGTTTTGAAAAAAGTTTACACAATTCAGAGTAAGTAATTAACTAAGCCAACAGAAGAGTCTTATATATGTTAGAATAAATATTTAATACTTGTTGAGTCGGTTTTATCAAGTATTTAGTTTTCCTTCATGTAAATAACTCTAACTGAGATTAGTTCTTCATTTCTGTCGGAATCGTGGTAAACAAACAACATTTTATTCTCGCAGCAGCTAATTCCCGTATGTTTTAGAAAAACAAAACACGATAAGCTCTTAAATGTTCACCAACTTTCAATTCTTTAGAATTGAAAATTAAATACTGTGCTTTATTATTTCACTCTTCAATTTAAAACAATTTATTAATTCGAATAAGTGTTTAATGCTTTTAATTATGTTCTGTTCTGTTCAATAAGGTGGCGAAATTTCATAGGGTGATAGGCAAAGAGGAACAACGGAGACAACAACATTTTAAAACGTGAGATCAACTTTAATTTGAGACGAAAACAATGGAGACGAAGTGTGACATGTTAGTTGTCTCTGCATGTAGATCTATCTTTATCATCAATGCATTACGCAATTTCACGGTTTAGCGGTATTGTTCTAAGGGCAATTTGATAAGATCCCCGCGGTTTGTGGCTTTGGTATTGTTATTTTTCGAGAAAGATAACTAAGTATCCATTGAGAGAAAATGTGTTCATTCGTGGTATTTATGTATGGAAAACAACCGTTTAAGACGAGACAAGGAGACTAATTTTTTTTCCGGATACCTGGCATTCGGACATGTGGCCTTAGTATACGGACATGTGGCCTTAGTAATGAGTTTTAAACGATACTACATTTAGTTCTAATAATTCATTTTTGTAACATATATCCTTTACGAGTTTGTTGTCATATTTAATCAAAAACATATGGTTTTATCAATTTCCATTACAAGTTTTGAAAGTCGCTTGGTCTTAGATTTATAATACTTTATATGGCAACCTAGGGACAAAGTCGCCGGAAGTCGGGTTTCAAATATGGCGGATGTGAATTCGAAATAACGGGAGGTAATTTCCAAGGGAGATCACCTAGTTTTAGGAAAGGTCTATTACATGTATTAAATGAGTTATTATTTTTATAAAATAAAATACCTTCAGTGGATTTAATGAAAATGACATTACTGAGGCGACCAAGAAATTAACATGTTATCAATGAAAATGATTTTCTTCAATAATAATAATGCATGCAAATGTAAATTAATTATGATTTTAAAATGAAATGGATATAAATAAGGATACTGTACTTCTACAAAATAACTTTTTTTTGCAATGAGTCATTGTTTCATAAAATAAATAACTTTCGTTAGATTCATATGTTAGAAAAACATCATAATGAAAATGTTACAAGCAAACTATCAAACATAACCTGCTTAACATGTTACGTACATGATTAACACACATCTGAACTAATGTGGACGTAAATTCAACGTTTCCTCGTTGATTCGATCTAAACAAACAAAATCAAACCTTAAGATGAATAAGAATTCAAACTCGTTTTAAAAATGTCGAACGAATTGTTAATATAAACAATTTATGTTATAAATCTAATTAGTATGTAAATTGATAAAAACTTAACTCAACGTTGCTCCAGCTATTCATATGTGCTCACAATGACAACATACATCTATGAATCACACACATTGTATATACGTATAAATTACCATTTAAAAAATCAATACATGCATCTTAATGGTATTGATAAAATAAAAACATTTAAACGCCTCCACATGCTAAGCTAATAAATGTTACACCAAATGTACAAAAACTAAAAAAACATAACAAACTACATAATTTACAGAACCAGTAAGTCGAACTGGGGACTAACAGAGCAATGTAGGACATTTAATGAAACATTCATCAGCATTGAATTGTGAAATAGCAAACTAAGTAGCATCAAATCAATAAATACATGTCCAACAATGGAATAACATACACGTCCATGAGTAATTGTTAAACATTTAATACTGATGCGGCATGGTGTGAAATATAAAAATAGATGTGACCAAAAGACTATGTATTATGCACACGTATTTGCAAATATTATATCAAAGTATAGCAAATAAATTCACTGCGATTCGCCCTCTATTTGAAATATTTCCTGCATTATATCTTGTGGACCAAGCCTTGTTTTCCCTGAAATAGAAATATTGTGGTTGCATAATACGAAACACGTGAACATACATAAATATTCAAATTTATTATGCTAAAATGGTGAATAGCTATTAGAGAGTGGGGCTCTTTAAAATTGCTTTCAAATGTTTATACTATAAATTCTAGTTAATAACCTATTATATTGTTTGCATTAAATTGTTAAAAAATGAGCTTACCCTTTTTGACAAGTCTAAACAGAGCTTGTTTCAACAACGATGAACTGTAGCCCATGCCTTGGACGATTACGGACGCTTCAGATGTTATAAGAGATTCAACGATTCCATCGGGATGTAAACCTAGGATATGAGCCTTATATTAATATAACAGCTAGACACTGTGTTTTAATGAATCAACGATGTCATTGTATTCCATATTGTGCCATAAGAAGTTCCGCGTCGAATTAGATTAGAATCTTAATGGTAAACTGCAGTAATTCTACTCATTAATTTAACTCTCATTGCCATCTAACTTTTAGAGCTTAGGATCTAATTTAAACTGTTGATGGAGCCATAAATCCTATAATTTTTAAACATGCACTGAAATATAACTGGTGTCATACCTGATTCTGCTTTCTGTGATGCTGGTTGCGACGCGCCCTTGTTACCAACAATAGATCCCGACTTGCATTCACGTATATAGTCATCTATTGTTATTTCTAAACAAATACGTAATATTGTTATCACAATTGCAGTAAAGGAAAATATAGTTGTGCAATTAGTATCATAGTTTACAACGCATTGCGTGTCTAAATCTTATCTTATGCCAGTACCATTTATAAACAATTAATAATTTACTTCACTTAAACATTAATATGCATTTTATATGGACATGTAATGAAATATTATTTGACTCGTTCAATGTGCATTTATACATTGAATATGTTTATATATTTTTATTCATCAGTTATTTTTACAATATATGAAGGTAGTATCAACCTGGGCCAGAGGCTTCATCTGCTGGTTGAACAGCCTTTGTGTCGATGTCTGGAATCATAAAATTCACAGACGAGACGAATTTCCCTGTCTGAAATCGAGATGTTCTTGATGACAGAGTATCAACGCAGCACGTTGTAGGTACCATAGGTTGAAAGCTTCTGTCATCGGCGCTGCGTGCCGGGCGGTTGGATACAGGTAGGGACGAGTCGGCGCTGCGTGCCGGGCGGTTGGATACAGGTAGGGATGAGTCTGTAGTGACATTATCATCCGACTGTCTGCCTTGCGAAGTGTTTATTCGCATAAGAACGCGTAGTTCACCATTGAACCCTGTTGCTACGGGACGTTTACTGTCTATGACATGACTGGTTACAATGGACGTCGAAGGTGCTGCTTTATTAGCACTTGTAGTATTTCTCGGACCTTTAGCACCCTGTAGTTTCGCCAAACTGACGGATTCAACAGATGCTGTAACTACCTTTGAAACATTGACTTCAGAATTATTTGTATTAAAACTACATGTCGGAGATATCCGCTTATGCACTATAGACGGATCGTCAGAATTGCTCCAATTACTTATGCGTTTATAGCAGCAGTAACAAATAACTTCGTCAGTATGTGATGCATAGTAAAAGCCAGCCGCGGCAAATGCGATTACATCTGGTTTTCCGTCTTTAGGGAATGATCTAAAAGTACAAAGCCTAAGGATTTCAAACACCATACTTTCTTGTGCAGGGACATGCTCATGCCTTAAAGTCCTGTCAATAATAACATCGAGTTTTCTTAAGACGTCAGTTGGTGTTTTTTCTCCACTAAGTTCATTTTGTGACACTGGAGCTACGATACAGGTGCGCGGTGCTGATATGGAGAGACTAAAGATATCCTTTAAAATGCATTTCAAGTATACCGTTTCGTGGTCGTATCCTGATCGATCAATACCCTTAGTTGTTTGATCTTTTTGTAAATTACATGTATGTTTAGGCATTTCATAGCAGATTTCTCCTAGTGTACATGATGACAGATTTATAAATTCTTCATTATGACATTCGATCGTTTCAAGTCTTATCGTTTTGTTTTGGCACTTTAGATAATTTGCAATTTCCAAACGATCAAGGTGGCAAAGTTTATTTATCAAATCATTAGGCTCCGACCATTCAACAGTGCGGATTGTCTGTGGATTTACCTCATTCGTTTCGTTCTCAAATGAAATTTTGTCGTTTTGACATTCATGTCCATCAGGAACATTCTCTATGAGTTCAACATGTTTGGCATCGGTGGTCTCATTGTCGCTGCTCGTATTCTTCAACGCAAGGCATTCGTCAGAGCTTGTACTCAGTAAACATCGTGGTAATACATCAGTTCCCGCTGCAGACAGACATGTCTAATTCTTTTCATTCACAAAAGAGTAACACGTTTCTTTGTTTTCAAGCAAATTGCAAGCAGTAACTCTGATCTTTCTTGAAGCACATGGTGATGTTTGTGTCTCTGTCATATATATATATACTCGTGGAGGAGCTGTTGTAACTCCTATTTGGCCCAGATAGAAATGACATGCATGCACTGCTGCATGTTCGACGACGCATTTTGTACATCCGCCAATGCATTTAACATCGCGATCAGTATTAAACCAGTTAGAACTATGTGTGGCGTCGTTAATTGTGCTTTCAACAAAAACGATTTTGAGAGACGAATATGTTGCTGAATCCAATTCATTGTTAAACATCAATTTACTTCTGACATCCGTTATAAATTGAAAAGACGTATGATTCCAGTACCAAATCAGGTCTTCCGATATTGCGATAATACTATGAACTACTTCAAAATTGTTATTAGCAGTGGGATTCAATTTTTGACAGTTGTGAATATTACATGCAGTGCTTATATAGAAACAGTGTATTTTCACATTTAATTGTTCGTCGAGGTTCACCAACACAACTTCAAAATGAACAATATGGTACGATATCAAAAACGTTGGTTCATATTTACAAACGTATCCAAATGATGCACCACTTACGCCTCCAGCAACACCGTTTGCAATTGCCACGTCAGGATATACTAAGGTATTTACATCTTGCGACTGAGAGCTCGTTATAGCCGGAAAACCTTTTAATCCGTGTAGTTTTGTTATTGTTAGTTGCTGAGTGCAGAATTCTTCTGTTGTATTGTTTTGGACGGAAAGCAGTCGTGTTGTTAGCCAAACAATACAGAAAAATACGATAAGCTGACTTATTCTCTGCAGTGCGGTAGACTTGATATTAACGTTCGAAGCTTCTGATTCCGTCGACATTTCCAATAACAAGTACACTATTTTTCCGATGACAAGAACGTTACTTATACTGTTGTTCCAGTTGCGCTTGGTTTCCTTCACGTGTGTTGAATGTTTTATATATCCGTGTTGCTGGCTTGTTGGCGTGATATGCAGCTTGTCTGATACTTTTCTTTTGATACATAAAACTGATTGTTGCTTCTCCTCCATAAGTATGTCTTTTGTTTCTGTATATGACTGAAAAATCGTACAGAGGTTTTAAAATAAATATGTTTTATAGTTTCTTTCATTTCATGACGAACGCAATTTCATAGGTACCCATTTTGTCTGATTGTTTTCAAAATGACACATGCATGGAGATATTCTGTAGCTAGTTTATTGTTACTTATAAACAAACACGGTTTAATAACTAGCGGTAAACTAGTAGCTTAATAATGCAATGATTTTAACCGTTCTAACATTAACTTATCGATATGTGTATTACATAAGTTTTATTTATTCATATCGATTTCGTCTCGTACTGATGAAGTTTAGATACCTTGAAATAGATTGGAGAGATAAAGAAAAATAAGGAAAATAAAAAAAAATCAATTTTATCTTTATCTAAAACGCCAACACAGACGAATGTTTATGTACTCGGGCTTTGCAGTGGAGTCGCTGTGTATGTCAAGGCTTAACTGCTTATCATGCAAATTGGTGCACAAAGCATACACACAAGTAGAGCTGGCATTCCAGTTCACTCCTCATGTTCACAACAAACACTTTTTAAACTGTTCGTTATTAATATTTGCTGCTTCGTTCTTAACCCTTGTAAATGATTGTTAAGGTAAACTCCAAACGGGTCTTTTTTAATATTGATTTTTAATTTAAATGCAATGTATATGTTTATAAAATGAAAACAACTATTTTACGAGTGAAGTGATTCAAACATGCTGAATTGCATTTAAAAAGATATATACATTTTGATAAACGTTAAATATTTTACAATAACATGACGCTTTGGAAATCTTATAACATGACGATGCTTATAATATGTAGCGTTAAAATTAATGTAATGGATTTTTACATTTTTGGACAACGTTTACTTTTTTTAGATCTGAACAAAACACAATATTAAAAATAACAAAATGACTTACCTTAATATTCGTCCTGTTCGAATACATAATGTTGGCTAATTTGATCACTGTTAAGTTTATTTTTGTATTACCTCAGATCTGGAATCCCACAATGATTGGTATATGTAAGCCAGTCAATATGATTACGTCTGAACCCGTGAGGGTGGGAAACATTTATGGAGCGCATTTATTGATTTGTTGTGTTTACGATATTATGTATTTATTCCAAACTATTAGGAAGCAACCTTGTTAGCTGGCTGGCTTTCCAGCTAGACGATTAGTTGAGTTTTTAGTTTAAATACAGTCATTGTAATCCTTTTATACATGATATTATGTGTTGGGTTCCCTGCAATATATATACGTAATCAAACAGTGGCGAAAGTGTTAATGAAATTGATTTGGGTATGAAGTTTCGTCGTTAATAAGGCGTAAACATAGTTACATATAATTATATAGAAACGTATTTTATTTGAAATCATTTACAGAGCTAAAATGACCTTGTATTTTTTAAAGTGTTTTCCGATTATATGTTTTTTCAACACTGTTATGACGCTTTTTACGCGTTATGTTAGAGTGATTTTAATAGCTTTGCCACAGTTAAAGACGTTCGCAACAATTTCCTTCAGTTATTTTCCAACGACAGATTTTCTTGAAACATGCATCAATGTATCCTAAAACTAAAACAGTCTTAAAAAATAGGGGTCACCGGCCTTTTTCCGGAAATATTGAATTTTGAATACGGTACCTGTCGAAGCCTTTTTTTCAGTTTGTGTTACTTAGAATGTTGAATAATATAAAGCGTTTATATTCAAACAAAGATGGAGATTTTTTAATGCATCTTTTTATAAATGTTTCGTTTGGTATTTTACAAGTGCAGTTTAATGATAAAACGCGCTTTATTTACAGTTATCATTTACCAAATGACTTGTAATGGACACTTAACGCGGTAAATTTTGCATTAAATTTGCCTGTGAAAACATCAATAATTTATCAAATATACGAATATCTTTTGTTCCAAACGACAGATTTTGTTAAAAGATCCCACATACATGCGTCATTGTATACTGAAACTAAAACAGTCTTAAAAAATAGGGGTCACCGGCCTTGTTTCGGAAATATTGGGTTCTGAAATTATTTTGAAATCTAACCAGTGGTTTCTGACAAAGAAGATTTTCAAAGTTTTCAACATAGCCAAATATGGACAAGAGGCAAACGGTGCCTGTAACGCTCCACTGGCTTATTACTTAACGAATGTCAGAAGCGAAAGGACCCTGATATGCAATATAAGGAAAAAAGGCCCTGCTCTCTGGCGGTCCACTAAAAATCTCCATATCGAGACATAACTTTAAACAATTTATGAAGATCACGTGGCGCATGTATAAACAATAATGGTAAATTTGAGATACAAAATCAAACAACATAAAATATTTCAACACAAGTTTACGAATCCCTATAAATGTTTGGTTTCTTTTGTGAGGTTGTTATTCAAACGCATCTGTACTAGCAAATATTCGTGTTACTTAGGCAAGTGTTTAAACGAACAGATTCTTTTTGATAAAACTACGACGAAGGTAACTTTTAGTCTTTGTAATAAGGCGCGTAAAAGTACGCCTTACGCGTACATAACTGTTACCAAGCACGGACACGTATGTTAAACATAATTATACTGCTTAATTGTATCAGCTTATATTGAGTCTTACCAAATCAACGAGTTGGCTACATGTTGTAATTTACTGTTATAAATCATTTCTTATTTTTATGGAACAGGATTTTATAAAAGATAACCTTTATTTAATCCACAGTGTTAATATAAACACTACTAACTCATAATCGTGTAATGTTTTCCATTAAACACAATATTTATGATTATATAATGAAAATGATACTAATAATCGCAACGAGTACATGTATTCAATGAGTAAGGTTTTTCATAAAATAAAATACTTTCGATTGATATAATAAAAATAAAATAACCAACGAGACCATGAAAGTTAACATGTGATCAATGAAAATGATTTTCCTAAATAAATATGAAGCATACACATGTAAATTACTTTTAATTTAACAATGAAATTGATATAAATAAAGATCAGAATATCATGACTGCAATGAGTCATTGTTTCATAAAATAAATTACTTTCGGTATAGATTCATATCCTAGAAAAATACAATAATGCAGATGGTGTAAACAAACGATCACACACAAACGGTCATGCTTTCTGTTATCTGAAAGGCCGTCTTAACGGACATATACTAGAATATGGTACTGTGTTTGATAATAGAATGCGCACAATGTTTTTCTCTCTCACATAAGTTACAATACATGTCACATATATGATTTATTAACATATCTGAACTAACGTGGACGTAAGGTTAACGATTCCTCATTGATTCAATCAAACGGCCCCAAAATCAAACCTCAGAATGGATGAGAATTCAAACGCGTTTCAAATTGTATGAACGAAATGTTAATACAAACAATTTACGAAATTCTATTAATTTGTAATCTGCATCAACGTTGCTCCAACTATAAATACGCTGCTCGCAATAACAACATACAAGTATGTATCACATAAAATGGATATTGTTCTTCATATACTCATGATTTAAAACAATCAATACGTTCATCATGATCATATATTTAAATAAAAAGCTTCGAACAACCACAACAACTTGAGTAAATAAGTGTTACAAACACTTAACAAACAGAGAACTAACAGAGCAATGTAGGACATTTTATGAAACATACATCAACATCGAATGATTTAACTAAGTAACACAAATTCAATAAAATACATGACAACAAAAGAAATAACTTCAATATCTATATGAGTATTTGATAAAAACAGTTAATACTGGTGTGGTATCGTATGAAATACAGTATAGATGTAGCCAACAGTATGTGCATTATAAACGTACATGTATTAAAACTATAAATTTGTTAAAATATTAAAAATTGATTCACGGCGATTCGTCCTCTATGAGAAATATCTCTTGCATGATAGCTTGTGGACCAAGCTTTGTTTTCCCTGCAAAAAACAGATTAAGGTTGCGCAATACCAAACACGAAAACATACACAAATATTCAAATCAATTATACTAAAATGGTAAATGGGTTTGAGAAAGCGAACCGCCTTATTTTACTGTTGATTGCATACATATACTATATAGTAGAGTTATGGTGTGTGCCTTAACCGAACACAACTAGAGCTTACCTTTTGTGACAATTCTGGACAAAGCTTGTTTTAATAATGATACACTATAACCCATGCTCTGGACAATAACGGACGCTTCAGATGCTATTAGAGATTCAACGATGCCATCGTCGGTATGAACACCTAGAACATGTACATTATGTCGCTATTGCATCTTAATAACTTTAAATTGCGTTAAAATGAATTCAAGACGTTATAAGGTCACTGATTGACCATTACTTAGATATGTCAATTCAATTACAATCGGATTCTAAAGTGCATAAATTATAATACATCCATAACCACCCAGTGTCATTTTTAATCTTTTAGAACCAATAAGATTTGTGATATAATTTAGTACGTTTGCACACCTGCATCTGTGTCCTGTTTTGTTGCTGGTTTCGAAGTTGTGTTGTTTTTAGCGATTGATCCTGAAGTGCAATCGCGTATATAGTCATCTAGTGTTGTTCCTAAACAAGAAATAAACACAATGACAATAAAAATACAAAAACGATTTAGTCTCGTTTTGATACATACTTTGCCAAAGTTACCGCAAGTGTGAATGTTGTCTCTTTCCTGTCTGAAATTTAAATACTCATAATTATAAACGCATTTTTATTTTCACGAGTTCTGTTATGATATATTTAAGAATATATGCTTCGACAAAATAAGTAAAATGGTCGACTTCAATGTTTTTAGAACTTGTTTTCTACCGCAACTGCTTATCAGACTCAATAATATTTACAAATAACCGCTACTTAATATCAAATTTCAATTGTCATACCCATTTTCATATTGAAAAGAAAATGTAATGTCATTTTGATTTTTACTTAAAGTGTTTATAAGTATATAAACCCTGGGTTTAGACTTGCACACATAGTCTAAATATACTGCATTAAAATACCTTAATTTTGAAAAAGAAAGAATAGTTTTATGGACTTATCTTAAATATTTGCAGTACAAGTGAAAATCTGCAATTATCAAATACATCGCACTAGTTATCCAAATACTATTAGGCAGGCCTACCTGCTTCAGCGGCCTCATCTACTGATTGAACCGCTTTTGTGTCGATGTCTGGAATCTTAAAATTCAAAGACGAAACCAATTTCCCTGTCTGAAATCGACACAGTTTCAACGCTGGACGTTTGAGGTACCATATATTGAAATCTTCTGTCATCGGATCTGTGTGCTGGGCGACTGAATGGAGGAAAGGATGAGTCGGTAGTGGCATCATGATCAGAATATATGTTGTGCGAAGAGCCCATTCACAAAGGTAGGGCATCATTGAATCCTGTTGATACGGAACGTTCATTTAATTTAACGTTACGTGTCACCATGGACGCGGAAGGTATTGCATTATTAGCAGTGGTAGTATTTCTGAGACCTCTGTTACCTTGTAGTTTCGCCAAGATGTCGGATTCAACAGATGCTGTTACAATATTGGAAACATTGACCTCAGAATTATTTGTATTAAAACTACATGTCGGAGATATCCTCATATGAACAACAGACGGGTCATCAGAATTGCTCCAATTACTTATGCGTTTATAGCAGCAGTAACAAATAACTTCGTCGTTATGTGATGCATAGTAAAAGTCAGCCGCGGCAAATGCGATTACATCTGGTTTTCCGTCTCTAGGGAATGTTATAAAAGTACAAATCCTTAGGATTTCAAACACCATACTTTCTATGCTCATGCCTTAAAGTCCTGTCAACAATATCGTCAAGTCTCGGTAAGAAGTCATTTTGTGGTTTCCCTCCACTTAGCTCATTTCGTGAAACCGGAGCTACGATACACGTACATGGTGCTGATATGGAGACACTGGAGATATCCTTTAAAATGCATTATAAGTATCGCTTTTCACTGTCGTTTCCTGGTCGGTCAGCATTCTTGGTAGTTTGGTCATTGTGTTGAGTATATGTTTGGTTAGATATTTCAAAGCAGACTTCTCTTTGTATGCATGATGAAAGATCTTTGAGTTCTATGTTATCACGGTCGATTGTTTCTATTCGGATCGCTTTGTTTTGTACCTTTGCATCATTTTTATTTTCCAAACGATAGAGGTGGCTGATTTTATTTATCCAATCATTCATGCCTGGCCATTCAACAATTTGAATCGTCGCTGTATTAATTTCGTTCATTTCGTTTCCAAACGAATTTTTGTTTTTTTGCCATTCGTGTTTAACAAGAACATTCTCTCTGTGTTCAACATGTTTTGCTTTGGTGTTCATAGTGTTGCTATTGTATGTAGTAATTCGGACCTTCCTTGAATAACTTGGCGATGTTTGTGTCCTTGTCATATATATATATACTCTTGGATGAGCCGTTGTAAAACCCATTTGGTCCAGATATAAAGGATATGCATGCCCTGCTGCATTTGCGACGGCGCATTTGTTGCTATCGACAGTTTGGTTACCGCCAATGCATTTAACATCGCGATTGGTATCTAGCCGACGAGAACTGTGTGTGGTCTCAGAAATGGTGCTTTGGATCAAAAGGCTTTTGAGATATAAATGTGTTGTAGAAATCAGTTCATTGTATGACCTCAATTCACTTATACAGTTCATTGGAAATCGAAACGATTCCCAAAACACAACCACATCTTCGGATACTGACATAATAGAGTGAGCTACGTTCAAGTAGTTATAAGCAGTCGAAAGCCATTTTTCATATCCATGTGCAAACGATGTAGTATATCCACCTCCAGCAACGCCGTTTGCAATCGCCACGTGAGGAAATACTAAATAATTTACATTGGGCGTCAGATAGCTATCCAGAGCCTGAAAATGTTCGTATTCGCGTTGTTTTGTTTTGGTGAGTTGCTGAGGGCAAACTACTTCCGTTGCGTTTTGATGTATGGAAATTCGGCGTGTTCCCAGCCAAATAAGACAAACAAAAATAATCAGTTGACCTATTCCGTGCGATGTAGATGATTCGGTAGTCGAGGAATCTGATTCCGTCGTCATGTCCAGTATTAAACACATTATCTTTCCGAAGACGATCAGGCTATTAATAAGCTTGCACAATTTGGGATTGTTTTCCTTCACGTGTATAGTATCGTTTATACCACCGTGTTGCCTGCGTCTCTTGATACATAAAACTGGTTCCTGCTTCCCTTCCATTAGTTTGATTCTTGTTTCTGTATATGTATTTAAAATGGACGACATGATTTAAAATAGTTACATAAAACATTTATTGAGATTACATTATGAGTTCTTTCTATTCATGGCGACGAAGGTTTAATAAGGAGTATTACAAAAAAGATTTGCTTCTTGTTATTTTGCTATGCGCGTTTAAGCACTCACAATGTGTTTTACAATTTCCGCAAATATCGTAGATTATTTTTCAAAACATAAAGCTCCGCCAATAGGCTATAGCCGAAAATTATAAACTTGATTTCCTTCTTTGTCTATGGAAAACTGATTTCGTGTCATGGTAGGCTGTTACTTACAATAATTACATTCAATTACAAGCGACACAGATTAATAATGCAATAAAGTTAACAGTTCTGATATCAGCTAGCGACCGATATATTCAATTATAGTGCCGCGACGTGTAATATATTGATATGGGTATATTTACATGTTGATAACAACTGGGCTATAAACTGTAGTATTAAAAAAAACGGGAAAGCAAGGAAGAATTCAACACCTATGTTATATTACGAGAAATAAAAAGTAACAATAATGTTTTTGTATTCAAGTTTGCCTACTACAAAAAAGTTGTATGTTTGAGCTATACACCGGGTAATTTGTATGTATTACTAACTTAAATATGTGATCGAAATTACCGAAACGATTTCTGGGAATGTTATTAACATTTTAGATCATTCATTACAGGAAAGAGAAACTAACAATAATTAATTTCATTCTTTTATAATACAATTCACTTTTTTCGTAACCCTCTTTAATGTTGAAACATTTAAAATTAGAACAATGCACCTACCTTAACCCGTCCTTGAGCGATTTGACAGTTCGGCTACTTGACCAAATATTATACTAGTATTTGAGATCTATATACTCGAATAATGGAATCCCGACTCGTCTATTTTTAAAAGTTAGTTGATCAACGGGAAACAAAAAATGTTATATAAACGTTTTCCTTACTTATATGTAAGTCTATTAGGTTTACCGGTATTAGATTGAGTAACATTTACTTCCAGCCCTGTGTTTTCGGTTCAATTTATGGAATCCAGTTTTAAAGAAATATGTCCTTTTGTATGGTTAAAATATTATGACCTTTCTGTGACTTAAAAGTAATACGGTAACCACGTTTTTGCCATTTATCCGTTAAGGTTAGAATTTAAACATTTTGTTTAGGGTTAAACCGGTTTAAAACCCAATTTCAACGAAAACAACTGAAGCTCTCCAAACGCTTAATAATTGTATCCGTTTCAACTGATGATTATTCATTAACGACACGTTATTTCCAATATATTTCTCTGTCAGGGGTGTTATTTAACTTCTTAACATACAATATTCTTTTATTTTTGAAATATGTCACAAAATTATTGGGAAATTGTCAACTCGCTAATCTGTGAACAGGTCCCTTTAAAGATGCATATTGACGCTGGAAAGATTTTAATATTACTTCAGATTATTATTAGTCAAAGGTCAAGGTCAAAATTCAAACTCAAAGTAAAATATGTGTGAATAGTTTCCGCTTGTACTCTTCTTTTTTGCATTTCAAGCCCATTTATCTTCTTATGCTGGTCATTTTGTCAGTCAATACATTGTTAGTGTCAATGCAATACAGTTGCAAAGCTTTTCGATCTGTGTCAAAGCGGTATGTGGGAGTATTAATCACCTTTAGTGATATCCCTAGTTCTTGTAAATGTTATTGTAGACCTACCGTCGAAATGCGCCTTAAGATCAATGACACTAAAAAAGATGTGTATTATATTTATTATCATTCCATAAAAGGCCTAGTGTTTTAATGATTGTGTGACACACCTGAAAGTTATAGATTGTCTTATGTTGACGTTGATGTAACGAGTGGTTCGTAAGTGCTGTATACGATGTGTGGTGATAGCAGTATGTTATTGTGTTACAATAATATATTGTTTGGTTATACGCATGCCTGTGTGGTTGTAATCTAATAATGTTGGGTTATAATCAAACGTATTGTAAGGCAAAGGGCTGAGTAAGAACTTACAAATAAATTGCAGATTATCACCGAACTACAAAATAAACGAAGCACAGACTTCCCGACGAAAACCAAACAATGTACTGTAAAGCATAAAGGAACTATTTACTATGTACCTAGTATTCAGTAGTCTGCCCATAAGTTAGTTTAGACTGACAGAGGTACATTCTTTATTTTTCATTGTTTTTAACAAAGCGATTAGACAAAGAAATATACAACAACATGTAATTTACAAGAAAACCAAATACCTAAAGATAATATTGGGGTCATAACTTTGATTTGCGGCATATCTTTCTCAGATGACACATGTCCTGTAGTCGTGGCAAGTCGTGTCAGTGAATAACCCAGTGGACTCACTGGGCTGATTGTGGCAATTACAACTGTCTTCATGTTGACCTTAGAATTTTCATTGGTATATTGGATTTTTGGCTCCGAACCTACGATCACCGCAAACTCGGCAATATAAGAACAGTCATGTAAAATGTTTATCAAATTCCTTTCTATTTGTTGTCCATCTACATAGAATGCAAAATGCTCAACTTGTATAATGTGATTAATACCATCACTGTTGATACAATCTTCCTTCATACAGTCCATAAGAACAGTTCCCTGTATTCCCATGTAAACGACAGTATTTAAATTAAATAAAAAAAAATAATCATTCAAATCAGAAATATACCATGTATATTGTGACGAAGCTTTTAAATATTCGGAATGACATCAACAGACCAAATGCTATAGATGGATGTACATATAATGCGCGTAGATATAGGTCGACACACACGGGGATTCCAATAATGACCTAATCAATATATAGATATGAACTGCGCAGTAGAAGTTTTTACGCAGTTGTTATTTATGCATATATAATTAATATTTATTTTGAAAGCGTATGCGAAAACATTTGGAAAAGGATATATATTTTTAACAAGGTAAGTGCATTAACTGTTATTATAGCATTGTTTTATTGATTGTTTTTATTTTTAATGTCCGCTAATTAGGTACCACGTGGGGAAAACGTACAATCTACTGTCCGAGATACAGGTAGATTACATTAATTTATTATTTTTTAAGGATACAAATATTGCTTCACAATAGCTAAATATTTTTCATAAACCATTGGGAATGAGTAAGACTGTAAACAAGCGAATAGGCAATGGTTGATTCGTATTTTGTACATGTACGTTATCAAATGTCGATCATATGTGCCAATTATGGTTGCTGAAAAACATAATCTTTTAGGACTGACACATATTATATTTATATCTGTCGTTAGCTGGGTTCCCTACACTAACCGTGACCATGTAAAAATTGCATGTATAAAACTTCTGAAATCTATAACGCAAAGTTTAAATAATACTTGTATTCAGTGCTAATAGTTGTACGCGTGAAGAATGTGCATTAAACTATTAAATATGTTATTTCACTTCTTCAACCTGATAACCATATTGATGTCAAATTCTAACTGATCTTATTATTGGAGTACATCTTTTCATTTATTTCGTTAACCAAGAAGACAAGGTTACATATAATGAAGTATGTATATATTGTTTATTTAGACACAACAGAAAAAAGACTGAGACAACTTGTTTTAGGGTCTGCTTGCCAACAAAACAGACAATGCCGCCGCTTATTGTATGCCTACTGTGGTTGGCTCTTTCCCACCCAGGTGAGATTATAAACTTAGAAAGCCAGTGGATATTGGAAATAATTAAGATGATTCCAGACAGCAGCCGTATTATTGTCGTTTACATGGGAATACAGGACAATGTTTTGATGGACTGTATCAAGGAAGACTGCATCAAAAGTGGTGAGATACAACACATAAACGAACGACTTGAGAATCGGCATTTTGCTTTCTCCGTAGATGGGCGACGGATAGAGAGGAATATGGTCAATATTTTACATGGCTATTCTGGTGTTCCCGAGTTCGCCGTGATCATAGGTTCGGAACCAAGAATCCAATATGGAAATGAACTATCTAAAGTCAACAAGAAGACGTATGTTATTACCAACATCAGTCCACGTGGCAACCCACTGACACAGCTTGCCACGACTACAGGACACATACTGTCTGTGAAGGACATTCAGCAGATCAATGTTATGAGGCCAATGCTATCTTCAGGTATTTGATTATCTGAGTTATTGCTTTTATGTGATTGTACATTAACATATTTCATATGTGTTCGTCTTACCGCTCTTTCTGAGTCCACATGCGATGTATGTTCTTACAATAAGAAAGACCTAAGTTTCATAATCTCGGTGATAAATTGATAATAAACTTTGCCTATATCTTGTATTTTATATGTATTGATTTTGCCTCGATTTATTTGATCCAGATTCAGAACTGGTTTGTGACACGGACAAGTTCTACAATAACCAAAGTGACATTTGCAAACCATGCAGGATGGCATGCGTAATGAACCCGGAAATGTCCTGTAACTCCACAACCATTGGCGACCAATGTAAATGTAAGCAATTCGTAGGTCAATGAAAGCCATTGTAAATGTAAGCAACTCGTTGGTCAATGATAGCCATTGTAAATGTAAGCAAATTGTAGGTCTGTGATTACCATTGTAAATTTAAGCAACGAGTAGGACTATGATAACCATTGTCAATGTAAACAACTTTGAAGACACTGATAACCATTGTAAATGAAAGCAACTTGTAGGTCTAAGATAGCCATTGTAAATGTAAGCAACTTGTAGGTCTATTATAACAACGATAAGTGTAAGCATCTTGTAGGTCAATGATAACCATTGTAAATGGAAGCAACTTATAGGTAAATGATAACCATTGTACATGAAAGCAACTCGTAGGTCAATGGTAACCATTATAAATGTAAGCAACTATTAGTCATTGATAGCCATTTTAAATGTAAGCAATTATTAGTCATTGATAACCATTGTAAATGTAAGCAATGTGTAGGTCTCAAAAAACACTGTAAATGTAAGCAAATCTTAAGTCAATGATAACTATTATAAATGTAAGCAACGCGTAGGTCAATGATAACCACTGTAAATGTAAGCGACTATTAGGTCAATGATAACCACTGTAAATGTATGCAATTTGTAGGTCAATGATAACCACTCTAAATGTAAGCAACGTGTAGGTCAATTATAAACATTGTAAATGTAAGCAAATTTGTAGGTCAATTATAACTATTGTAAATGTAAGCATCTAGTAGGTCAATTATAACCATTGTAAATGTAAACAACGTGTAGGTCAATGATAACCATGGTAAATGTAAGCAACTAGTAGGTGAATGATAACCATTGTAAATGTAAGCATCTCGTAGGCCGAAGATAACCATTGTAAATGTAAGCATGTCTGCATCGTGTGATACTAATTGTTAAGTGTAAGCAATTCCTCAGTCACTGATAAGCATTGTATATTTCAGGAACAAAATTGTAATTGATAGTAAATGAAGACGTAAGCATGTCCCATATTTCCAACTGTACGTTCATACGCATGTACAAGTATCGTTGAAAGTACTAGAAACCTATTTAAAAGATGATTGTATTGTACGATTTATAAACATCTTGCATACACAAAACACTAATTTTAATATCGTTATTACCTGTATATATTTTCAATGCTAAAGCATTTTATTATGATATTTCGACCTACGTACATTTGTACATTGCTTGCCCAGCTTGGCGTTTGTAGCACAATTGTGAGTGCATTTTAACTATCATTATCAGCAAATCGCTCGGAAATAATATAAAATCTTAACGATACGAGACAAAAGTTTGAAGCTGTGTATATTAATCATGAAAAGCGAATTGATGTTGAGACTTGTTTGTTTTAAAGATGCCGATGATATACCTTTTGCGACTAAAGCTTTGACGTCACCACTGACGACACCCAGTAGACATCGGATATCTCTTGCCCCTTTTTGTCGACCTAGTGCTGCTCTGCAGATATTAATAGTTGTAAGTATAGGTACACGTTAGTAAGGAAATATAGTGAAATATTACAAAAAAGTATATGATAAATAATGCGTATGTAAAACATGGTTCCAGTCGTTTCAAACTCTTTAAAATAAGAAGCAAACACTTTAACGAAATGCAATAACATGTACTAATATATCATGGCTTACGTCGATACTCAATGTGCCAGGGACTTTGCATGATGCTACAAAAAGACTTTTCACGATGCCACAAAACGAGTTGACACGATGCCACAAACCGACTTGAAATGATGCCACAAAACGACTTGACAGGATGCCACTTAAACGACTTGACATGATGCCACTAAAACGTATTGACATTACGCCACTAAAACGACTTGACATGATACCACAAACGACTTGACATGATGCCACTTAAACGACTTGACATGATGCTACTAAAACGACTTGCCATGATGCCACTAAAACGACTTGACATGATGCCACAAAAGACTTGACATGATGCCACTAAACGACTTGATATGATGCCACAAACGACTTGACATGATGCCACAAACGATTTGACATGATGCCACAAACTACTTGACATGATGCCACTAACGAATTGACATGATGCCACTAACGAATTGACATGATGCCACAAACGACTTGACATGATGCCACTTAAACGACTTGATATGATGCCACAAACGACTTGACATGATGCCACTAAAACGACTAGACATGATGCCACTAAAACGACTTGACATTATGCCACTATTACGACTTGATATAATGTCACACACAACTTGACATGATGCCACTAAAACGACTTGACATGATTCCGCAGACGACTTGACATGATGACACAAACGACTTGACATGATCCCATTAAATGACTTGACAAGATGCCACTAACGAATTGACATGATGCCACAAACGACTTGCCACAAAATGTACTGAACATAAGTTGCCCACGCCATGACGCAAATACGTGCAATTCTCGTAGATGTTTTTTATACCTCTCTATACTGATGTTATGCGAAATCGTTTGCTATCTTTCAGATGTGGAATGTTCTTCATGTAGTATGCGAATTGTCCTCCTTCGATATGGTTTACGTCCCGTCAATATGACTCGGACTTCCTTTCAGAGGCCTTTCTTCCTCTCCTGGCGACAACGTTTGGACTTGCTGGAGTCTTCCACCTACCATCGCCGAAAATCAAAGAATTTTATGTATTTTGTCAATAAAAATACACTTAACATTTGATGTGCTATTTTTTTTAATGCCCTTGAAATATATCATGCTCGTACTTAATATTCTTACATGTTGTAATCATTTATCTATTCAGTTGGACCTATTATGGATGTATGTTTCACTGTGCCATAGTAAAATAACCATCTGATAACTGTTACGGATGTCACAACATATCTTTGATAACATTCTTTTATTTATACAAGTGTAACCCAAACATAACACATCATTTTATATACCAATATGTTCACACCAATGTATCAAGCGATGGCATCACACTATTGAGAAAATAACATGGAAAATTCCTATAAAATTCTAAACGCCTTAATTCAGCTGTATAAAATTGTCATATGATATATATAATAATAAAAATTCTATAAAATTATATTTGTTAATGTTTATATTTAATCACATGTTAGGACAGAACTTCATAAGACCACGGCATTCAACCCCAATATGTGAATATGAAAACACACAATGTTAACAACAAAAATGCTCTGAGTTGTTAAAATTTTTAAACATACGGGTAGAATACATATGTAAGAAAGTACATGTGCATACGGGTAGAATACATATGTAAGAAAGTACATGTGCATACGGGTAGAATACATATGTAAGAAAGTACATGTGCATACGGTTAGAATACATATGTAAGAAAGTACATGTGCATACGGGTAGAATACATATGTAAGAAAGTACATGTGCATACGGGTAGAATACATATGTAAGAAAGTACATGTGCATATGGGTAGAATACATATGTAAGAAAGTACATGTGCATACGGGTAGAATACATATGTAAGAAAGTACATGTGCATACGGGTGGAATACATATGTAAGAAAGTACATGTGCATACGGGTAGAATACATATGTTAGAAAGTACATGTGCATACGGGTAGAATACATATGTAAGAAAGTACATGTGCATACGGGTAGAATACATATGTAAGAAAGTACATGTTCATACGGGTAGAATACATATATAAGAAAGTACATGTGCATACGGGTAGAATACATATGTAAGAAAGTACATGTGCATACGGGTAGAATACATATATAAGAAAGTACATGTGCATACGGGTAGAATACATATATAAGAAAGTACATGTGCATACGGGTAGAATACATATGTAAGAAAGTACATGTGCATACGGGTAGAATACATATATAAGAAAGTACATGTGCATACGGGTAGAATACATATATAAGAAAGTACATGTGCATACGGGTAGAATAGTAGAATACATATATAAGAAAGTACACGTGCATACGGGTAGAATACATATATAAGAAAGTACATGTGCATACGGGTAGAATACATATATAAGAAAGTACATGTGCATACGGGTAGAATAGTAGAATACATATATAAGAAAGTACATGTGCATACGGGTAGAATACATATGTAAGAATATGTAAGAAAGTACATGTGCATACGGGTAGAATACATATGTAAGAAAGTACATGTGCATACGGGTAGAATACATATGTAAAAAGTACATGTGCATACGGGTAGAATACATATGTAAGAAAGTACATGTGCATACGGGTAGAATACATATGTAAGAAAGTACATGTGCATACGGGTAGAATACATATGTAAGAAAGTGCATGTGCATACGGGTAGAATACATATATTACGATTTTAAAACCACATGCAAGAATTTACTTGCACAATGTATATTTCATAAATGTTCAATAATACAGTATTTACCAATCCGTGCTAAAATTCATATAAAATTAAGTGAATCCTTTAGTTGACACACTGACAACCTATGAAGGATTGTTTAAAAGTATTGTATTTTGCACTGAATGTAAAATGTATTTTATTTATAGTACCGGTATATTTAGCAGTTTAGAACTACGAAAGACATTTTTTTACTACATAATACATAACAAATAGTACTCGCGACATGTACACATTTCGTCGATTTATTTTTTCCATCGTCATCGTCACGTCATTTCTCTGTTTGTCATGGTTATTTGACGAAATGATTAATCAGCCCATCACTAATTATTCCCCATGACCAGACGACGTGTCACGTTCAACTCCCGTGATCGACGGTCTATGGTCAAGGTCACAATTTGTTCCAACTCCATAGCTTCTAAACATCTGGCGGGATTTAGATATTACTATCAACTCCCATGCTCGTCTGTCAAAGGTCAAGGTCACAATTCAAGGTCAAAGGTCAAGGATTTCTGTTTTTCCACCATAACTTTTAAACGTCTGGAGGGATTTTAATATTACTTCAGATTATTTTTTCCCATAACCAGGCGATGTGTTGTTTGCAACTCCCATAGTGCTCGGTCAAAGGTAAAGGTCACAACTCAAGGTCAAAGGCCCATTGAATTCTCGTTTTGCACTATAACTTCCAAAAGCCTTGAAGGGTTTTGATATTACTTCAGATTATTTTTTCCCATGACCAGACGATGTGTCGCATACGACTTACATGCTCCTCGGTCAAGGTCTGTGGGTCCAAGGTTACACTTAAAGATCAAATAATAGAATGAACTGTTTGTTGGAAGCATCATTTTTGCCAACATGTAAGGGATGTAATAACTTGGTGCGAATGAAGATCATTATGAGGCAGTGTGTCACACACAACAAACAGCCGTGTTGCTGAAATCTCAAGATATTTGTCCATGGCATAATATTGTACTCTGGCATTGTGTTGCCTTCCTCTGACAAGCTTCGGGGGCATATGTCACATCCTGTGACAAGCCTTGTTTAAACACTCGAGTGCACGTGAATACTACTAGTTCGGAAATAAATCTACTGGTTCATAAAATACCGTACCATGTATTTGTACTATGCTCTAGATATGTCTACATATATATACTGTCTACGTATTATTTTCTGTGTTACTCTCCGAGTATTAAGTGCCGTTCGAATCAAGTCAGTCATTCGTCGGATAAGTGGATTATAAGAGAAAAAGCAACCTAGTTACTCTTTTGTCAGTTTTATATATATTTATTTATGTTTAAAGTTCTTTCTACATTACTTATTTTCAAAATTACCACAGATGCCGAATATCTTTTTTAAAGATATTTCTTGTTTCTTGTATAACTTGGGAGATTGTATTACTACTTGAAAGTCAAATTAAATTTTTATAGAATTTGAGCAAATTTGAAGTATGCAAAGTGATATGTTATTTGCATGAATATATGTGTCTTTGGTACTATTTGGTGTTGTTTTTATACATTAAACCGAATAGTCTTAAATAGTTTACTCCTCTATGTGCAAAGCATTGTCTTACGTGTTTCTACAAACTTTAGAACTGTATCAATGGTTACATTAAATAATTATGTGTAGTTTGTTCAAGCTATGAACAGGTGACATACATTTGAAACAGCACCAACTACAGTAACGAGACGTACGGTGTTCAGCACCGACGTGATTTTCTGGTATGTGTGTAATCTTAAAAACCGGGTATGGGTAAAAGTATAATTTAATACTACCTTACATGTGAAATCATTAGAAAGACGGTGATATGAGATACAAAGTGATATATGTTTTCTTAGTAAGAGTAAAAATTAAAATAGGTTTGCGTTTTTACAGCCCCATGTCGCTAGTTATGACGTGTAACGCGTTACATAAAAATTGGGTCAATGTAGCAAAACCGCGATATTTTTTGTAGTTATCATCCGATTTGTTTTAAATTAAAACTACAACAGTCACTAATGCTTGACAAATACGGTCGTAGTTGTATTTTATGTAGCGATGGAACCGTATACTCGAATATTTGAATATCGGAAAATATTCGAATATTAAAAACGAATACGAATATTCGATTTTCAAATCTTTTTTAAGAACAAAATTTCTTTAAAAAAAATCATGTTTTTTTCCAGTTTGATTGCACAGTTAACATGAATTCCAGTCGTATTTCCTGCCTAGCAGGTGGGCGGGGGCAGTGTAACGTTTTTACAACACATGCCAAACATGTCCAATTAACGACAATTGATAATTGGCAGGGGGGCCACGTCTTTACAAGGGCCGCGAATTTACGGTTTGTAGGAGGCGCAAATATGACGCATTGTATCCACAAATAACAAAACTCAGGGGTGATAAAATTCCGGTTTATGCCGGATTTCCGGTTTTCTTGTTCCAAAAATTCGATTTTCAGATCGATATAAATCCGGGGTTTTATTTAGTAGGGTGGGTTGGGGTGGTATGAAAACACTTGGGTACGAATCAAAATCGGAAACGAATCTGCCGGAATTTTCCGGAGTTCAACGAATTGAACCTGTCTTTTGTGTTATTGAATGTTATTGGTCGATATTCGTCCGTATATGTTTCGGGAAATGCCGGAAAATAACGATTTCATTTAGTTATTTGCAGGTACATAAGCGACCGGAAGTGATCTTTGTTACCAGCGGAAAATTTGTATAAATAGGCGTCTGTCAAGAACGTAGATATTTTTGAACAGTTTGACATCACGATTGGTAAGTTCCAATAGCGTAGGTCTACCTCTACGGAAGAGGTTTAGTTACTGTAGTTAAAATAGTATCCATGCCGAACGTGCCATAATTTGATAAAGTTAGGACATGGCAATATTGAAATTTAGAATTATCAAAATTCTAGCAGATTGTCTTTTGACTTTTAAATTTTTTTTAACGAATGTGAGTGGCAATAATGGCATGGCTGCGGTCCGCATCCTCTTCTGTATTCTCCCTTTATTAACCATAACACTGTTGCTGGTACGGACAGGTCTGTTTTAATTATTTTTATATGCCCCTAAAATATGAGCCGAACAGCAACGTGTTTTACATTGATAAAAAATTCTCATGGGTAACCTGTCAAAAGCATGGGCAGGTAGGGGAACCCATAGTAAATTTTTGAAAATGTGAATTTGTACATAACATTTTTTTTAAAGCGTTTAAATATTAATACAGGCTATATACATGCAGGGAGGACCCGTGCTGATTTTTTTTAAACATCTTGATATTTAGTTGGTATGACTACAATTTGTTTTCATGAAAACAAATTACGATTCCAGGGACAGAAAACTCAATATATCGGTAAATTCAAAATACTGAAAGCCATTCATGATAGGACAACTAATTATGCATACAAGTCACAAAAAGAAATTATTTTTTGTTCAACAGAAGTCTTTGTGTGTCTCAAAAGCAACAGTATATGATATTGAAAACAACTGTTAATATATGTCTTATATGAATAAAAAAAGTACTCAAACAATTGAGTTCATTATAACGGATGCAGTAAAAAATGTCCTATGCTTTGGCAGAAAATGTATATAATACGAATGTCTTGATTTGTAGGTATTCAGCATGCCTCTTGACTTTGCCACAGACAAGGACGATGTGCGGGCTAGTTTACAGTACCAGAGCGATTTACGTCTCATCGTTTCCTGTCAGCTCATAACCTTGCCGTGGAAACTTCAAGACTGTTTGAAGCTTACAGTGTTCCATTATCAATTCCTGTCAAAAAAGGAAAGAGAGAGACTGGCACCAATCATTGATAGCCTTCTTCAAAGAAATCATGTTTCAGATGAGAGTCAGGAGGAGGTCAAAGCCATCGGACGGCGTCTTCGGTAGAAGAAAATGACCAAGGACGGGGAAACTCGGAAGGAGAGAGTTATCAACAAGATGTTTGATCAACGCAAGAAGACTAGGATGCTGTTAGGACTTTACATCTCTGTGCTGAAATGCCTGAAGCAGTATTCTGTGTTGTTTCAGTCCAAAGAGCCCATGTTGCATATCCTTCATGATCAGCACCAAAAAGTGTAACTGCCTGACTAGTGATGAGAAATTACACCAATCAGTGTGTCTGGTGTGTGCATAATAACTACGTTGCAATAAAGCAAAATGTGCTTATATAATTTTTGTGACTGTTCTGTGACACTTCCACTAGCTGTTTACAAAAATAATTAAAACTCACTGACACTAGTCATGTACAGGTGTATTCATTTTGAAATGTTAAAGTTTTGAACTTCATTTGAATAGATGCTTGAAGTTTGATGTAGTTAGATTGTTGAATTTTCCTAAAGAATAAAAAAATATAATTTAAACTGGCTCTAGTCATGTACAGGTGTATTTATTTTGAAATGTTAAAAGTTTTGAACTTCATTAGAATAGTTGCTTGAAGTTTGTTGTAGTTAGATTGTTGAATTTTCCTAAAGAATAAAAAATATTAATATTCACTGGCACTAGTCATGTACAGGTGTATTTATTTTGAAATGTTGGAAGTTTTGAACTGCTTCAGAATAGTTGCTTGAAATTTGTTGTAGTAAGATTTCCTAAAGAATAAAAATATTAATATAATAGATTGTCTATGTTCCTTCTTAAATAATTGTTTAATAGGAGCTTGGTGGTGGGTTTGTCATATATAACCCCATTAAATGACCAACTAAAAAGTTAAATATGCAGGTAATGATCACTGAAGAAGTGAATTTCACAATTCAAATGAGACAGAACAGAATACCAGCTGCCCGAGCATAATTTTAAGCTAATCTAAGTCACTTAAAATACGCAAGTGCCAGGAGCTTCAGGGGGCTTCGCCCCCTATGACCCCCACCAGGGCCTACAAGTGGGGCTATCGCGCCCCCTGGACTCCCAGCGAAAAACTTCAGGTTTTTTTTTTTTTACACAGTATCACCCCTGAAAACTGGGCCATGTCGTGATAACGGTTTCACAGTTTACACAAGGCGTACATTGTTGTTTATTGTCCTTAAGTGACATCTATACGGATAACTTGTTTAAAGTAAATTACAATTATTCTCTAAGTAAACCAATCAAACTGAATCCATTATCAGTTTCTTTAACAAAATTAGCAGTGAACAGTGAACAAGACTTTTATTTTCACCCAAGTATATAACATATACAATTAGGGCAATATAACAAAGCAAAATTGTTAGTAAATTAGTAACTTCCGATAATTTTTACGTTAACACAATTGTGTAGATGATATACGGGGGGTATTTAAATAATAAGATACATAGTCGGAACATATGATAATAATAATAATAATAATAATAATAATAGCAATAATGTGAGATCTATAATCAAAATCAAAATACCAAAAACTTGATAAAATAATCAAAATCACAATCATTATCATATCATATTCAAAATGATCATACTAATCATAATAATCATAATAATGATAATCGTCATAGTTATCATAATCATCATAATAGTGGCATTTAAGAAACAAATAATAGTACAGTTCTATAAGAGCATTTTAATACTAGCGCTGGTAAAAATAATTAGTGGTTTGTGATCATAGTTGTGCGGTGACGTATTTTCGTTTGCACGCGGCGTTTCGGATTGAGAAATTGAAACGACTACGCGTTTTAAAAGGTTTACATTTTGCGTCAGAAATTTAATTCATTATCAGTACTTAAAAGACATGTTGTTGCGAAAGACTGTGTGCGTTAGCGTTTATGGTGCTGGAGCTAGCTTTGTAACGGTTTCAGTCAACAGCAGTTATTTTTGTCATGATTTACGCTTGAGTGCACCTGCACGCGAGGTCGATGTTGAACACAAAGGCAAGATGGAGGACCTATTGTGTGTGGTAATTACTCTAATCAGCTTTGCATTGCAGGATTACAATGGAGAACAGACATGGCGAAAGACCGTCACAATTTACAGGCCAGACTGTCCTACGAAGAGGAAAAATTTACAGGCCAGTCGTAAAATTCACAGGCCTCAACTTTTCGTGTTTTAAAAAACACCATTTGACAGTTTTTATTGTTAAATTTTAATTTGCCAATATTTAAATTTACTGTTAATTGTTCAATATAATGACAAACACAAAATTAAACATTATTCTTTACTTTATTGATTACACCTTCTCAATCATTAGGAATCAAACGTTCGTGTCAAATCTATTTATCAGTGTCATCAGCCAGGTAACACAAAATCTTATTGGTGTTCGCTTCTTCACTCTGGAAGTCTTCCAGCACACTGTCATCATCCTCATCACCAAAATCCAGGTAACAACAGTCATCAACGTCCACACTAAGACCTGCACCCTGCTCTTGAATTTCATCACTGCCCATGTCGTCCTCCATCTCAGTCAGGTCCACAACTGGTGTAGCAGCTTTCCTCTTGTAGCTAAGCTTACGAGGCTTAGTGGCAGATGACTTCAAACAATAATGTAATTTCTAATAACGGAGTTATTATAAGTTAGTCAAGAAAATCTGATATGCATAACAGTGTTTAGATATTGACTGAGTATTTTCATGCGATAATTATTATCTAATAAATATAGTGTTTTTTTTTAAATATACTGTGTTAAATTCATGTTATTTATTATATTAATGTGAAGAGGGAAAAAACTATTTTGGATCTCTGTTGTGAAAAAGAAATTACATGAACTACTTACCAGCCACAAATCAACACTTGGCTCTGGATCGAAGGCCTCAATGTTGGCGGATTGGAGGCGAACTGTGAGTAGGCTGTTGAGAGTTGATTCCTGAAGCCGTGTCCTTCTGGCAGTTTTAACCAACTTCATGCAGGAGAAGGTTGTCTCACAGGCCACTGATGTTGGTGGCAGACTTAACATGAGGTTCATTATGAGGGACAAATCCCGAAGTTGGCCGTCATGGATGTCGACCCAGCTCTTTGTGGCCAACTTGTCCCCGTGTCTTAAATAAACAAGTTTTCAAATAAATGACAATTGACGACACAAGTCAGCAATTATGGAACAATTGTTTTAATATGATTAGGCAAGGATATAAATTTTTCAAAATGTAATTGAGATTCTATTGAGGGCATCCATAATAGATATTAATATGAAAGGCATTCATTATGGTTTTCAAATCTAAACTTGTTATTGTATGATTTCCAATACATTCTAAGAATTCAATTGTAGACTTATTCTGTAGTGATTACCAGCATTTCATGAAGTACCTTTTAAGAGCAGATCTCTTTAGAATATGCCACTGTGTGATGGCTCGCTCCAGACTGAAGTCCTCACTAGCTCTCATCAGGGTCTGCATGAAGTGGCCAGCAAACTGTCTCAACTCGTGTTCCCCAAAATCTGAAATAATTGCATGTTCTAGAAGTGATTGTTATTGATGATATAATGGCTCAATGCCATAACATAGATATTTGTAAAAATTGAAAATAAGGAATTTAAATAGTAAATTAGTTCAGTTTCCAAAACAATTAAATTAGTGTGTTACTAAGGATGAAACATTAATCACGGTAAACAATCAAACATAACACTAGTAAGATGCAAACTCAAAAAGTTATTCTTCATAATCTGGATCTCGAACAAATCTCTGTAAGATAAAATTATCACAAACAAAAACACAACAACATCACAACTGTCAACATTAGCATGCAAAATCTGGGAAAAAAATACTAAAAATTAGACAGAACCTGTCTAATAACAAATTATATAACAAATTATAAAAGCATGCTCTAAAACTGGAACACTGCAAACAAGTGACATGCCACTTTAAATTAACCTGCAAAATCTGTACTGTTGTCTGATTTAGGCCAATTACTCAAGCCAGAGATTTTTGTGCAATTTATAACAGACTGGCCATCGAGTTCAGTACTGAACCTCTGACGCACAGCAGCTGCCAGCTCAGTAATAAGATCAGGTTTGTACGCCATTTTTGGAGTTGTACCAGACAGAGGCACATCATTATAACTACCGGATGTAAGCAGTTGCTTCAGATCTTCACTTTCCCTAAAATAAATACATGTAACTCCATCTTTGTTAAGTGTTAGTTATCGGGATGCCAAAAGTTATTGACCAGTCGATAAATGTCAATAAGTTAGAAGACCAATCTGGTGAAGCATGTGTTTATATTAGTAGTGGTAAACAAAAGCACATGGCTGCACAATCCAATTGATTTACTTGTAAACCATTGGACAAACAACCGCAAGGCGTGCCCATAAATTTATGTATACTTGTAAAAGGACAATATCTTTAGAAGCTTACATTTTAATCTACAACGAGTACAATAATCTGAATATTACCTTGTCTTCATCGATTCAACTTCATCAGCTGTGCATTGCACCCAAACCATGGAATCAGCAAGGGTGATACCCGGAGCCTGCAGTTTCAGCGACAACTCCATCATAGGTTGAAGGAGGTCCTGCAACATTCCAAACCTTGAAGTTGTATTTTGATTTCGACTGGACATTTTCAAACAAAGTACATTTTTAAATAATAGGGATAAACAAAACACTGAATGTACTTTTATTACTTACTTTCCAATATTAACGGACTCGGAAATATGATGACGTTCAAAATTGTCATTCACATTATTTTGCAAAAAAATACCTATTTTAACAACATGATAAGCAGCAGCTGCACTGTTAACAAATCAATGAATACCCTGATAAGTAGAATGAAGCAGAGCAGTTCTTTGCGCAGCATCATCTTCAGGAGTCCTTCACCCTTGGGGCTGCTGTGAGAGGCGGTTGACAAGTGAAGCTCATAGGCTTTAAACGTTTGAAGGAAGCTTTCTATTCCACGCTTCAAATGAGGCATCCACCTTGTGCCTGTTATTTTGGGTGGCATTTTTCCTTTTCCTGCAGCCTCAATAGCTGTTTTAAGGCCAGCTTTATTTTTGTATTGTTTTATGTAGTAATAGTGCAGTCCAATCAATAATGTTAACATTTTGTCATAATTTATGTGACCTTTTAAGACGTCCCGAAACGCAAGCTCCAGTCTGTGTGCAAAACAGTGCACATTCACCATTTCCTTGTTTACACCTTCACGAAGACGAGCCGCAAGACCCGAGGTCCTACCCGTCATGTTGGAGGCTCCATCACTTCCAAAGCCTACCAGTTTGCCTGAAAAAAAAAGGAAGCAAGAAAATGATTACGAATGATTACATAATTTTATATTTAAAAGTTGCAAACTGTTGACAGCTTAAACAGATGTACATGTTACGTAATGTAAAATTTATCTTGTGACGGCATGACATATTAACTAACATTTCAAAGTAAAATGTATATGTGAGGTTGTCACAGACTGTGATTACAGTGATAGTTGCCAATATATACAATAAGTGTTCAACCGGAGACATCAAAATGAACTGAATTAATTTATTTATTTTAATAACATCAATTTTTTGGAAAATTGAATGCTTAATTCAAAGACTGATAGTTTAATGTTCACCAATGTTAAATAACCTTTGTCTAATCCAGATTCGTCCATAGTCCTTATACAGAAGTTGAACAAGTCTTCAGAACACGTCGATGTAGGGGTACCAATCTTGAAGAACTTTTCTACCGGCCTACCATCCACCGATGCACGGACATAGAGCACCTCTTGTTCATCACCATTGATGTCAGTAGATCCGTCCATGAGTAAAGAAAAAAAATTGGCCTCACTCAAGAACCTGACAGTATTGGCTTTCTCATTTTCGGCTATTGAACCAATGAAAGCTAATCCGGCTTTCCTATTTAAATATGTCTCACCTACATCAAGATCTTTTGCCCGATCAATTTTGCACAACCATTCATAGTCCGAAAGAGGTCGGTTTTGCTTTGCTACAGCATGAGCGCTGCGAACCAAGGTACACAGCCGGTGCCTTTGAGATGCTTTCAATGATATTAATGATTTACCAGCTGTGGATTCTGCAACCTCCTGAGGGGTTTGGGTCTGAGCATTTAACCTTTTTGATGCTGTATCATGTGACAGGCATGCAACCCTCATGCTCCTTTATTGTTGACAATTTCAAATTAGAACAGCCAGTTTGGAAAGAATTCACACCTTTCAGATTTTGTGTTGAACTGGATAAAAAATGATTCTGGTTGACCCAGTATTCAATGCATGTAGTGCATATCATGGTGTTATCTACAGCATTGAATTGAAGCCATGGACGCCCTTCACACCACGAAGATTGAAATTTACGTTCGTATTTCTTGACTTTGGTGGGTGGGGAAGAGGTTTTACCTGACGGAGCAGTTGTTTTTTTATTCGGCATTGCGCCCGAAACGTATTTCAATTTGTCGAAGAAACTCATGATGCATCGACCTAGAAAAACGGTTACTTAGGACGCTCGAGTATCTCCGAAAATGTACGAATGTTTCACGAACACTTCAATATCTATTTCCGTATAACATACACTGTTCGTATCGATAACTCACGAATGTTGACGAATATCACCGAACAATGTCCGAAAACACAGGAACTGGTAATCGCGAAATAATTTTGTTGTGAAAACTGCAAAGAGGTTACAAACTTACGAAATGGAAACAAAAAAATTACCGGACAGTAAGTCCGACGATATTGGATTTCACCGCCGGCCTTTTGAAATTTTCGTCGGCAATGTCCGACGGGCCGACGGTCTTTCGCCATGTCTGGGAGAATGCCGTTATCTGAGGGGTTAACATTAAATGACTGATGGGGCAAAAGCAAATTATAATTTGTGTGCTGGATAAGTTTAAAGGGAAGTAACAAAAGTATAAGTATTAATTTATGTACTAGAACTGCTAGATTAATTAAGATAAAGAAACAGGATTGTAGGTGAAATATAGGTATCAGTTGTACTCATTTTTAGAATGCAACAATTGTTTCCATTGCCTTAATTGAAATATAATATCAATATAGCAGGCAAAAATATTTAAAATGTTAACACTTATACTTGAGTGGTACCATTTTGTACTACTCTTATATAATGCTGCAATTATTTCTGTTATATGAGTATAAGTATATAGCAATCTTACGTTAATATTGACATATAATTATGCAGTTATCATTTGGTACAAATACAGAATGAAGTTATTATTTACATTGCACAGTTTATATTTACATGCATATATTTCTAATTAAAGTAAATAATGTGATTAGTATATACATGCAAAAATATATACATTTGTGACCAGACAAATATTTTGATATATTGATTACACAAGTGTAAACGGTCACTTATATTGAGATAATATGTAAATATGTTATGCTGTTAACAATAAAAATACATTGAAATAAAGGCAGTATTGTTACAAATTACAATATTAGAGTTGGTGTATTAGCTGGTGGCATTGGTAAAAACAGGTAGTTAAATAGATAACTTGCTATCGCTTAAACTTACTGAATATGAAGCGAATAAATTTGCTTGTATTCTGTAATAGTTGTAAGGAATTAGATGTTAGGATTTTAATAAGAGTAGCATCATAAAGATCATGTCCTAAGAATTGTTCTCTTTCAGATTTAAAGAAATCGCAGTTTAGTAGATAGTGATGTTCGGAGCCAACTTGACCAGAGTTACAAAGTCTGCATATTCTTTCCTCAAATGGGGTTCCATCGTATCGACCGGTTTCAACTGGTAACCAGTGATTTGCAGTTCTAAATTTAAAGAGGTATGTATATTCAGTTTTTGTAAGTTTTATAAAGTAGTCTTCAAAGGATGGAGTTTGTTTGAAACTGGTATATATTTGTCCCTTATGTGTTTGCTGTAGTTGATTGTGCCATTGGGTTTTGAATTGGGCTAATAATTTGGCTTTGACTAAGCGGCAAATATTATTTTGGGTTGTTAGGAATTGGTTATCCCATAAGTTACTTAAGTTTACTGAGGTGAGGATTTCTTTAATTTTGTTGGCCCATTTAAAATTTGAGATTGGCAAGTTCATCATGTATTTATAGATTTGGATAGATAATTTCTGATCGTTGCCTATTAAGATTCTATTCCAAAAAGAGATCATGCGACTTTTGATGTTAATTGCTATAGGGTATCTGCCAAGTTCACCATATAAAAAAGCCATTGGGGTTGATTTCCGAGCATTTGTAATTTTTCTAAGAAAGTTATTATGGACTTTCTCCAAGATATCTACATTTTCAAAACCAAAAATTTCTGAGCCATAGATTAAAATTGGTAAAACAGTGTGGTCGAAAAGTTTAAGAATTAAATCAATAGGTAGCTCTGCATTATTTGCTCTAGTATATAGAAGGTGCATTGCTTTTGTTGCTTGCTCGGCTAAGTGTTTCCGTGCATTGAGGAAAGAACCATTGCTGGAAAGGGTAATGCCTAGGTAGTGGTAACGGTCAGTGATTTTTACAGGGTTGTCACCTAATGTGAAATGGAAGTTTTGTAGTTGTCTTGCACCAAATATTACAATTTTTGTTTTGCTAAGGTTTATTTTTAAATGCCAGTTATCACAGTATTTATGGAAGGTATTTAAACTATTTTGGAAGTCTATTTTTGAATCAGATAAAATCACAGTGTCATCAGCATAAAGTAGAATAAGTAGTTTTAGCCAAAGAGACAAATCCAGGGGATTTTCTAGTTCTATGCCAGTTGAGCCATTGAGGTGCATATGTGTTTGAAGGTCATTTAAGAAGATGGAAAAAAGAATTGGAGATAGATTTTCGCCTTGTGTAACGCCAATTTCTGATACGAAGGGTTCTGAAATATTGCCGTTAATAGAGATACTAGATTTGATATTGTTCTACATGTTTTGAATTAAATGTAAAAACTTGCCATTTATATTTTGTTTAATAAGTTTGTGCCATAGGCCAATTCGCCAAACCTTGTCGAATGCTTGTGAAAAATCAATGAAGGCGCAGAATAGTTTTTGTTTTCTTTTTTTCAGTATTTCGATCAATGAATGTAATGTAAAAATATGGTCAGAGCAAGAGTAGTCTTTCCTAAAGCCAGCTTGATTTTCATCTAAAATATTATTTTCATTAAGGAATTTGTTTAGTCTTTCATTGAGTATGGAAGTAAAAAGTTTACCTAGACAACTGAGGATAGTAATTGGTCGGTAGTTATTAGGATCTTTAGGGTCACCTTTGTTTTTAAATATAGGTATGATTATTCCATTTAGCCAGCTTTGTGGAATGAACCCTGTTTCCAGTACACAGTTAAATAGTTTATGGTAAACAGGCATAAGTAGATGTTTAGTGGACTTGATATACTCATTTAAAATATTGTCGAATGGGCTAGGTGTTTTAGAATGTTTAAGCTTTGTGATACATTTTTCTATTTCTTCTTCAGTAATTGGGGTATTAAGCCTGTTGCTTGTGTCATTTTGTAGATGGGAGTTTGTGTCATTGAAGCGATTGTCATCGATTGTGCTGGTATTAATTTCTTTGAAGTGATCGTGAAATTCATCTAATGTGGGTATAGTTGTAACTTTAGTTTTTGGTTTAAGTTTATTTAAAAAGGACCAGTACTGTTTAGGATTTTTGTCGGACATTGAACGAAGTTTATTTGATATGTTATGTTTGCTGGCATTAATGTGGTAGTTCATGGTGCGTTTATATTCCTTACTGGCATTGATCATTCTTTGTTTGTTGTCTATAGTTTTGTTTTTTGTGTAGTCATTTTTGGCAGTATGATAATTTATTCGTGCTTTAGAACATTGAGGACCAAACCATGGTTTATTGTTTTCTGGTCTATTATAATGAAATCGTTTTTTATTTTCAGGGTATGTGCTGGTGGAAGCTTGATGGAATACTGATTGGAGTTGATCGGTTATGTGCTCAATTGTCTGCTGTGATTGTGGGTAAGTGTTAATTTGCAAGAGTATTTGGTCTATTATGTTACGGTTAATATTGTTAACAAATTGGTTGGACAAGTCAGGATTCCATTTTGGTTTCAGATTCATGTCACTTAGATTTTTGGTGGAAATATTGGAGCATTTTCTGTGTGGTATGTTTATGGACAAAGTGAGGGCATTATGACCATCTGAGAACAGTGAATCTGTTTCAATGATATGAAAATCTGAGAGAAAGTAAAAGCAATCAGATGAAGCAATTACATAATCAATTGTAGATTTATTTCTGAAAGTTAAGATAGCACAATCATTACCTGATGATAATCTTCCATTGAGGATAAAAATATTGTTATTTTTGCATAAATCAATAAGTCGGAGTCCATGGGTATTTGTTCGATGGTCTTTAGAAGTACGAATAAGTGGGATAGATAATTGTTCAAGGGTTTTATATTTGTCAAGTTGGCTCTGTATATCATCATCAATATCGAACATGTCATTTAAATGGGGATCTGTAGTTATGTAATCTTTCATGCTTCCAACTCTGCTATTGAAATCTCCTGCAAGAATTACATATTTATGTTCATTACATTTTTGAGAGATTTCATTTTCAAAGGCCATAAACTCGTCATCGTTGAAAAATTTGGAGTTTTCGGGTGGAATATATACAGCTCCTATTATAATATTTTCATCAAGTTTCGCTAATGATTTGCAAATGGATATCCATAGTACATATTCAGAGTTTGATTGTAGGACTTTAATTGAGGAAGTAAGTTGGTCTTTAACAAATATACCAATGCCACCAGATTTACGCTTATACTCTTGTTCTCTGTGTTTGGCTAAATATTCATAGTTATTTATTTTAATAATATCGTGTTCATCAGTGTGGGTTTCCGAGATACAAAATATGTCGTAATTACTAATGAGTTCAGTGAATTCTGGGTAACTGAGTCTTTTCTTGAGTCCACTAACGTTTAAGGTTCCTAATTTTATGTTGTTCTCTTCCAGATTAGAGAGTGATTTGACCCCCCCCCCCCCCACTGGCCTAGTGGGGATGGCTGCTGGCATCTGGAGCCCTGTTCAAATTTGGCGTCTGTGGAGTATTCCGGTTTTGTACAGACTCAGCAGTACGAGAGGTGTCCCATGGACGTTGTATGCCATGCACAAAGGACTGTGCGCTCAGGGGAGTCCTCGGAGATAATGGCGGATGTTTACGAGTGTTTGCCCTCGAAGGATGAGGGGATACTGACTTTGTTCGCCTAGATATGTGCTCAGCGCTCTGGGCTGGTGTATCAGGAGTGTTGAGTACTGATGTGTTTCTGGGGATGACAGTGATCGCGTTGATAACAGGAGGATTAACGTTAGGTTCCTGATATGGGAAGGTGGTTCGGAGTGTGCCTGTTTCGATTGGAAGGCTTGCGAGTTAGCAGAGACTCTGTTGCCCTGGAGGATCGCGTTCCAGTCAGGGAATATGTCGTCGACTACCTTGCCGTCTACAACAATTTTTGCAGGGAAGACTATGGAGACTTTGCTGCGTGGATAACTTTCGCGAAGTTTCTTGTATTTTGGACAAAGTGCTTTCCGTGCTTGGGTTATTTCCTTTGGATAGTCTCTGTTGATGCTAAAATTAGTTCCTCTTAGCCGGTTTGCACGTGAGAGGACATTAACTGTGTTTTGATAGTCTAGAAAGTTCACAATAATACATCTGGTGGCACCCTTAGAAAATCTTCCAAGACGGTGTGCTCGCTGGATATGAGGACAAGGGGTTAGCTGGAGCTGTTCAGCCAGGAAATGGGCTATGACATTGTGGCAGTTTTCATCTCTCTGTTCGCTGATCCCGCCAAATATGAGATTGTTCCTTCGACTCCTTGCCTCAATGTCAATAGATTTGTATTCCAGGAGTTTGATTCGTGAGTTGTGATCAGATAATGACCCTTCAATGGATATAATTTGTGTGTGCATTAGTAAACATTCATCCACTTTGTGTTCAAAATTTTTCATTTGTTTGAATATTTCTGTCATTTTTCCATCCAAAGATAAATGTTCAAAGTCATGTTGGTTTGTTATGACTGTACCACTGCTACATTCACCACCGGTGTTTACTCTAGAACGTTTCCTATTTATATTGTCATGGTTAGTGGTACTTCCCGCCGATGGAATGACAAAACGGTTCTGTGTAATAAATGGTTCATCCTGTGAATTTTCGTTGCTGTAACAGTCAAAACTGTCTAGATGATCCATACTTACAGATTGGGAGTTATTTTGAGGCTATTAATTGGCACTTATGTAAAGAAAACGAGGTTTAAATTGTCAGATGAAAAAAATGGTGACTGTTTACAAATTACCGGAACTATCGTCCAGCATGATCTGGTCAATCTTCAGGGGAACCTAGATTTATATTTAATAAGGCTAACTGGGATCAGTTTAGGAACCTCTGTGCAGATCTTTCCCTGGCAGACATTCACACTCAAGATCCTCTTGTATTTTGCAAAAATCTTACCAACAAACTACTGTCCATAGCTGAATGCAGCATACCGGCCTCTTCTGGCCGGAACAAACGCAACAAATCAGTACCGTGGTGGAGCGATGAATGCGCCAAGGCTGTACAGAACAGAAAAAAAGCACTAAAAATCTTTAAAAATAACCCCGCGGAGCATAATCTTAAAAATTATAGGTCTCTAGAAACCACTGCGAAGCGGTTCATTTTGGAAGCTAAACAGCAAAATTGGAAAGAATTCTGTGAATCCATTGATACTAAACACTCTACTGCAAAGAAGTTTTGGCAAAAAATTCACAGAATTAAAGGAATTCCGTACTGTCCTGTGCCTTTACTTAAAATTAAAGGCGAAATTCCCTGTACCCCAAGAGACGAGGCTCAATTTTTGGTTCAACATTTCAAATCTGTATCTAGTGATTCAAACCTGCCTTCTGAAACTCTGGACCGTCAAAAACTGTTCGAATCACATAATAAACACATTTTAACTGAGCCTGGGGATAATAACTGCCCACTAAATCAACCATTTTCTCTTTCGGAATTAAAAGCAGCCATTGTTGGCAGGAAGGACTCTGCCGCGGGACCTGATAGACTTTCTTATCTGATGTTCAAGAACATGTCAGATCACATTGTATATTTCTGGCTTGAATTGTACAACAGGGTGTACACGACGGGTCTTATACCACCCGAGTGGAAGCAGGCTACAGTGATACCGGTACCAAAACCTGGAAAAGATAAATCAGATCCAAAATCTTATAGACCAATAAGTCTCACTTCTCACGCTGGTAAATTATTAGAAATCATGATCAAAAATAGACTTGAGCTCTTATTGGAAACAAAAAATATTTTGAACCCCTTCCAGTCTGGCTTTAGGAAAGGGCGTTCTACCCTAGACCAGCTAGCTAGGCTACAACATGACATTATTTTGGCTAAAAATCGAGGGCAGTCAGTACTTGCAATCTTTTTGGACCTTCAAGCTGCCTTCGATCTAACTTGGACTTTCGGCATCTTAACAAAGCTAGCTGATTACGGGATCACCGGACGCTGCTTCCACTATGTAAGGGCTTTCCTGGAGGGTCGTAAGATCAAGGTCAGAGTCAATGGTGTGAGTTCAGACGAAGCAATAACTGAAAGAGGCACCCCTCAAGGGTCTGTCATCTCTCCCCTGCTGTTCTCCATCATTGTCAATGACCTGCCTGAAACCGTTAAATCATCAGGCATGGTTATCTCCCAATTTGCCGATGACTCCGGCGCCTGGTTAATGGGGTCCAAGCTGTCAACCCTGCAAAAAAAGGCCCAAGCAGGGCTGGACTCTATGGAAATGGGCCATTGAATGGGGATTCAAAATTTAACCCACAAAAACAGTAGGAATCCTGTTTGGCAATCAAAAACAGCACTCTTTGGACTTAACTTTAGGTGGCACCAAAATCATTTTTGAAAAAGTGGTGAAATTTCTAGGTATGTACCTAGATAAACGGGGTTAACATTTATTCACCACTTCAAATATTTGGCAGAAAGGTGCGAAAGGGACTTAAATTTAATGAGGATGTTGAGAGGCACAGGTTTCGGGTCCGATAAAAATAGCCTCCTTCTCCTCTACAAGTCCCTTATTCGTCCAAAGATAGATTATGGGGCCCAAATCTATTCATGTGCTACGCCAAACGCCCTCAAAATGGTAGATTCCATACAAAACAAGGCCCTCAGGATGGTCCTACGGGCACTGCCGTGTACACCGGGTGGTACATTAGAGGAGGAGGCTGGAGTGCTGCCCCTCAACCTGCGCCGAAAACAACAAACCCTCCAATATTGGACCAGGGCCCAGTCCAGACACGGCTCAAACCCCGTTAACAAGCTATTTGGGACGGGCACCTTCATCAGGGGCCGGGAGCTTAAAAAGAAGCATGTTGCCTTCCCATTTGGGGCCAGCACCCAGACCCTGGTGGAGGAGGCCGGTCTCAAGGAGGTTGCTGTGGCAGACCTGAATCCCTCCAAACCCCCCCCCCCCCGGCTGCTTCACTCCCCGGATGTCGACAACTATCTATCTACAATAGTAACGAAATCTGACTCCGCACCTCGTGAGGTCAGAAGCTCTCAATTATATTAATATTCAGTATGCTGAGCATTTAAAAATTTATACAGACGGCTCCAAATGCCCTGACTCTGGCTTGGTAGCCAATTCATTCGTAATTCCCTCCAACAAAATTATAAGAACATTCAGACTCAGCAACAATCTTTCTATATATTCAGCGGAACTTTTGGCCATAAGCTTTGCAATGTGCTGGATATTAGCTAACAAGCCAACTAAGACTGCTATATTCTCGGACTCTCTATCATCACTAGAGTCCATCAAAAATAGAAATAGCAGGTCTAGGCCTGATATTTTAAATGAAATTTTGGAACTGAATCAAAAGTGCCTAGACAAATCTTTACAGGTAACTTTAGTTTGGTGCCCAGCACATGTCGACATCCCGGGGAATGATCAGGCGGACAGGGAGGCTAAGGAGAGCCTCAAAAGAGAGTCGGTCAATATAGGGGTCCCACTAGCCCCAACAGAAATATACTCCCGGGCCAAGGCCTATGTTATGCGTGAGTGGAACAAAATACCACCCGCTAACACTTCATATAAAGCCCCTTTCCCAATTGCCCAGAAAACCCTCAGTCGGCCGCATCAATATTCTTCCAATATCATTATAGACAAATCCATTAGCCGACTGAGGATGGGGACCAGTCTTTTGCCTGCTAGTGCGGGAAAGTATATTTTAAAGCTGGACCCTCTCTGTCCTCAATGTGGGATTCCCTTCACAGCCGACCACCTGCTGACACAGTGCCCCCAGTTCTCTACACAGAGAGAACAGCTTAAATCCACTCTTTCCAAATTAAACATTGATTTTACCCTTAATAATATCTTAGATCCTACTGGCAAAAATAAATTGCCAGTGTACAAATCTCTGGCAACTTATCTTGTGGACTGCCAGATCACGGATAAAATATAAATTCAAATAGGGGTCCTGCAGCTTAATAGGAACATCTTCTATAACAAAACTTAAATTCAATAGACACTTTCCCATATCTGGGGAGAATAAATTGATTTAATAATTTATTCATATCACTGAATAGCTTCTAACTGTACAATGCTTAAATTATTCCTTTTTAGCAATGATTACATTTATCTACTGTTTTCCAGTGTGTTACGCACTAATTCTCTTTCTAGTACATTACCACCCCATATATATAGGGAATTGGTGATATTTAGCCGACTGAAGGGCATATAATACCTGCCTAACCAAATTTTTATACACTCCTATGTCTTCCCATCATGGGAGAGAACTCTTAAAAATCAACTTATCCCTTATCCAGTACACTCGGACAATAATAAACAATGCTCAGTAGAGCATCTAGTGGGTTAAACCCAGCCAGTGTTTATATTGTGCAATACTGGCTATGTCAATGGTCAACAGTACCGTACTCTTAGTTACAATTTAGATATATTTGCCTGTGTTACATGGTTAAAGAGGTTCTATTGCTGACTTCTTAATATTTTATGCTCATATATTGTGCACCTTTTATTGATTTAAATTAATTTATTTTAAATTTATTCCCCCTGGACCTCAGGCAAATTGACTAAATTATGCCATTTTAACTTAACTTAATTTGTAAATTATTGTTTTCAGTGGAACAATAAACAATGCTCTAACAGCTGCAGGAATCCCCCTACTCCATTTCCTTTTGCCCACTTTCCCTCAGTGGTCTTACATGAGCCGTGCTGGGCCGGGCGCACAGGAAGATAGCAACACATGTCTTAATTTAAATATCATGTTATTATATATGTCTATGTTGCTAACGGAGCCCTCCCTCAACCATGGCCAATCTGATTGACCAAGGATTCCTTATTTTAAGCCATTTTTTAGTAAAGCAGTTTGCCCCATTTACTATTGTCAAGTATTAATAAACCCCATTTTATTACAGATTTTATATTAATTGGGGAGGACCCAGTTATCAATCTTTTAATGTGTACTATATATTGTTGTAACTCACATGGGTAGTAAGTTTCCTAATTGTGTGCCAAGTATTTTGATCATAGCGTTAATAATGATAAATTTTGCCATAAATTCTGTGTGATACTACATAATGAGATCCTCTGCAGTTATCGTAAATGCAGTATTCTGCATACTTTTAATGAACAACTCATTCATAGCAGGGATTATTCACATTTTAGCTTTTAATATGTTAAACTACCTCTTTTAAGTGTCCCTATCTATGTAAATCATGTAAACCTGTGCGCCCCCCTGGTCCCAATATCTCAAAATACCTCTCTAGCACTGCCGGCCTAAATTCCCTTCCCCCACCGGTGCTACCCCATCTTGTAAAAAATGAATGAGACAAAGTCTGCCTCACATGTGCCCCCCAGGGTGATTCCCCTTTTTACCTGTATATAATTGTACAGCCCAGTTAGTTCTTTTTATTACATATATCTTGTTTTATCTATGTTATTTTTAAAGGCCCTAAAAAGTAAGCCGTTTGATAGTACCGGAAGGATGTAATATATGTTTTATCCTAATTTTACTGTATAGTGGATTCTCATCCTTTTATGTTTGTCCTTGCTCTTAAATTGTCACCCTGGGGAAGGTTACTTTCTATTAAATAGCCCAACAATCTTGTATAAATCTCAATGGACAGGGTCTCAGGTTGGAGCAATAAGTTATATTCCCTGTCTACAAGTGCTCAGCGTTAGTTAAAAGCATGTCATGCAATGTAATATCCATCATTAGAATGAATATAACAATTTAAAAAATAAAAATAAAAAATAAAATACTACATACCAACAACATACACTTGCAGATGCAAGGTACATTAGTAGTCTTATATTACTTAACTTCCTATTAATTAAATAGTTCATTTTACACAGTATATTCAAGTAATATTACTTGACCTTTATAATGATTAAAGGTTAGAAAGCATTTCTTAACCTATTTTGTTTTTTTCCTATCTTCGTATGTAAAGACATGCAAATAACACAGATATTGTAAAACAATGCTGAACCACTTAGTGATCTGGAAATAATTAACACTGTTTGTTGTCGTTACTGTAAATACTATCCCATGTGTATTCGCACATTGGTTTTTAAATTTAATACGACATATAGTATATGGTAATTATTACCCGAACTCTCCCAGATCTCTAAGTAAACAAGACTCCAACAATCCCGTTGCAGCATTTGCTGCATAATGGGTCTAGAAAAATGGTGATTCACATAAAATTATGTGTTCCCTCCAATTTAATCTTATTCTAGTTGGGCTATTTCTTCAAACTTCCCCTTTCTCATGTTAGTATAGATCAAACTCAGTGTTTATCCTTTATTTTTTCCCTGTTGCAAAGTACGCTATACCTATTTAGTGCTATTGCCCTAATATACAACATATTTACAAATAGACTAGTCATTTATACATTCACATATGGTTTTTACATTTGAACTCTTTATTACTATAAGGGAGGTAACTCCTGTTGACAAATAAAAGGTTATTGCAGAATTGCTTCCCTTTAAACTGTGTATACCCTGGTAGTTGTCTCCTTATAAAAGAACAGTGCGCTTTCATGTGTCATGTAAGCTATTGTACTAGATTTACAAGTATTCCTATTTTTAAGCATAGATTTTTATTTTTAGCACCGCACCCACACTGCAAAGTTTTATATATGTATTGCCAATTATTAGCAAAGTATTTGTGTTAAGCAGTTTGCTCGGGCAATGGTTTTTAACCGAAGTCCCGAGGGTAAACAACTCCAGTTGATTGATTGGTCAATCTTAATCATTATATCAACACCGTATATTATACAAGAGTCTTGATTAATAAACAATGCCACCATCATGTGCTTGAAAGTACGGTCATTAGACAAAAACCCAGGCAACGTGTAATTTATGTAATGAGAAATTTGTGTACGGAACGATTAAAAAATTAATTAACAATACATTTAACAATATTTTACATTTCTTTATATTTTCCAAACACTCACTAAGTTATATCGCTCATTAACCACTGAAACAAGGTAAAACAACTACATACACGTAGTACAATATTTCGGATAGGTATTTATTCGGACAGAGTGCCGTATACAGCAGTATTTACAAAACGAATATTCTAATATATTCGAATACCTAAAACGAATATTCGAATATTGATTTCAGTATACCGTCATATCCGACAAATATAATAACAAAATGGCCACGAAAAGCAGACGGTCATTATGTAACGCTCCGCGAGTTCAACACTCCGTACGTGTTTGTTTTTATAATGTATTAATCACGTCATGAAGAAATCCTTTATATCCCATACTACTCAAATGTACATCAATTGCAGAATACGGTGAACACAAAGTTCAAACATTTACTTGAGCCCTAATCTTAAACATCGAATATGCTTTCGGATACAAAAATATGCACATGTCGTTCTTTGGTTTACCGGTTACCGGTTGTTGTTTTTTTGGATTGCATGAATGTTTCTTTAATATGTTACAAAAATTGATTACGGCAAAACTGTACTTGAGGTTACCTACAAAATGATATTAAATGCATTGATTTTGGTTCCGACTTTACTTAATTATAATGTTTTTAAGATGGATACAAATTTAAGCAGTGTGCGCATTTTACGGTTCAACGTCACGCTATAAAGTATATGCTTGTATTAAATGACACATTTGGTTTAAACATATTTATTTCTCTTGTACAACTAGCAAATATACAAATAGATGCACAATGCAATAAGAATAAGAAAAGGATTGAAACGAAAGAATTAAATTCTTATATGGTTTCTCTCCTTGAAATAGTTTTTACACATATAGATGGCAAGGTTTTATAGAACAACAACAAGCATTGAAGCCAGATAAAGAGGTATATGTTATAGGTATTCTAAGTTTTAGAAAGACAAACGAGTGAGGCGAGAAAAAAAAACAAAAAAAGAATAAAAAACAAAACAAGGAGTGGAGGACTGGTGATGCACGGAATAAATAAACAGCTGACGACGGATTCGGAATCGGATTGTTAAGAAAATCGTCGGGATTCGCTTAAATACTCTTGGACGTGAAGAAATATGGTGGAATTTACATTATCGTCTAGATTTATATTGCCGAATAATATTACATTGAGGTCTAATTATTATTATTATTATTATTATTATAATGTTACATAAAAATATTTTAACTTTACAGTAATTTACAAGAATGAAATACAATGAAATACAAACATAATAACACTTCCAGATTTTAACAATGTAATGATGCATCCGTAACATTTCAGATGTTACTATTGAAATCGAATAAACCACGTTCAGTCTGTAACATGCCTAACGGCTACTATGGTATAACGTATAAACAAAACAAGAATGCTCAAATGAAACTCTTATCAGCCGAAACATACAGCGACTTATAAAGGAAAAGCGTTTAGAAATAGAAAACGAAAAATAAACATCATTTAAACTCTCAACGTTTATCAAAATTATGTCAGTGCTTGAAAAGACATTTCATTACTATTGGAAAGTAATACATCAACGTCCTGTTCGCAATTGTGTTTAACGGTTGTGTTTTACTGATCAATAAAACAGCGTTGCGTTGGGTAAACGACGTGAACATTACGTTACGTTTAGGTGCTGAACACCGTACGTCACGTCAGTACGGTACAGCTGGAATTTCAGTCAATAATTACACGAGCATTTCTACATACATTGAAAAATACAGAACAAATATAATAGCTACTTTAAAGTATTTGCTCTAAATTCCTAAACTGTCAAGTTGTAATGAAATTCGAGAAAACGAAACTTAATACGCATAAAACTTAGATATACAGCTAATGTATATTAGAACATAACTTGTCACAGTTGTGCTTCCATAGTGAATCTTTAATAATTCTCTGACATCTACTTATAATTTGATACTTCCTGGGTTGATTCACTCTTGTACAGTTTCAATAAGCTTTTTTAATCAGCTGCACATAACTGTTTCTGGTGTTTATCATTGAAGCGAAAGTATATCAGATTTAACATATATCACCAGGCCCCACAACTACCGAAGTTCTCAATTTCAAACTTAATCTCAACTTAAACTTAAAATATTGACCAATGAGAATGCTTGAAACATTTGCGCTTTGATTTCCATTGGTTTATTATTTAAGATACAGACTAAGAGTAAGCATAAGAATGTCCGTAGTTGTGGCGCCAGTCCTTGAATTTTACATAATTAGAACTGTCAGCGTACAGCACCCTACTATTGCGCTATTTTGATAGACACATGCAATCCTTCTGTGCATACTAACTCGAATAAACCACTACTCCTAATCACAGGTACGTGTAACAATGATTTTTAATGTTCCATACGTATATACACTATAATAAGAGATAGTGTATATACGTATAGAACACTAAAAAAATCATTGTTACAAGTACCTGTGCTCCTAATCACAGTAATTGATATTTTTTTCCACTGTAAATATCATTCAATAAAATACTTTAGTTTACGGATAAAATACTTAATTTACGAAAGCGAATAATAACTTTTTGCGTTAAATGTAAATAGCCAAAGGCAAATTTGCCGATTAGCCAGTAAACTCTGTTTATACCTTATCGAACACGTAATATTCAGACAAAACTTGCTATAAATGGATTGAACAAGACGCTGTTTGGTATTAATCTTTAAATATTTGCCAAAAAACATAAAAAGAATACAAGTAAATGTAGCATATATTAAATCAATTCCGGTGATGGTCATGGTAATTGTAAGCTAAGAAATATAAAGTTTGCATTTTATATCATTGTAATTTGCAATTAAACATGTTAGTTGATTGCAATGCAATCCGTCAAGAATGATGTTTCACACGCATACAGTTTATTTGTATGGTGACATGTTCGTAGTCAAATAACGTTTTATATAACAAGGACTACATTTTAAATCCCCCGACGCGAAGCGGGAGGGGGGGGGGTTATAGGAATGCCCTTCGTCCGTCCGTCCGTCTGTCCGTAGCATTTTCGTGTCCGCTCCATATCTCCTATACCTTTTGAAGGATTTTCATGAAACTTGGCTCAAATGTTTAGGTCATTGAGACGATGTGCAGCAGGCATGAGTCAGTCACGCCGGCTCAATGTCAAGGTCACACTTGAAGGTCAAATATTCAAGCCTCCATTTCGTGTCCGCTCCATATCTCCTATGCCTTTTGAAGGATTTTCATGAAACTTGGCTCCAATGTTTAGGTCATTGAGACGATGCGCAGAAGGCATGGGCTTTTCACGCCAACTCAAGGTCAAGGTCACACTTGAAGGTTGAATGTTTGAGCCTGTATTTTCATGTCCGTTCTATATCTCCTGTGCCCTTTAACGGCTTTTCGTGAAATTTGCCTCAAATGTTTATCACATTGAGGCAATGTGCAGAAGGCATGAGGCAGTCACGCCAACTCAAGGTCAAACTTGAAGGTCAAATGTTTGAGCCTCCATTTTTGTGTCTGCTCCATATCTCCTGTGCCCTATGAAGAATTTGCATAAAACTTGGCTCGAATGTTTATCACATTAAGGCGATGTGCAGAAGGCATGGAGCAGTCTTGCCACCTCAAGGTCAAGGTCACTTAAAGTCAAATGTTTGAGCCTTCATTTTCGTGTAAGCTTCATATCTCCTATGCCCTTTAAGGAATTTTCATGAAACTGATTAAGGTCAGTGTGATACTTCAAAGTCACCTTTAAAATCTAATGAAGGATCACGGCGGGTGATATAGCTGTCCTTTGGGCTGCCTTGTTACATGTGTTTCATTTGATAAATATACATGTATTACTTAACGCTAATATACCATGAACATTAGGTTGCATTCGGTGAAGATGTCAGGTACCAATACCACATGTGATGTAACTCAAAACAAAACGATATATAATTATATTTTAATGAATTAGATATCAGTTAGATCTTCAAACGTGATACAAACTACATACAGTTTACGATATACAATGTCTGCAATACTTATAACTAGATTACTAGTCTACGTTAGTGTACGGTTGCTGACTAAAATACACTTTGTTTCTGAATACACCTTTGTATGTATACACAATTTCGTCGCACTCTAATTCTGTGAATAATTATGTGAAGTATTAAACATGGATAACACTTTTATATTAGACATACACATGATATTATCTATTTTAATATAAAAGACTGCAGCTGTACGATAGACATGCACAATAAAAAACAAAAACAAATGGTACGCAAGCATGCACGAAACAGTTGGTTATAACAAGCGCTTTAGAGTAACGCCAATTACAACATATATTTACTACTTGTGAAGAGTGACTTTATATTAATTTGTTTGGCAATTTTCCGTGTGTGTTCTTTTATTCATTGGTTGATATGATTATGTCTGAAAATGTATCTAATCGTTGATACTTGTATATTTATTTTAGTTTTAGTTTTGAAGTTAACAATTTGTTTAGTTAGTATATTTGTTATATTGAAGAAATTCTTGCTATACAATGTTATAAAATCTATAAATTACTAGGAACGATAACAAAATAAATATGTTAAAAAATGCTAAAGCCTATTCCTTTTAGTATAATGAAAGCACATTCGCACATACAACTTCACTCTCTTATGATATTTCACTGCAAACAACTCGTATAGACAATGCACACACACGTGAATGCAATATGATAACAACAAAACAATATTTCACTGCAAACAACTCGTATAGACAATGCACACACACGTAAATGCAATATGATAACAACAAAACATTATAACAGATGTCATATACATAACAATGTTTTATGAGAAGATATTTAAGTGGTTCCATCTTCTATTTGAAATATTTCGTTCAATATGTCCTGGGCATCGGGTTGAGCTTGACCTGCAAGATGAAACAATATTGAAAAATTCCGCCTTATTTACGTAAGACATGCAACGTTATACGTAACACATTGTTCTGTTCCAAGATAACGATGTTGTGTTTTATATTTAATATAAATTATCTCTATCTATATATTACAAATACAAATACTTACTAGTAATATACGTGTATGATGCTAAAAATTGTTGTTTTATTTAATGACATGTAAGTAGTTAATGTCTAACGCATTGAGAAGCTAAAAACTTACCGCGTACATATTGACGTCAAGTTTTGTCAAGAGATTATTTAAATATTTCCCAATATCTTGTTACAGTCAGTATACACTTGTATCATGACCTAGTATCTTTATCTTTGTTTTGTGTGTTTATTTGGATTGTTCGCCGTATTTAACAGTACTTCAGTCATATAGCGGCGGTCAGATAACCTACTCACACTTTTCCTGAGCAAGCTTGGCCGACATTATCAATTGCACATACTTATGCCAGTTACTGACAACTGCCCTACTGAAATCAGTGTTAGGGGGGAAATGGCCGTATATATTATTTCATGACCAATCCCCACACAAGTTATGCGGCCGGGCTGGGGCTCAAACTCACGAACCCCGGATTTACAGTCCAGCCAAATAACATAGCCGGGCCCGGCTAAACGTTATAAATGTTGGGAAAAAAACGATCTGATGCAAACAACAAATGACCTTTATCAAGCAGGTTGGACAGTGCTTGTCTTACAACCGCTAAAGTGTATCCCATGCCCTGAATGATGACAGAGGCATCTGACCTAATCAAAGAGTCCAATCTCCTGGGTTGCGGTTGTGCTGAAATCAAGGGATCTAAAACTGAAATCTGCTTCATAATATGATGTCTAAATGCATTAATACTTAATTAAAACATCAATTTAGTATTGATGGGAATAAAACATTATTATAGCAAATGCATACGAAAATAAAGCAATTGCACATTAACTGTTAGTCAACATTCACACAATTATATAAATTGAATGCATCTATCTATATCCGTCTAGTGTTAAACATATCAAATGTATAAAAACAAAACGCAGATCACGCTATAAAGGCTCATAAGCGGTTATTTGCATTAAAGTCATTATGAAAGAGCAAAGTATTAAAAGCGGACATGCAATAAATAAATATGATGCAGCTAGAAATGAAACAAATTTACATTTTAATGAAAGATCTCAGTGAATCTTTTAACACCTTATCCATTTTACCTGTGTACTAATTTATCCACTGCTACGAAACATACAAATGAACGTATGCACATAGGTTGGTAGAAAAAATGTGTTATTTATATTTAAATAGTCTTAGTTTATTACCTATTATACTTTTCCGAAATAATAATAATAATGATGTCCATGTGATTTGTCCATGCGTTTCACTATTATAAAGTATTATTACAGTCATCGATACAGTTTTCTAATAAGGTGTAAAAAAAAAATTAAAAAGTATATTTGTTTCATGTTACATGACCAAAACAAAAAGGGTACATAGGTAGCAATTTAAAAAAATAATAATTAGTAACTGGTCAATTTGAAGATAATCAAACTGAATTAATATTTAAAACATATATATAATGTCCTTAAACATTGTTTTAAAGTGGATTGTATCAAAACTAAACACTTATTTAACCCCCCCCCACCCCCCCCCCCCAAAAAAAAGTTATTGAAAAACATAAATCAACCAAAACATATCTGACAGCCCCAATAAAATTGTCTAAGGTCGGGGAATTTTTAGGGTATGTTGGGTTTTTTACGCCTAAATAGTTTGAAATCAATTGCATTAGATTACATTACACATGCATTCAAACCCTTATAAAGGGTCCCGCTGTGTTCTTTGAGACATTCGTGAAAATCTGAGGGAATACGAGGCGAAATGTTACCTGATGTTTCTGCACCAGCGGACGCAGAGGCCGCAGACGTCTGAACCTCCTCACTGCGGGAATGTGATTCACGAACATAGTCATCAATGTCTGCACCTTGAATAGTTAAGCGACATATGTTACTTTGCGGTTGCGGTGTGTTGTAATACTGTATCGTTGTATGCAGTGCATGTACAGCAAAGCGGACGATTAACATTGTAAATGTGTATACCAATATATTTAATAGGTTCTGACATAACATTGCATGTTTGTTTTCTAACATTTCTGTTGTTTTCTAACATAGTTTTATCTTAATTTTATCTAATGACATCATAAATCTATTCAAATGAACACAACTTTTGCCTAATCCGGTATTTGTTGAAAGACTAGTCAACAAATACCGGATTACCCCAATGTAATTCTTGTTTTACAATACTAAGATATCAATTACCTTGCTCATGTGTGTCGTCTGATGGTTGTACAGCTTTAGTATTTATGTTAGGAAGCATAAAATTGTCCTGAGGCACCAATACGCCAGTCTGGAACGGTATTCTGACTGGGGAAGCTGCTTCACTCCTCGACATTTGTGGCATCATTGACTGATATTTCGACGTCTCGTTCGGTCTGTAAGGACGTTGATAAGGGGGTAAAGATATATCGCCGCTTTGGCCAAACGCAAATTGCCCATGAGGTTGAGTAGGAATTTTAGCTGCAGCTGCATCCGCAATTTTTCTGATTTCTGATGAACTCTGTCTAGTTGGAATCGGTGCACTTTGTGGTGTTGAATTTCTCTGGCGTCCACCGCTTTGAATTTTTGCCATGATTTCCGATTCCACGTGTGCTGTAACTTCCTTTGCCACATTGACGGTGGCTTTGTCGATATGAAAACGACATGTTGGTGAAATTCTCAGATGAACCACCATCGGATCGTCATCAGCTTTCCAGTTACTTATACGCTTATAACAACAATAACAAATGACTTCATCATTGTTCGATGCGTAATAAAAGCCAGCCTCTGCCATTTTCCTTACATCAGGTTTGCCATCTTTTCGAAATGTCCTGTATGTGCAACTTCTCAGTAATTCGTATCGCATGCTTTGTTGTGCGGGCACCGGTTCACCACTTACGGTTTTGTCCACAATACGCCGAAGTTCTTCAATGACATCTTGTGTGGCTGGTAGAGCCAACAAATTACGGGACCCTAAGACGCGGCATGTGTCACTTGTGTTCAATAGTTTCTTTAAATAGTCCTTAAGAAAAGCTGGTTGGTCGGGTATTTGTTTTGGGGCATTAACTACGTTACAAGTTAAGTCTGTAGTTGACTGTTTCTTTTTGCTTGCATAATCATTATTATCGAAGTCAGTTGTTGATCTTGAATTATGATTGTGATCATCGTTATTCGGGTACAAAGCTCTTGGCACAGAGTCGTTATTCAACACACCAGAGTCATTACTGTCAAGTCGCAAATGATCTTCTAGTGGATTATCATTCGGATGTTTCATAGTCCGTATGTTTATATCGCTGCTGTCATTCGTGTTTTCTGAAATTTGCACATCCAGACACTGGTTTTTATTGGGCAGTGACGGACGACTGACTCGCTCCATGTAAACTGTTTCCTCTGTTTGTTGTATTGGCACCTTAGTTCCATTGTTCCTTCCAGAACGACTATCACAATCAACATTTTTAGTTTCTATACCCTGAATAAGTCTTTGCTCTGTGTTTCGGGATACGGGGACATCATTTATATTGAACTCCGTATAATGTGTTTCCAAATATCCTTTATGATCTGTGCACGTTTGTAAATGTTTTGATGAACAGTCGCATAAGTCTTGAACACATGAGTGCGTCTTCCGACTTGATGGCTGGTCTTGTTTTAATACACTAACATCATGCGATATCGTATTACCTATTCGTTCACATCCATGTCCGTTGTCTTGTTTATGAACGCACTTATTCGCCGAAGTACACGCAGGTTCGACATGATTTTCGTTATTGTTGCTCTCCGCTGCGGGTTCTGCACAAAGATTTTCCGAGTGCGACTCAGTTGAAATACTGCACGTTTTAATGTCCAACAAATCTGACGTGCACTGATAAGCTAAATCAACATTACAGTCAGATGACTCCAACTTCTCTACTTGTTTTAATGTAGTATGTTTTTGCGACAAAGGAGGTGTTTCATTTCTACAAACGGGTAAATACTCACTATTAGGTTCATGTGTATGCGTCAAGCGCTTCTTTTTATATTTATTTATGTGTGTATGTTGCTTTATGCTTGTTTTCGTTGTCTTCGTTCTTTGACCATAACACAACTGTATAGGAATCCAACATTGTATACAATAGAAGATAGTAAGCATTGGCTCGTATGGGATAGGTACCAGATACAACACAAAACTGATATCGAATTGTGTTTGCTTCCCGAATTCCATGTCTGGCAAGGTTGGTTGAATTCGTAACCTGTAAATAACATACGATATGTATTTCATGTACATATACGGTACATTTTACATCTTTTAGTTTCAGACGCTGCAATCACCACTCACACCCATAACTTTTTTTAAATCATTAAATAATTGTAAAATGAATTAGCCCAAATCACTTTGGCATACAAATCAAGAAGTTACATTGGAATGTAAATATTAAACATCCTCATAATCGGTCTTATTGATGCAAAACAAGGATAAAATCGTGTTAGTCAAACTTGATATCTAGTAAGTATTCTTTTGAAACTTACTTGGACTGGATTCCCTTGCGTAACCTGTGCAAGTTTGCTAGGACTGTAAAGACGGTTTCTATAGTAAAAACAAATGACACTATAAACAATGGAAAACAGATATCGCATACACTATTTAAATGAATGAAAAATGTATTAATAAATTATTAGTGTTGTATAACTTAATATTCCAAAACACTTTTGCATTTTAATTGTGTACCCAGTGTCAATAAAAAACAACAGAAACATTTACATGTACTTACAAAACAGTTTTCTTATCTTTTTCCCCTGTCAATGGTTTCATATGCCTGTATTTTTGAACTGACGAATATTTTTTATTTATTTTAAGTGGTCCAAATTATCTTAAATGGCACGTGGATTTTCTTGGATATTATCTTGGCATTTCAGCAAGTTAGTAATACACACATCAATGATGCTGTTGAAAAATTGCATTGATTAAAACTATCTTGCAAAAAATGCATACTTTTCTGAGACTAAATCTAAATAATTTACAGACAAATAGATGCTTGTGAGATTTATAGTCTTTCTGGTCCAGTTTGCTAGATATTGAATAGTGCGATGTTTTCACGAATTAATTTTTACGAGTTGAACAATGAACAGAGAGTGTGTGTTTAATACAAATTGACCAAACAAACCTTCTTTCTAAAACATTAGGTCATTTAAGTCAGATAGGAAGAGAAACTGTGCATTTTAACATGGGCATTATATCTCGATGTATCGCGATATGAGTCGGTGATATCGTTACACCTCCAGTAACAAGTAATGGTGTGCAGTAACTGTACTTAATCACACGTACAATACCCCAATCATACCAGAGCCCGTCCGAACCACGTCAACCACGTCCTACGAGAAAAAACTTGAACCAAAATGTCCAAGTTAAACAAGGGACATAAATATGTCCAAAAAAAAACAGAGTTATGAGGGATGCTTTCCCTGGTGGAGGCGTTGATAGTAAAGAAGTATTTTTATTTTCAAGTGAATACCCTTGATAGTATTCTATATAGTGGACTAAATGAAAACCTTAAAACAAAATGTCTTAGTTAAAAGGGGCATAACTCTGTCAACACACAAAATAGAGTTATACGGGTAGCTTTCCCTGGTGTAGACGCTGATAGTAAAGAAGTATTATAAGTTGAAATTAAATACCTTTGATAGTATTCAAGATACTGGACTTCATGAAAAACTGCTACCAAAATGTCAAAGTTAAAAAGGGGGCGTAAATCTGTCAAAATGCAATTGATAGTAAAGAAGTATTTCACGTTTCAAGTAAATACCTTTGATAGTATTCAAGATATTTGACATTAGAATAAAACTCCTTCGGTGGCATAATGAAAACTGGCCGAAACATGATTCCGTTGTTAATGCAATCTGACTAAAGTGCACCTAGCAATATTTTCCCGGCAAAATGGGGGGGGGGGGAGCATATACGGGACTTTTGACTGAAAGCTATTCCCGAAAGGCGGGAATTTGACACGCCGAATGATTCCGGGTCCCGAGACCAGACCATTTAATACACCTTGTGCATCTCCCACTGTGGGGATTGAGACACAAATACTTGGTTCTAGTGTTGGGATTTAGACCCCAAAAAATAAAATATGTCAAATTCCCCTGATCAGATTGGTGTTGAAGTAAACTAATACAAACGACTGTTCGGTTTTGGTTGAGATATCTATGTGCTCCAACGGTGTATCGCAAACTTTCGTTGTTCCGGACATCATTAATTTTGATGATAAGACAAGGACGAAATATGAACATAAGCCGTGAATACAGAGTTCGTGAACTTTGCTTTATTCTTAGTCATTGCACTTTTGGATTGGAACTGTTGTTTCATATGTTGAATCGAGTTTAAAGAAAAATGTAAATCAGGGGAAATAATCGAAAAATATGTCAAATAAATTTATTTATCATGGAGTAGCTAGCTATTCTCTATTATTCTTAATTTCCCGACACGATACATGTATCTGCAATTGTGTCTAAGTATCTGTAAAACATAAGGAAGCTAATCTACTTATACATGTTTAATAGAGTTTTCTTTGTTTTGCGGTATTCAATAACTGTGATATCACCGGTGGGCGGAGCCTAACCGTGCAATAAGTAGCGTGCGTATAAATTACAACTAAATTTCAATATACCGCAGGCTCAATGTGGTATAAAACTCTTGTAGCATACTTTTACCTCAATATTTTACATTATTTAACCTCGCCCTGCGGGCTTGTTAAAAAATGTTTCGGTAAAAGTATGCTACAAGTATTACATGTAGTACATTCTTAATCTGAAGTAATGTTTAACAAAACGGCCAATCAAAGATAGTTCATTTTGTTTTTGTAAGTCACCGGAATTTGATACAAATGCCCATTTTAATGGCAAAAATATTTCCCAGTTGCCGGACATATTTGCATAACGAAAGTATGAACAAATATTTTAAGATTAATTATTATTTATTTTAGTATTTAGTGGTATTGATATTACAAATTTTAAGGGCCACTGTGCGTTTATAAATGCATGGATGACACGTTCAGACCGGTAGTAAATCGGAATATGGGCACTCCAAGACAGAAGACAAGTTCAACATGTTAAGCTCTTTCTACTCTATAATACGCTATGATAATGTTGAACAGTGTTTATTCCAGTGCACTTGCGAAATCATGGAAATCGAATAGACAGTGTATTCAGTACGATTATGTCGGATCAATATGATGAACATATACTTCAGATCGCAAAATCTCTTTTTCAATGTAACCAATGTAACCAAGGGTTGGTAAGAGATGACTTCACTAAGAGAGAGAACATAATTAAATAAATAAATGATAATATATAATATAGTATTTGTGGCAAAACATTTTTACTAACCTAAGTTAGTGCTAAAATATAATTTAACTAAATTAAAATTATACAATAATTGTAATTTACTTGTATTTTTTTAGATTAACGTATTTAATATAGATCTACTTTTTTATTATAATGCGTTAAATTAAAAAAAAGACTTGTTTGATATCGTTGGATATAAAGTCCCTGCATATGGGTGAGGTTGGCTTTAATAATATAAAAGATCTTGGTCACGTGATAACGCGGGAAAGCGGTTGTGTTTTTCTTTGCAGCCAAATTGCCATGTTTTTCTCTAATTTGTCATATCTTGTTTGTGTGGAATTATGTGTGGAATTATGTGGAATAATATTTAGTGGCTGATCCGATGGGAGGTAAAGGAAATAAGAAAAGAAAGGAAAGGAATAGTAGTGAAAATGATACTGTGACACCTAGCAATACAAAAATACCAAAACAAAGAGGCCCGTCCGGTGAAGTTCAGGATTTGGACAAAACACTTGAAGTAAGTGATTTACTAAATTTAACAAATTCTGTGTTGTACGGTGATGGAGATGATGGTGAAGTGACGAGTAACAGTGTATTTATAAGCAACCGCGAGAGCAGTCTTCCATCTGAGGCTAGCACCATGGCGGAAGCGCAGCCTACACTTAAAGATGTCATGAGTTGTTTGCAAAATATAAGTGGGCGTTTAACAGCTGTTGAACATAAATTACAGACACTAGACAAGTTGGAACAGCGTATGGTGGCATTCGACAAGGACATAAAAAGTCTTTGGCTGGCTCTCGACGATCGCGTCAAAAAGGTTGACGCTCGCGTCTCTAGACTCGAACATGCCACTGAGGAGTCAGATGTAGCGGCGGCACAGATTGTAGGCAGGGTAGACGACCTTGAGCGTGAACGCAACAGCCTTCGCGATGATCTAACATATCTCAAATCACAAAGTATGAGGAATAACTTAATATTCACTGGGGTACCGGAAGTGGTGAACGAGTCGTTGGAGACCACGGAGCGCATATTGCGCACACATCTACATGAGGCACTGAAAATTGCCAAGGAAACGGCGGACTCTATCAAGTTTGAAAGAGTTCATCGCTCGTCGGGTGAATATACGCCAGGAAAAGCTCGCTCTATCGTGGCGAAGTTTACATACTTTAAAGACAGAGAGCAAGTGAGGCGCCAGTGGAAAAACTTGAACGGAACGAATTTCAACGTATTCGACCAGTTCCCGCCGGAAGTAGTGTCAAAGCGACGCAAGCTTGTCCCAAAGATGAAGGAAGCGAAGAACCAGGGCAAGAGGGCGTGGATCTCATATGATACGCTGTATATTGATGGGAAACCCGTCCGGGACTAGGGGCACGACGGCGGCCATATTTCCGTTCTATCTTGGAACGTCAACGGACTTGTAAATAGTAAGAAAGAAAACCCATTGTTCTTAGAAAGTTTGACTTGTTACGACATTTGTTTTTTATTCGAGTCTTGGACAAAATCGTCTAGTAATATTTCGATTAACGGATATGTTTCACACAACTTTTTTAGAAAGTTTCACAATAAAAAGTCTCGTAGATGCAGTGGTGGATTAGTACTATACTATAGAGAATGTCTGAAGGATGGTATAAGCATAATTAGAAATCATCACGACTCAATCATTTGGATCAAACTTGATCATAACTATTTTTGCATGAAAGAGGATATTTACTTATGTAGATCCTATATTTGGTGTGAAGATTCACCTTGCTATAACATTGTTAATGTAGATTTTTTCGAAATGCTTGAACATGATATATCCCATTATGACAATTTAGGCAAAGTGCTAATTTTCGGTGATTTTAATAGCAGAGTAGGACATAAAATTGATTTTATTATTAATGATAAATGTACATTTACTGATGATATAGATTACGACCCAGATTCATACTCTGTCAGGGCCTCAGTCGACAATAGCCATAATGCCCATGGTGTAAAACTATTAGACCTATGTAAGTCCACAGGTTATCGCATTGCTAACGGTAGATTAGGTGATACTAATAAACACACATTTTATTCACATAATGGCTTATCTACGATCGATTATTTGTTGTGCCATGAGCGTAATTTCCCAATTATAAAGGATTTTTCTATTGGTAGTTGTAATGAATTCAGTGACCATGCCCCGCTAATATTTTCACTGTATTGTAAAAGCGATATACCCGAGACTGTATTCTTTACTGAAACCAAATATAAATGGTCGGACACATTACGTGATAAATTCCGCTCAGGTATTATCTCGAAATTGCCGGAGTTTAATAACATTTTAAGCAATATTGATTGTTCAAATAGAGATTCTGTAAATAACACGTTGCATGATTTTACAAATACTCTGCGTTCAATTGCTGACCCTTTGCTCACGAACACACGCTGTATATCAAATGCACCGCAATTTGATGATTGCTGTCCAGCGAACACTGTAGAGTGGTTTGATAGCGAATGCGCTGCTATGCGGTCTCGTTATTTACACATGCTACGTTTGTTTAATTGTGATAAAACTGATGTCAATCGCGTTCAATTACTTACATGTAAAAAAGAATACAAATCGTTTATAAATAGGAGAAAGAGACAACATTTTAGTAAAAAAATGAACGAGATAGAAAATTTGAGAAAACAAAAGCCTAAACATTGTTGGAATTACTTCAAATCGCACAAAAGTAATAAACATAACACTATTTCATTGTCAGATTTTCGCGATTATTTCTCTAATATAAGTAGTGGAGTTATTGATTGTAAAAATGACGAAGCGGAAACATTCTGTGGCTCGCAAAACTTTTATGCAGAAAATGTCCGATTTCCAGAATTAGATCAGCCTTTCACTCTCGACGAGGTAAAAATAGCTGTTAAATTGTTGAAGCGAAATAAAGCTTATGGGAGCGATTGTATTCTGAATGAATATATTATTGAATGTATCGATATTATTGGGTTACATATCACCGATTTGTTTACTTTTTTTTTTTTTTTTTTTTTTTTTTTTTCCTGTTTCAATGATTTTATTCATTTCATAATCTATATACACACAATTTACCAAGACATAAACATAGACTTATTTTACCATATGTAATGTGTATTAACTGTGTTATTAATAGTTAATATAATCTAACAGTGGGTCAAGCACTAGATTAAAGTCTCCACATATAATATACATAGTATTGCCAATGTTTTCGATTGTATCAAAGACTTGTCTATAAAAAGACGGGTTGTCTGCATTTGGGCCATATAAATTTAGTAATGTGAATTGTTTGGAACAGAAACTTAGGTTTAGGGCTATCATATTTCCGTAATCATCTTTTTCAACGGAATTTACTGTAATTTGTAATTTCCTTTTGAATAGGATGGCAACACCCCTCGAATTAGTTGACCCAAAACTAATGAAGCAATCCCCACCCCATTGTGAGTATATATGTTTTTCCATTTGTGCATTCCAGTGAACATCTTGTAAACAATAGATATCAGCGTTAAGCTTTTTTATATAACTCATTACATCAAATCTCTTTTTACTGTCATTTAACCCACGACAGTTATAAGAAATAATGTGTAGCTCAGTCATTACAAATGATTACACAAAATAGTATCTGCGTTTGACAGTTAATAATGAATGATTCTCCATTAAATAGCATATGGTAAATTGTCGTTGGCATATAAAACAGACAAAACTTATACAAAACACTTAAATGTCTTATGAAGGAGCATAAATCTTGTAAACAGGAATTTAAACAAAGGAACAAGAAGAAAAGAACACAGACTACCATGTCTGTACACAAAAACATATACACAAAACCCATGCTCTGCAGCAAAAACAAATAGGACAAATAATATTAGTATAAAATATGTTTTTACCCACTAACATATACAGTCAATATAGTGAAATATATATTGCCAAATAATTTCTATGTTCATCTTAAGGTGGCTAATATATGCATTTTCCTACTGATTCGACATTTTTATCTTTTGTACACGTGATCTTGCTGTGAAATGTCATGTATTTCATGTATTTAAAAGCAATAAAATACTATTAAAGTAAAACTAAGAGTGAGAGTGTGTGAAAGGATAAGACACGCAAACATTTGTAGTGTTTTAGGGAAAATAACGGGGATTCTTGTAATCAAAATGGAGTTATATTTCACTGGTGTTCACAATATATCTGTATTCATTAAATAGAACTAGATTAGTATACATTTAGATTTTAATGCTAACGATTTACAAAATGTATAAGGTTTATTTCCCTATAACTATACATGTATAACAGGTTATAATCTATGACAATCAAATATGACATCTGTAATCCTAAAGAAATAAATTTTCAGTTAGATCATGAGTATTTGTTTAATTGTATTCTAAGCTTTGGCTATTACCCCGAGCAATGGACAGAGGGCATTATTATTCCATTACACAAAAAAGGAAGTCTATCTGATGTAAATAATTATAGAGGGATAACACTTTTAAGTTGTTTGAGTAAATTATTTACTACTGTAGTTAATAAAGGTATCGAAACATTTTGCAATGATAATAATATTATTTCGGACGCGCAATTCGGATTCCGAAAAGGTCGCTCTACAGTGGACGCTATTTTTGTACTTATGTCATTAGTTCAAAAATACTTAAATGAGAACAAAAGACTGTATATTATATATGTGGATATGATGAAATGCTTTGATACTATTTATAGAAATGGTTTGTGGTTGAAAATATTTAAATGTGGAATTGAAGGTAAATTACTTAGAATTATTAAGGCCATGTATGAGAATGTTAAATCGTGTTTTAAGCACTGTTCTACATACACGGAGTATTTTAATTATGCTGTTGGTCTAAGACAGGGGGAGGTAATGTCTCCGTTATTATTTTCCTTGTTTATTGAAGATTTGGAATTGTATTTGCACGATAGCTCGTTGTCTGGATTGGACTTTGATGATATTGCACTTATTTTATTACTATTTGCTGATGATATGGCTATTGTAGGTAAGTCACCTCAAGAGGCCCAGAAGCATTTAGATCTTCTCTTTAACAATTGTAATTCATGGGGATTGAAAGTCAACATTGATAAAACAAAGATTATGATATTCCGTAAACGCGGTAGACCTCGTGCAAATGAACATTGGACCTTTAACGGACAATCTATTGAAGTTGTTGATAGTTTTAATTACCTAGGGACTGTTTTCAATTATAATGGGAATTTCAATCTTAACCAAGAATATTTAGTTGGTAAGGCTCTTAAAGCCATGAATTTATTGAATTGTAAAATCAAAGAATTTGATATTAAGCCCAAACTTCTTTGCCAACTTTTCGATGCCTTTGTTGGTTCTATTTTGAATTATGCAGGTGAGGTTTGGGGGTTTAGTAAATGTAATGAAATAGAGAGGGTTCATTTGAAATTTTGTAAAGGAATATTAAATGTCAAACAAAATACATGTAATGCGTCGATTTATGGGGAACTGGGAAGATATCCAATGTACATAAATCGTTATGTGAAAATGATTAAATATTGGTTAAAAGTAAAGTCTAGTGAAAATATTATTTTAAAATCTGTGTATACGCAAGCATTACACGATTGCAGCAATGGAAAAAATTGGATTTCTAGTGTTAAACATATATTAGATTCGCATGGCCTTTCGCATATATTTTTTGCTGGTAATGCAATAAATGCTCAAAGTTTTATAAACGAATTTAAATGTAGGCTACTTGACAATTATAAGCAAGAGTGGCAAACATCCGCCCAGAATAGTCCAGTTCTTGACATGTATTGTATATTTAAACAATCGTTTGGATACGATAATTATTTAGATAAACTTCCTAAAACATGTAGATATTTTATTAGCAAACTTAGGTTATCAGTTTTACCTTTAAGAATACAAACAGGAAGCCAAAGTCTTCCACGGGAAGAACGTTACTGCATATGTTGCAACCAAACAGACATCGAAGATGAATACCATTTTATCTGTATTTGTCCGTGTTTTGGAAATATTAGAAAGAAGTACATTAATAAATACTACTATAATAGGCCATCGGTTTTTAAATACCACTTACTTTTAAAATCAAATAATAGAATGGAATTAATTAAACTTTCTAAATATGTCAAGGATGCTTTAGGCATCCGTGCACATATCTTAAATAATATAGATAATATTATGTAAACCGCCGTATAATATAATTAGGATTATATCATACCAGATGCTATAGAATGAATAAAGCTATAATAGAATATGTGTATATAATTAACCGTTTCCATGCTTAATGTCTTTACATGCTATAGAATGTATAAAGCTATAATAGAATATGTGTATAAAATTAACCGTTTCCATGCTTAATGTCTTTACATGTTGTTACTTGACCTTATTGTATTAAAATATGCATGTTTGTGTTAAGACAATGTACATTGTACACGTCTAAATAAATATTCTTGTCTTGTCTTGTCTTTAATAATATGTACCTATTTTAAATAAAATTGTTATAAACTTACGAATTGGCCGTTTTAATAATGATATAGCAATTAAATAAGCGAATTGTAATTGATTTACTTAATAAATTTAAGTAAATAACAACAAGAAATTAATTAAAAACGCCTATAATTCTATGTAACAGGGTATTCACTACTAATCCTATTGATATTTTACTGACCACTAATCCAATTAGAGAGTGAGAAGTGTCAGTGTGAGTGAGTGATTGGTGAACTGCTTTTACTAATGTCTGTCCCATGCTTTTATAGTGAGATGTTTATAATCAATAGGTGTAATAGATTTTTCTATCTTAGTGCATTCCCTATTTTGAGTTTGTAGAAGTAAGGTCTCTGGCATTTACCATTTGCCAATAAGTAACTTATCTTATATTCAAACTATAGGGGTTGGTCACTGGTGAGTGTATATATATTATTTTATTACATAAATTGTATTGTATTGAATTGAATTGTTGATATATTTTTATTTAATACTTGTCCTAAATTAATTAATATGTATTACAATGAATTATTGAAATTACTATTATTATCATGGTAATATGTTGTATAATAATAAGTGTTATTGTTTCAGGCCATCATTTGGATCATACGATCATACATAATAAAGTATATAATTATACCCACGAGTGGTTTTTTATCACACCCTGCTACATCGACAAAGGTAGTTAAACCAGATTATGTATAGAACGCCCATTAGTGATGTGCTGCTGTTTTTAGTAAATTATAAACATTGTAATAATAAAGATCCGGAAAATACTAATGTCCGAAAATTAATCTCGTACCAGTACTAAATAGGTCGAAATAAAAAAGATAACTTTATTTGTAAATGTCGAACATTGGACCTGGATTTCTCAAATACGTTGACTACATTACACTACCTAACTAAAATTTGTTATGAAACCCCGAACAGAAGAACAAGAGTGTGCATAATATCACCCATTTATATACAAAAACATGCACAACGTTACCTCGAGTGTTCGTCGTCGAAAATGGCGATATTCAGCCAGAATGAGATATAGGGATATTTAGTATGGGATCCCAGAGCAGTGGCCTTACAGGTGTGGATCCCGTTGCTCAAAACTTTACAGCCGTTAACTTTTGGATGAAGTTTTTGATGTAAATTAAATGTTAAAATTCTAAAATTTGCATTTATTTTAAATAAATTGATATGCTCAAATAATTGTCAAATGCTTCACATGCGAATTGCTTGTGATATTAGTTTTATTTAAATCTAAAGTTAACAGGCCATTTATATCTTAACCGGCCGTTAAAGTTTTGAGCAACTGGGCCCTGTTCATGTCGAACTATCCATCAATGCAAACTACGAATTAATTTTAATGCGTTTTTGTACGGTTACAAGTACAGTCATTCTGTGATAACAGAAGCAACACTTAGTCTAAGATAACACATTGTTTTGAAAGATTGGCATGTACGTTTTAAAATGCGTAGTATTGGGATCCCAATAATGTCCCGTAAGATCGATTTATTTTTAGAATCGCCTGTGTATCTAGAGTGACATGTACTACAGTCATTGAATTAATTCCGAATCACTGATAGTTTTGTTTAAGGGGGATATGTCAAAACATTTGTAATGTACGTGATGTATGGAATTTCTACGTTGGTTGGTTGAGTCAGTTGATTAATGCACAATCTACAGGGGCGTAGCTTTGGTTCAAAAAATGTATAAGCACAATAGGCGGCATCTACAAAACTCAACCAACCAATGTACAAAATGACGCTGTAAGCGATAATTTGGGCCAGGAGTGTTTATAGTCGTATGTGGCTACAAACAAATAACTTCAGCAAAACCCTGATTCTAAAAAATAATTGTAAAATAAGCGTGTGTTCATGAAATTTATTTCATATTGACGTATTCGACTCGTTAAACAATGAAGTATCAACACAGCCAAGAAATATCCCCTCACCCCCATCCCCCTCTTGTTTTTATTGCATTTTTGGCATATTTAAATTTTTCTTCTCTGGAAAATACGCCCCTTTTATGTTAGAATTACATAAGTCAGATGTTTATCATCAATCCATGGATTAAATATGTGAAATCATGCCTTGATTCCCTAGGAATGTCAAATATTTGGTTAGATCAATCTGTACCTTCATTATTGTGGTTTAAAGCATGCATATTAAAAGATTAAGATTAGTGATCGATTTGCACAAAACTGGCATGAAATTATAAGCAATTCAAATAAATGTTTAAATTTTAGAATGTTGAAGCAAAATTGGGAACTTAAGCCCTACTGGAGGATTTTGCCTTATAATTTGGCATTGAACTTTTTTGCTTTAAACTATAGGTCCCTGGATGTTGTAACCACAATTTACCAATAGAAAATGGGAGAATGATGAAAATTGATCTTGATATGAGAATATGTCACTTATATAGCGGTAACAAGCTTGGTGATGAAATTCACTATATTTTTTAATCCAAGTACTTTGCGAAAGACGGACAAAATTTGCCTATTAAAATAAGAACACCAAACATTTGGAATTTTGCTAAATTGTTCAGTAGCCAAGACAGTGAAGTTCTTGTCAATCTCTCTATTTTTGTTAAAAAGATTATGTCTCTCTTTAAGTAATACATATCAAATTTGATGTTCTCTTTTAAATATCATTTTTAATGAGATCCCAGCTAGCAAACATATGTCGGGCCGTTATCGTTTTGCCCATCGGCATTTGCTCGGCCCGATATCGGCGAGATTATTTATCGGGCCGCCGTCGGCCCGTTATCGGTTATATGTGATGCCGTTATTTTCGCATCGCCTAAATAAATCAATAATAAATTAATAAAAAACACATTATATTTCCAAATATTTATTTTTATTCCATAAAGGAAGATATTAAACTTATACTTTTAATAATCATAATAAACATTAATTATTCCAACAGTTTCGTTTTTAAAAACAGGCATTAAGAAGGACAATAATATAAATAGTAATTCAATTACATGATTCTATATTTTTATTACAATGAAAGTTTTTATCTACCATATAAGTATATTCACCATAAATCACGCCCTATTTTCGACTACCTATTTGGAACAATAGCCAGTCTTGAGGCAACAACACGATAAAATACAAAAATGAAAAAAAAAAAACGCAATCGTTTTTATTATAGAAGGGTATACATGTGTCAAAGTGTGATCTTAACGCCTTATTTTAGACTATTCAAAATGAAACAATAAACGTATTGATGGATAAAGGCGTCTAAGAATAACACACAACATGCATGAAACAAAAATTAAGGGCAATTAATAGTAATTCAATTACATAATTATATATTTTTATTACAATGAACTTTTTATCTACAATCTAATTATATTCACACCCTATTTTCGACTACCTATTTGGAACAATACACAGTCTTAAAGAGACTTGTTCACAGATTCAAAATATAATTTTAAGGAACACATCAGGGAGCGAAATGATACTAATGGCATAGACTCATTATGAAAATACAGTTTCGTTTATGAATTGTGATCATTTGAAATTGATAAAATTGAATAATTTGGATTGTTTCTGTTAATTCCGTTAAATTTTGTAACAACACGTAGATCACTTATATAAAGTATAAAAAGCAGACTCCTTATAACAGTCCGGATGGCCGAGTGGTCACGGCGATCACCTTTTAATCCAAATGGCACTAGGGAGTCTAATTATGGTTTACACAATAAAAATCATAAGTTTTATAAGTTAAGATTTAAATTGTAAAGTAACAATTAACGGACACATATAAAGTTAACTATTCATCAGAATCTTCGTGAGCCATGGCCGATGTCGTTGTTGATGGCTTGCTGCGCTTTTTGCGCCCACCCTCACGGTCACTGGCATTTCGGAGCCATTCTTTTATGAAATACTCCGTTTCGCTGTTTGTTGTGTTTGGAAAGACTCGCTTGACAGCTACTGAAAAAGTACAAATTTAGGTATATTAATGATCAATTAAATACATTTGCTTAAATATCTTAAGATTTTTAATTTATTAAAACAGGATATTCGCTTACTTTTTCATGGACAAGTATTATTGTTAAACTTTCAAATACACAGTGCTATTCAATTTTGATGTACGGTTTTAAAACCTCAAATATCATGGCAGTTTAATTCATAGTCATCAGAATAACACATTCTTGTTAAATTATATGCATAAAGTATTGCATTACTGCTGACTATAGTACTATAATGTTATAAAAGTGTCTTACGTAGAATAGCCAAACACAGCTTAAGCGACTGAAAGGACATCTTTCCGCGCCCCGTCCAGTTAAAGTCTCTAGCCAACTGGTTTTCGAGGACCCCCGTCATTAGATGCTTGGTCATGAGTTTTACGGAGGACCCCCCAACATTGGATAAATAGTCCACCTGCGAGGAACAAATATACAAAAGTTTTAAAAACAAAATTTAACGGTACAAGCTTTGATAAGTTAAAGACAGCCGAATTAGAAGATAATACACAGTAATTCTACATAGAATTTCATAACACGAGTCCGACAGTACATACCAACATCCGTAATGTGGCTTTATCACAAAGCCTCTGCTCGACTTCCTGCACATCCTCCACATTCCTCACCGGAAGGTTGATTCCTTCAGGAAGTTCCTGGCCTCCGACAGGTCCGTTCATGCGTTGAATCAAGGTAGCCAACATTGTCTTGATCTCGCGCTGATCGTGTTTTATCTCCTCTAAGGAGCGCAGGATAGAAATATCCTTCCCTAAAAATGGTTAAGGATATGACTGTCACTGTGTTGCATAAAACTTACTTTTTTAATCAGGATGTAATGGTTAATGCAAATTAGTACAATTTATTTGTTTGAGAAATGAACACCTTAAATTGAAATGTATTTAACAAATTAATTTTACTCAGTGTAATTATCCTAAGGGATAATAAAAAATAATTAGTCCTCTTATCTTAAAATTATAGAAACTATTTCTTACTACATGTTTATGTATTGAAGCACAGATTTTAAATAAAAATGCAAAAAATGTTGCGTAAAGACATAAAAATGTAGTTAATAAAATACTTCCCATAGTTTAGGTAAAGGTGCAATGACAAAATGTCAAAAATAATTACATAACACAAATAACATGTTAACAACCAAAGAAAATACTTCAGGAATAGTAAGTACCTGAAACAATAATTTGTGGTCTGTCAGAAGACAACCTTGAAAATTCACCACTGGAAATGTGGGTTGGCTGTTGAGGGCTGGGTCTGGGCAACAATAGTGCGGAATCTTCACCCGGCTGTTTACTGCTGGGCCTTGGTGTCGACAATCCGGATTCTGCACCCAGCTGTTTATTGCTGGGCCTTGGGGATGATGGTCCGCATTCTGCACCCAGCTGTCTGTTGCTGGGCCTGGGCGACGACAACGTGGGGGAATGACATCCTGTTCCGACAGGTAAGTTGATTTTAGGGGGAGGTGTTGGCATCAAGCTAGCCGAGTCTTCGGTGGTAACCAACCGCTTCTTGGCAACACAAGTTTCAAGCGATTCATCTTCTGTTTCAGAATTCGAATCAAGGAAGCGTGGGTTTGGCCTTAAATCGAAGAAACCTTATCATTATGTTGTCTCATGTTTCAATGTTGTGTTTTCGTTTATTATTATAATAAATTCTGTTTAAGAACGGATTTTTCGAATGATTTTTTAAAAGAATTTTGATTGCAACGGGGGTTTTAATTGTTGCTATTGTGAACACATATTTAGTTTTGCTTTTGCCGTCATGAGACTGTTAAAAACATTAAGTAAAAAACAAAAAGTAAATTTGAGATAACCTGTGTTTTCTTTTTCGAGCAACTGGAGGCTGTCTTGATACATCTGCATCTGTTTGCAGATCTGACCCGTCTTCAGCCTCCTTAGCCTTCTGCTGTGCTTTTTCAAAGGAATCTGAAGATGTTTTAAAGTGCATATATATATAATAAGTAAATAGAAATATGTTCTACAACATAAAGCTTTTCTTTCCATAGGCATAAACATTAACAATCATGTTTTTAATGCTTAAACAATGAATGGCTATCACATTAACGATCATGTTTTTAATGCTTAAACAATGAATGGCTATCACATTAACGATCATGTTTTTAATGCTTAAACAATGAATGGCTATCACATTAACGATCATGTTTTTAATGCTTAAACAATTAATGGCTATCAAGTCTTTCAATCGTTCATGTACTTTAAATTCATTAAATTAATTATGAAAGAAGGAAACAATTTCTCAATATTGAGTTGATTTAAGAAATATGCATGATACCTTATAACTGAAATCTTCAACTGTCAAAACACAGAAATTAAGTGTGCTACAGATCACGAATGTTTTTGTTACGGCACGCTACATTTTCCATTTCCAATTTGGTAAATAATCACAAACATCACCATTTCTTTGTGCATTATTAATATCACAAAAATAATCTGGCACGTCAGGGCTTTGATTACCTGTAATATACATCACCCGGCGGATACCACAGGAAATCCAAGTATCTTCTGGCTCTTGGTGTTGTTTTACAGCCATATGCAGTCTTATGGATTACTTTATTTGGGGCCAAAGCACCTTCTTGCTTCCATCCGCCTCATCAATTAACCATTTTTCCGACACAACAGCAACTTCATTCGAGGAAAACTCAACTACCAGGTATTTTGACATGATCTGGCATTACAAAATCAAAACATAGCAGTTTAGTAACGTTGTTTCTTTTTGAAAATGTCAACTTGAAGGTACAGTTTGAATTCTTGTGTATTGAGTCCGACATATTTGCAGATTGTTATCAGACTGATATAATGAAACTTGAAATCTAAGTGATAAAAATTTCATTAATGGATGAAACTCGACTTGACTACATAATTATACATGAAAATGATGTATATCATTTCCTCTTACTTAGGTAACAGTATTACTTAGGTACCAAATCATGAATAAGGGGAATGCAAACAAATCCATCATCTAATGGCAGAAGCACACATTTACAAGTAATATCAGTTAACAGTGCTTCACACAAAGAACCACTCAGTTTTCTAACATGTTTAATTCTTAAGTCTGAAGAAGGTAGTGGTATACTGAAAAAATTTGTTGAATAAGTGAACAATTCATAAACAGCATATTTGTCATTTGTTTCGTTGGTAAATATATTTCTTATAATGCCAACATTGTCATTAATAAGTATACAGTTATTCCCCTTAAAAATAGAGAAAACTATGTTTGGAAAATGGATTTCTTTAAACTGCGTTATTTTAACATTTTTATACCTCGCGAATATATATTATCAAAGTATATCCAAATTCTTACTGTACCTTCAAGTTATTTACGCACAAATGTACATGTGCGTTACAAAAAATAAGTAGATTATATATTATAATTTACAAATACTAACTTTAACTTTAAGTAAGATCTCCGAAAAAAACGCAATACGCAATTTCTTTGTTCGCAATCGCCTGTTTCAACTTTGCCGCCAGAAGGTTATGACAATTTCCAGAATCATGGCTTGGAACCGAACGAATTTATCGATCTTCAACGAAAACATTTACGACTACATCGGGCCGCTGTCGGCCCGCTATCGGTAAAATTAACCACAAGTTGCATATTTATTATTGACCAGATTTATGTTTTGTGGTACGAATGTTATTATTTTTTTAATATTTCATTAAAATTGTTGCATATAACATGACTTTATTGCTAATTACGTATATCGGGCGGCGAACGGATTAACATCGGATAGACATCGGGCCGATTTGCCGATATACCGTTTGGCTACCGATATCTATCCGATATCAGTGTGCTGGCTGGGATTATGGTTCTAAGTGATGTTTTTATTAAATATATTTATAGACTATAGGCGTACCCAAATATTTCTTTTTTCAACAGCTTTCCAGTGTTTTCTTTGCATTGTAACAAACTGATACATGATGTACATACATTTTATTCACTTGTTGCCATGTTGTTTTGTTTTGTTATGTGTTCATTGTTTCTGTATGTTTATACACTTGCTGATGCCCTTATGGGCCTAGTGTGAAATAAACTTGAAAATACTATTTCGAACGAGAAGGGAAACCACTGAGAGGAGAGAGCCGACATTATATAGTAGGGTGTGATATTAATTCTAAAAAAAATGGCTGCGCCCATGTCAGCACCAATTGTTTGTCCAACACATTATGATCCGTCATTTAAAGGTGAGATAGTCACGTAAGTCATACAGTATTGGTACATTATGAGAGTTTGCCATCATAATGAGAGGTAAGAATGCTGGTCTGAAGGTAATTGTCTTTTCGTAACAAAACCGCTTCGTAGCCATTGTTCGGTTATTTCGTACATATTAATTGGTCATTTCGTAACCTCTTTATGAACTGCATTGATACACTGATAAGCATGATTAAATATGGGAATAATGTTAAATGGTAAGGTGGATATCTTGCTATAATACTTGCATAACTAGCAAGAGCCTGGTCAATATACTTGTAGTGTTGTTTATAAATAATAAAATATACGAATTAAGATGTGAACAAATTTAGTGTTATGGTCGACTATGCAGTTTTCGTGGCATAAACAGTTTTCTGGGTATTTTGCATTGTCACCGCTCACGTCATCACTCGAGCGCTTGACTAAAATATTTTGTTTAGGTTGTTTCACAGTTTGACAGCTCTTTGTTTACGTCATGTGCATAATGTGTTTAAAACAGATATGAATAAGCAATAAACAATTAAATTTTATTAACTGTCGTTTATTTTATATAATTTAGCTACCAATTTATCACTCCACATTCGTTTCCATTCATAATTTTGTGTTAAGAAGACCAGGGAATGAAGGCTGTATTTATAACTGTTGAACTATGACGCAAGGAACCTGAGATCAATTTTATCAAAGATGACCTCTCAAAAACATGTTTGTTTCATCACAACCAAAATGGCCAACCATGATCTGACGCAATGGTTAAAAAGAATGATGTTAAAAAAGAACTGAGAATGTAATAAGATACCAGGAAAAGTGAATAGCATTGTATTATCACATTTTCATGAATATATATCCAGAAACAAGATAACACACTTTCCATAATTCTTTATGTAGCTTAGTACCACGAAAACTGGGTGGACCATCATACTTTTTATATAGGCCTACATGTGCTCTAACTTCTTATCACCAAAGGACCCTTGTAATGGTGGAAACCTGAAAGTTTAAATTTTCATCAATTCCTGTTATTTTAAACAAAAAAGTTATCCATCCATGTACTTTACATAAACAAACTTTTAAATATGGCAAAATATACTAACTATATTTAGTTCTAATTTATACTTTATGTAGAAAAAATTGGCCAAGATAGAGGAATTTTCGGGAACAATGTTACTTTTTTACAAGAAAACCAGCTGGAAGCATTTTAGTAATTGTATTGCATAATGATAACAATTTATGTGTGTTTGTATTATATAGTAGATGTATAATAATAATCTATAATGTACCTCTTGGAAGGACTCGCCACCTTCCCTTAAAAAGGCTGGGAATTACTAATCTATTTATTAATAGAATCGTTCAAGGCAACTGTCCAATAGAAATGATGCAATGCCTAGAGAATTATAGATTAAAGTTTACACAATGGACAACAGCGAGATTTGTTTTAAAATGCAATAGTGTGTAGGTTGAAATTGCTTAGGCATGCACAATTAAATAAAAGTGATATAACACAAATATTTATGGAACTTTAATTAGGAATAGCTTCTCTGTCCAGGTATGTAATTTTTATTGCAATCCATTCACAATACTGATAACTATGTAATTTCAGGACGTGAAAGTTGCAATCATTATCAGAACAATTTAGACGAAGAAGGATAATTTTCCACCTCAGAAATGAAAATGAACCACTGTTATCAAGGACAGTAATTGGATATGCACATATAAATTATTTCTTGTTTAGTCTTTGTTATTTAGACACCAAAGGCTGTCTAGTGTTGTCTTTCTTTTAAGTTGATATCCAGCTTCATGAGCCACTGTTATCAAGGACAGTAACTCCTGGTGATGTGCGAATGGAAATGATCTCCCTTTGTTTCCAGTTGGAGACATTGTGTAAGAAGGAGCTTGTGGAGGTGACAGTGATTTACTTAAAGACATTTTGATATTTGAAGTTATGTTTTGTAAAGAAAGCATCGTAATTATGTAGACATGAACATGCACAAATGTTTTTCAGTGTGAAAAGATATTTAATAGGGATTTAAAATATTTTTTAAATCCTAATGCTCAATTATTGATCACATTTTACTTACAGTCTGCAAAAAGACTCAAGGCTCTGCCATGTTACATACATTAATAGAAATTGTGTCATGCTTGATGTTTTGTTGTTAATTTTTTTGCAACAAAGTTTTCTTTGATACAATTACTGGTATATATTCGTATTATTTCACCTTAAGCAATAAATATTATTATATAGCACAAACCATATTTGATACTTTTTAAAAACTTTATCAAAAAAGATGCAGATTTTTTTTAAACATTTCTGTGTTTGTTTGCAATTGTCTTAAAACAGTTTCTCATGTCTGTTTCAGCAAACCAGCATAAGAAACGGCCATGTTAGCAACTCGTTCATTGACAGAGGTAAAGCATTTTTTTTGCAACCTTCTCTGTTGCGCATAAAATTCATTTGAAAGTCATTTAATGCAAATATTCACATATTGATTTAGGATATTTTTACATAAGTAAATCAGTTTAATGTTTACTTAATAATTTGTTAATACAGTTAAAAGGTAGAGTTGATTACTTAATAAATTGTAAATACAAAAAGGTAGAGTTGATAACTGTCTTATTTGTATACATATAAGCCAAACATTAGAGCTTAATTATGAAAATATTTGATGGCTTTTACATGTATGAATACAGTTCTTGTTTATAAAATGTGTTTGATATAACATTGTTTACAATTTTGTATTTTCAGCCACTGTTGTATGTGATCGAATGACTCGCTTACTTGAAAAGGTCCCACCTGAATTCCAGGACTGTCTGGTATAAACAACTTTTATAGTTGCTTTTCTGAAACATACGCATTGAATTGAGTAACAAACTGTGGTCATTCTTTTTTAGTGTGCCGTCAACAATTTGGTTCGTTCTCACGCTGGAGACGTCACTTTTTATCCAATCTTAGCCAAACTTGCACAGTTTGTGTATGACCATAAAATCTCGGACGGAATTGTTATTGGGCCAGATCACACCAGTAACACTATTATTACCCCTTTTTCATGAAAAAAAAGTCAAAAAATGCCTTTTCCAACATATGTCCCTTTATTTTACATCCAATCTTTATCAAACTTTCACAGTTTGTGTATGAATAAAAATGGGCAAGATCGTGTTTCAAACACCAGAGTTATTGCTCTTGGTTTATGAAAAAATATACAAACATGGACATTATTCAGGATAGAGTCTTGATTTTTCATCCAATCTTCACCAATCTTGCACAGTTTGTCTATTACCATGAGATTACAGTTGAAGTCGAATACAAGCAAGATCTGACCAGAAACACAGGAGTTATTGCCCTTTGTTTGTAAAAAAATATGAAAAAATTGATATTATTTAGGATAGAGACTTTATTTTTAGCTCGACTATTCGAAGAATGGGTAAGCTATCCTACTACCCCCTGCGTCGGCGTTCGCGTCTAAATTCGTTGAAGTCATTCACTTGAAACTTGGAATATTTCTTTGTCATCAACTCCAGTATCAGGGGCAACATTCCCCATAACTCTTTTTGTATTTTGACACAGTTATGCTAGTGTTTTATCCTGACCTAATCAGCCCGGCGCCGTTATTGATCCACCACCCTGCCCTTTTCAAAGGCAATTAGCGCCTAGTGCCCTCTTATCTAATGACTGTATTGCCCTTAACGAGGGCCTTTTGTGATGGCATGTTATGGTATATTAATCTGCAACCAACTGATAAGATCAGCTGTAGGGGCAATCAGCTTACGAGTTTGTGTCCAGATACAATAAAACATACTTAATTTGATTTGAAAATGAGCGTAAATTGCCTGCTTTTAGCAGCCTTGTTTTCATATGCAATTTCTAATGTTTTTGTTTTGTCAAATTTTATGATAAATGTAATAATAAATGGCAGAATGCATATAAATGCAGACTCAATGTGATCTTTAATATTTAATTATGAACAAGAAAATCATATTTATACAAAAAAAAATCCAATCATAAACAAAAGTCCCGGAAAATACCAATTGCAAAACTAGCTATTAATTAGGACCAACATATTTGGTACATCATTTCAATCCGAATTGCAATGATTGTTTTCAAAAGTTTCTATCTTGATTTAAGTTTTCATCATTAATCAAAATATTCGTAGCAATGTCATCATCAACAGCAACAACATATAACAAATGAAGGTGAAAATGCTTTTATTTCCTTCAATAAAAAGGTAAATAAAATATATAAATAATAGCAGGTTAAAACTTATAAGTATTTTATCGTTTAATTTAAGAAGCATGATTGTGACATGCCCATAAACAGTTTTAGTTTGACAGTTGTTAATAATTTTTTTATGTATGAATGTCCAATTTGCATATTGGAAATACTTATGAACAATGAAAAGATAAAATTTCTGAAATAAATAATGTAACCACAATATAACTCAACAATAATAAAAAGCAATACTATTGGAAAATCAAAATTTGTGAATACATGTACTTCTTTGACTTGAAAAAATCATTAAGCAGATAAATTAATCAGTCGGTAATATATAATTTCATTACTGTTTTGAACTATTACTTCAGGAAACAAAATAAAACCTGATTGCCCAAATGTCGGACACATGCCCTCCCGGACATATGCCCTCCCTATTATTGTTAGTCAGGCGGAAATTTGCCACCCCGGCCACATGACCTTCTATTAATACACCACCCGGACACTGGCCCTCCCGTAACTTGAAGTTGTCTTTCGCTTGTGACATTCAACCGAGGTGGAGTGCACTAGATGCTTCACATTGGACACTAAAACACTTAGGCCGCCTCTGGAGTAGAGTGTCTCCTGTATCCCCAGTCTTCTGGGGACGATGGCCACATTGATAAATATTCATCGCACACACGTCTGTCCGCACACACGTCTGTCCAACTATGTTTAAAATATGCACTGGCAAAAACAATTTCTTTAGAAATACATAAAAGCAACCTGAGACATGTAAGAATGAATGTAAGACAACTAAATTAGGTCTACTTCATTTTGTGCGATACTCTTTATTTCAATAACTTTTATTATTATGCAACAACTTAATTCCCATCGTATTGTTGACTTGGTATCTTTCTTTGTGTAAATTAATTTAGTAGCACACCTTAAGACATTCGCGTTTGCTACCTGTAATTCTATATATGCAGTTTAACCTTAGTAACCGATCATCAATTAATTAATCAAAAACTTTTGGTTGGAACATTATTCAGGTCACTACATGTACTTCTTAATGGTTAAATGTGTTAATTTGAGCAATATTTTTCAAACTGTAAAAGCGTATTTAAGGAATTATAACACACATTTAACAAAGCAGGAGGGCCAGTGTCCGGGTTGCATATTAACGGAAGGGCATGTGTCCGGGGTGGCAAATGTCCGCCCGACTAAAAATAATCGTGAGGGCATATGTCTGGGAGGGCTTGTATCCGGATACGAATATGCCCTTATTAACAGTGCCACAGCGCACAAAATGCCCTTTTTCCAATTCAAGCGCCATGCCCCTCTGCCCTTCTAGTTTAAACACTATATGCCCCTTTTTCACATAGATTTTCTGGTTAAGGTTTATTTTCAAAAGTTTTGTAACTTCAAAACTACATAAGTTATTCACTTGAAACTTGGAACTAACCTTTGTCATCAACTCTAGTATCAGGGGCAACATTACCCATAACTCTGTTTTGTATTTTGACAGAGTTATGCACACTTTTTGCATAGATTTTTTGGTTAAAGTTTTCGTTCTTAAAATGTATAAACTATACAAGGCTTCACTTAAAAGTTTTGTATTTTAACAAATTTATGCCCCTTCAACTATCCAAATATGTACCAACTGAAATACTTCGAATAGTCGAGCGCGCTGTCCTCTGACGGCTCTTTTTCAATCAATCTTCACCAATATTTCACAGTTTGTCTATGACCATAAGATTAAAGGTGAAGTCAAACATAAGCAAAATGGGCCAGAAACACCAGATTTATTGCCCTTTGTTTGTGAAAAAAATATACAAAAATGGACATTTTGTCAGGATAGACACTTCATTTTTCATCCAATCTTCACCAATATTGCTTAGTTTGTCTAAGAATGTAGGAGTATATGTGAAGTCGAATATAAGCATGATCGGGCCAGAAACAGCGTATTTATTGCCCCAAGTTATCAATGATGGGCTTGCACACAAGAATTTGTATTCAATGTTGACCAAACTTACACAGTTTGTGTATTACCATAAAAATTGATTGATAAAATTTGATTTCCAACAGTTGCAAACCTTGCATGCAGTTATTTGTACATGCAACATTGATGGTTTCAGAGACTGCATTAACGTCATTTATCATCATTGGACAGAAAATTATCAAAGAAAAAGCAAAACTTGACCTTATAGCACAGCCATCGCAATTAGGGCATTGCAACTAGTTCTCCAAAACTGTCAGCGAAAAGGACATAACAATCTTATGTTTCTGCATTTTCTAGAATTGTCACTGACTTAATGAAAAAGGGTCAGGTAAGAATATCGAGAAAAATGATTTGAAAACCATTAGCAAAAACACCGCACATCCACTACCCAACTCGTACTTTAGTTAGCCCATTGCACTAACGGATGTTTTAAATCAAATCGATCCTATCCCCCTTTGTGTATTGTTCAGATCCCTTAATTTTCGAACCTGTCACAACAGTATGGTCTTCATCTGTACCAGTTCTTAGGTGAGCGCTTTGGGCCATCATGGCCCTCTTGTTTCTAACATTTGTATGACATTCTACTTATTATAATTATTCTACTGTTATAGAACTGGTTTGAAAATATTCAGTTTGTGAACAGTTAAGAATGCGCTAGTGACAATTTACATGATGCAACCTGCATTCGTGATATTGTTATGGCAGTGAACAAAAAATCCAAACCGCTCCTACATGTATTATATAAACTTTTATATTGTATCTAAAATTTACTATATTTTCGAAAATGGTATATTGAACATGTTTCTACCATCCATCTCCAGGGCTGTTTTATTCTGATTGGAATCTCCTGATGGACACAAACAAACAAGACTCATTCAGAATGTTAAATAGGCCAATTGATATCATGATTTTACATGTTTTCCTGTTAAAGGGACATGCTCACAGATTGGCAAAGTGACAATATCCGAATGTCATAAATCACAAAAAGAAAAAGCAAAATAACACAACTGACAAATAAATTTATTGGAAATGTAGTGTTATTTATGAAAAACCGTCAATTGAAATGGATACAATTACAAAGCATTTGTGACATTTTCATCGGTATTTTGTGTTTCTCTTACATGGTGTTAAAAATTAAGTACCATGAATTTAATTCAGAATAGCCGTGTATTTTGCACAACAGATTTTTTATCCCTGCGTTCGTAGGTTCTAATCCCGGCAAAAGCAAATCCTTTAATTTTTTTTTTTCTTTAAATAATAGTTTTCTTTTTGGATAAGTTCAAGAACTGCTTTAGTTTTTGCTTTTAAGATATTAAATGACATTCTTCAAAAATACTAAAATATGTGAAACACATGAACATGTCCCTTTAATATACTGTGGTGCTTTCCAAAATAATTTCTGCATATCATGTACCACTGTTAGGATTTTGTGAAATGTCAGTAAATGCCACGCACTAGAGCAGCGGTAATTAATCACTCCAGACTCCAGTATGCAACAAAGGTTCTTTTGGACCGGATATGTTTAGGGATCGTATTAATTAACACAAATACCTTAACTAAACTATTTATTTACAGAAACTGATGTAGATCTACTTGATACACGCACGCAAATTAAGTATTCAACAGAATGTGATCTACATTTTTCGAAAGTGTCTTAAGATGCAAACAATCCAATAGCAGAAGACGGTTCACCTATAACATATGTTAATTGATTATAGAAGCAATGCCTTCTATGTCCATTTACATCATGATGCATGCAGCATATATATAACATAAATCCTTTAGTTTTCGTTCTTTATGTACAAACGCTAATTTAAAAGGAGAATCTTCTGTGTCATTCAAGTAAGAAAATAACACTAGATACTTCACGCACATACGCACACAGTTAATCAGACTTGTTATCACTCATATCGAAACCACACAGGCTCGAGTTGCCATACAGGCTCGGAATTTGCCACACAGGCTTGGTATAGCCACACAGGCTCGGTATAGCCACACAGGCTCGGTATAGCCACTCAGGCTCGGTATAGCCATACAGGCTCGGTATAGCCATACAGGCTCAGTATAGCCACACAGGCTTGATATAGCCACACAGGCTCGGTATAGCCACACAGGCTCGGTAAAGCCACACAGGCTCGGTATAGCCACACAGGCTCGGTATAGCCACACAGGCTCGGTATAGCCACACAGGCTCGGTATTTGCCACACAGGCTCGGTATTTGCCACACAGGCTTGGTAGAGCCACACAGGCTTGGTATAGCCACACAGGCTTGGTATAGCCACAAAGGCTCGGTATTTGCCACACAGGCTCGGAATTTGCCACACAGGCTTGGTAGAGCCACACAGGCTTGGTAGAGCCACACAGGCTTGGTATAGCCACACAGGCTCGGTATAGCCACACAGGCTCGGTATAGCCACACAGGCTCGGTAGAGCCACACAGGCTCTGTATAGCCACACAGGCTTGGGTTGCAACATTGGCTCGGTGTTTGCCACATAAGCTCATGATTGCCAAACAGGCTCGGGGTTGCCACACAGGCTCGGGATTAGGCTCGGGGTTGCCACACAGGCTCGGGATTGCCACCCAAGCTCCGGGTTGCCACACAGGCTTTATCCAGGTCTTCCCCACTACAAGCCACATTGTAGGTCAAATATCTCACATCCCCATTTCCTCATATTCTCACACAAACTAACACTCAGTCATCTCCAACTGATCAGGCCTCTAGGACTGTTATTTCCAGACTGAATTGAAACAATGAATCCTCCCCTGGGCCAAACAAAGCAACATCAGAAATTAGTCTAAATATCAACACCTTGTCACATTCAGAGCATTGGTAAGTTGTTTCCCTACCATCATCAAAATATAGTCCTGGCATCAAAGTAAACTAACTGGGCTTCATGTCAACATAAACACTTGGAAAACTTAGCAAAATTTAGCCGAATAATGGGAATGTGAAATACTGTATTAAAGGGGTATGTAGAAATTTCTGACAATATTCAATAGGTAACCTTGTTTGAAGAATGGAAGGTCAGAACTTCTGCAACAAGTGCATATTAGAAATCAGTTATATTGAACACACCACATATATGTTCCCTTTCCAGAGATATATCTACAGTCAAGGCCTTGACAAGTTGTTTCCCAGAGCAGTCACCTACCTGGCCAGCCCTCGCACATTTGCTTTGGATCACGAGAACTCCTCTTTGGATAGTAAGTTTGCAATCTTAACAACAACCAAATACCATTTCTATTTCATTTATAATTATACTGCAATCTTATCTTAAATAACAAGAACGAAATACTGTATCCATTACAATGTATATTTATTATTATACAGCAATCTTTATAATCGTGCCTTAAATAACTAAAACCAAATACCATTTCTATTATATTATGATGCAATCCTAAATACAAGAAGAACCAAATATAGTTTTCAAATGTTTTACAACTTTAATATTTTTAAGAGATGGTCCTGCTTGAGAATTTTAAGCAATCTTATGCAAATAGATGGCTTCATTCAAAGGAAGGCAGTGATAAAATTGAAAATTCAAATCTTTCTGAAGACAAAATGGCTTTTGTATGTAGTTATTTGTTGATACTTTCAGATTATTTAAACAGTGTATCCCAGCTTGGTCAGATGTCCACATTGGCGCGGCAGCTACACAACGACTGTGCCAACCCCTCATCACATAAATACATAGCACATCAGCTCGCTCTCCTCTATGTAAGTATGACTGTGCCAACCCCTCATCACATAAATACATTGCACATCAGCTAGCTCTCCTCTGTGTTAGTATGACTGTGCCAACCCCGCATCACATAAATACATAGCACATCAGCTAGCTCTCTTCTATGTAAGTATGACTGTGCCAACCCCTCATCACATAAATACATAGCACATCAGCTAGCTCTCCTCTATGTAAGTATGACTGTGCCAACCCCTCATCACATAAATACATAGCACATCAGCTAACTCTCTTCTAAGTAAGTATGACTGTGCGAACCCCTCATCACATATATGAATAGCACATCAGCTAGCTCTCCACTGTGTAAGTATGACTGTCCCAACCCCTCATCACATAAATACATAGAACATCAGCTCGCTCTCCTCTATGTTAGTATGACTGTGCCAACCTCTCATCACATTAATACATAGCACATCAGCTAGCTCTCCTCTATGTAAGTATGACTGTGCCAACCTCTCATCACATAAATACAAAGCACATCAGCTAGCTCTCCTCAATGTAAGTATGACTGTGCCAACCCCTCATTACATAAATACATAGCACATCAGCTAGCTCTCCTCAGTGTAAGTATGACTGTGCCAACCCCTCATCACATAAATACAAAGCCCATCAGCTAGCTCTCCTCAATGTAAGTTTGACTGTGCAAACCCCTCATCACATAAATACAAAGCACATCAGCTAGGTCTCAATGTAAGTATGACTGTGCCAACCCCTCATCACATAAATACATAGAATATCAGCTGACTGGACAAACCCTCATCACATAAATACATAGCACATCAGCTAGCTCTCCACTGTGTAAGTATGACTGTGCCAACCCCTCATCACAAAAATACATAGGACATCCGCTAGCTCTCCTGTATGTAAGTATGACTGTGCCAGCCCCTCATCACATTAATACAAAGCACATCAGCAAGCTCTCCTCCTTGTAAGTATGAATGTGCCAACCCCTCATCCAGGCTGTCAAGTGGGCCCTACTTTTCCTACTTTTCCCTACTTTTTTAACCTTAGCCCTATTTTTCCCTACTTTTTCTCAAAACAGCCCTAAAATCCCTACTTTTTTAGGATGTCATGTTGTACAAAAAGATAGGAACATTGTAAAGTCTTTTATTTTTGATAGTTAACATCAAGCTGTTACTAACTACATGTTATATGAGTACATTTAAGATTGTTTCTGTGATGGAGATGACCTACAGACTGCTTCAGAGAAGTTGTTCTTGTGTGACTGAGGTGAACAGATGACTCTTCAGCAGAGCCACTGAACAGTAAGATGATAACTAATTAACAATTATATTTAACAATATATTACTATCTTCATTATTATCATTATTCATTTTGTAGGAAAGCCTTTGTACACTCACTCTTAACAGGCCAAATGCCCAATGATGCCATGGCTGAGGGATGACACTGCCGTGAATTTTAAACCTCATGGTCAGTGTGCAAGGCGTGAGCTATGACCTCTTGATTCAATAACCTTCAGTTAAAGAAGGCTTGTTTCTATGGGGAGCTTATGCATTATTATTTTTAGAATTGGTATTGAGTTTTCATTGTCTGTAGAAATTTAATTTGTTTTTCATCCATAATTTAATTATCAGCAAATTAGATATGCCTTTTGACTGCATGCTTTTCAAATTAACAAAATGAATATGTATCTTCAATTCTTGCTATCAGCAGGAGCAAGTTGAAATTTGAAATATTATATGAAATATTTTGCTTAAGACAGGAACAGTAAAAATCATTATACAAACAAACATATATTAACTAATCCTTCATTGGTGGAGGTGCCCTCATTGACTCATTTTTAGCTCTAAAAGTTCAATAATGTTTTTGTAAAAAGCATTCTAAATTTTAGCATACCTTGCTTTGATTTTAGATTGGTTAGTGCTTAAAATGAGTCAAATGCATGCTTTTCCCTGCTCGGTTGCTTGACTAAGATTTTTTACAGGTGCTGAATACTTGTGAAAACTAACTGTTTAACACAACTCGGAATATATTGTCCATCTAATGTCAAAATGCCACACGGGAGGACAAAGTTTAATCCAGCATGGTTAAATCAAAAAGATGAAAATGGACATCAACTAAGAATGTGGTGTAGGCAGGACCCCAACTCTGAATATGCAGGTTATTGCTTCATATGTAACAAGTCTATTCAATGTGGAAACAGTGGTTCAGCTCAAATACTCGAGCATGCTGAAGGTAAGACTCATACAACAACAGCTAAAACAAGATTTGACGAAAAGCAGAAACATTTCTTCACGCAAGAGGCCAGCAAGCCAAGCACATCAACTCAAGGAGTAGGAGATGTCAACAAGACTGTGGTATTAGAAAGCAGGACACATAGGGACCAAGTGACAAGTGCAGAAATTATGTGGGTGATGAAAGTCGCCTTCTCAGGATATTCTTTCAGGTCATGATGAGGTGACAGAAATGTTCAAGGAAATGTTTCCAGGTGCAATTAGCCGGGACTTCAGTCTGAGTAGAACAAAAGTGTCATATATTCTGTCTGATGGTCTGGGACCCTACTTCAGGGAAGACTTATCAAAAAACATAACAGAAAACAAAGTGTATTATACCATCCAATTTGATGAAACAGGAAATGCACAGGGAAGAAAACAGTGCGATATCCTTGTGAGATTTTGGAATACAAAACTTGGTGCAGTTTCCACACAGTATGTAAAGTCTGTTATGTTTGGCCATGCCAAAGGAAAAGATCTGGCCTCTGCTCTGATAAATACAATCTTTGAAAAGAATTATGAATTGCCACTTGCTCAGTTACTATCAATAGGTAGTGATGGTCCAAATGTTAACAAAACTGTCTGGCGCCTGATCAATGAACAGATGAAAGACTACAGTTTGCATGGCCTGGTTGATTTCATAGCCTGTCCTCTCCACACTGTTCACAATGCGTTTAGGAAAGGGCTCATGGTGTACGGAGAAGAAGCTGAAGAACTCAGCATTGACATCTTCCAGTGGTTTAAGACCCATCCTTGCCAAAAAGAAGACTTTGCGAAGACAGCTGAAGAGTTGGAAAGTGAAGGTAACACATTCAGGAGGCATGTACAGTGTAGATGGCTTACTCTGTTGCCTTGTCTACAACGACTGAAAGAAAATTGGTCTACCACTTGCCAATATTTCTTGAAAGATTTACCTCAGGAAAGCCAGAAAAATCACCTGAAAGGAAATGACAGATACAAGAGGATTTGTGAAAGACTGAAATCAGCTGAAATCCTGGTGCAGATTGACTTCTTGCTGAGTCTAGCTCCTATGTTCCAAGAATATCTGACAATCTTCCAAAAACAAGAACCTCTCATCCACTTGTTGTTTCCAGAGGCTTCAGATCTTTTGAAGAAGATCATGAAGAGATTTCTGAAGTTTGATTCTGTCTCAGGCAAGAGTACCTCCAACTTGCTTAAGATTGATGTGGAAAAGCAAGAAAACATCATGCCATTGAATGAAGTACACATTGGTGCAAAGGCATCAGAACATCTATCCAAATTAGGATCTTCAAAAGAAAAGCTGGTAAGAATGCAGATCCTTAAATTCTACCAAGAAGTCAGCAAGTATTTAGCAAAGAAACTACCATTAGATGAACCGGTTGTAAAGAATGCCCAGTGCCTTCATCCAGAGGTCAAGGACCAGGATATAGCTACCAAGTTGATTGTCAGACTTGCTTCTGAACTTCCAAACATCACCAAAGATGAAGAGACAAGAGTAGCAGATGAGTGGAAAGTATATAGGGAAGAAAAAGTGGAGAATTCTGATATCTATGACAAAGACAAACAGATGAAAAGAGTAGACCATTATTGGAATCAGATTCTATCCAGAAAGTCATCAACAGGCAGCCTGAAATTTCCAGTTCTTCCATGGTAATGCTGATGTTGAAAGAAGTCTCTCCATCAACAAGAAGATCTTAACACCAGAAAGAACACTCATGTCTGACGATGCTCTGAATGGCTTGAGAATTACACGAGATGCTGTATCTCTTCATGGAGGGAAAGTGTCTGATGTGCCAATCACTAGGCAAATGATACACTTACACAGTAAGTATCAGGAGAGGCTTGCTGAAGAAAGGTCAGATGCAGAATGATTGAAATTAAAAGAGAAAGCAGAAGAAAAAGAGAGGGAGGAGATCTTAAAGAAGAATGAAACGAGAAAGAGGAAAATTGCTGAAAAAGAGAGAGATATCAAGAAAAGTGAAAAGCAGGTAGAAGAGGGTCTTCTTAAGGCCACAATGATGTTTGAAGATGCCAATAAGCGGCTTACAAAAGGACTTGAGAGCAAAAACTTCTCTGAAATCTCTCTAGCGAAGGAAATGTTGGAAGTGGCAAATAAGAATTTAAATGAAGGAAGATCAGCTCTTTCAAAGATTAAGGAAGAGAGAGAAGACATAGACTCTAAGAAAAAAAAGATCAATGACAATCAATAGGTGTATTTAAGCAGTTATTGAATGTACATGTTGTAAATTGGTTTAGTAGCTGAAACTTTAATAACCACTGTAGTGTGTGTTAGATTTTGCTTACTCATTCATATGTATGCATCTGCTCTTGGTGGTGAATGGTGTACCTTTGTATATAACTAGTTCTGTTTCTCACCTTGCATTCCACATATGCTTTTTGTCACCATTTGGTATACACTAACAGTGATAAAGTACAAAGGCTTTACCTAGATTACTTTAGATTGCTATAGAATTCGCTATGACTATGTTACCTTATATGTATGCATTGTATTTACTAATGCTTGCTGTGTGTAATGATATGCTGTGCTTACCAGAAAAGACTTTTTTCAAATGTTACTATAAAAAAGGAATGGTGTTTAGTGTGCATGAATAAAGATTGAAAAAACCATTCCAGGTAACACCCAAGCACAAGAACAACAGCCTGAAGCACTCTGGTCTCCTATTTGCAGTACAGTGAGCTGTTTTTATATCATTTTCGTTGGAGCAAAGGTAAGAAAATATCCCTATTATCCCTACTTTTTAGCTGCAAAATCCCTACTTTTGCCCTACTTTTTTCAAAAATTGAGCCCTACTTTTGCCCTACTTTTTCACAGAAGGCCACTTGTCAGCCTGCTCATCACATAAAGACATAGAACATCAGCTGACGGGGCAAACCCTCATCACATAAATACATAGAGCATCAGCTAGCTCTCCTCAATGTATCAATGTGCCAACCCCTCATCACATAAATACATAGAACATCAGCTAGCTCTCCTCTATGTAAGTATGACTGTGCCAATCACTCATTACATAAATACATAGCACATCGGCTAGCTCTCCTCTATGTAAGTATGACTGTGCCAACCCCTCATCACATAAATACAAAGTACATCAGCTAGCTCTCCTCTGTTTAAGTATGATTGTGCCAACCCATCATATAAATACAAAGCACATCCGCTAGCTCTCCTTTATGTAAGTATGACTGTGCCAACCCCTCATCACATTTATACATAGCACATCAGCTAGCTCCTCAATGTAAGTATGACTTTGCCAACCCCTCATCACATAAATACAAAGCACATCCGCTAGCTCTCCTTTATGTAAGTATGACTGTGCCAACCCCTCATCACATAAATACATAGTACACCAGCTAGCTCTCCTCTATTTAAGTATGACTGCGCCAACCCATCATATAAATACAAAGCACATCAGCTAGCTCTCCTCTATGTTAGTATGACTGTGCCAACCTCTCATCATATAAATACATGGCACATCAGCTAGCTCTCTTCTGTTAAGTATGACTGTGCCAATCCTTCATCACAAAAATACAAAGCACATCAGCTAGCTCTCCTCTATATAAGTATGAAAGTGTCAGCCCCTCATCACATAAATACATAGCACATCAGCTAACGGGGCAAACCATCATCACATAAATACAGAGCACATCAGCTAGCTCTCCTCAATGTAAGAATGACTGTGCCAACCTCTCATCACATAAATGCAAAGCACTTCACCTAGCTCTCCTGTATGTAAGTATGACTGTGCCAACCCCTCATCACATAAATACATAGAACATCAGCTGACAGGGCAAACCCTTATCACATAAATACATAGAACATCAGCTAGCTCTCCTCAATGTAAGTATGAATGTGCCAACCCCTCCTCACATAAATACATAGAACATCAGCTAGCTCTCCTCTATGTTAGTATGACTGTGCCAACCCCTCAATACATAAATACATAGCACATCAGCTAGCTCTCCTCTATGTAAGTATGACTGTGCCAACCCCTCATCACATAAATACAAAGTACATCAGCTAGTTCTCCTCTATTTAACTATAACTCTGCCAACCCATCATATAAATTCAGAGCACGTCAGCTAGCTCTCTTCTATGTAAGTATGACTGTGCCAACCCCTCATCACATAAAGACATAGCACATCAGCTAGCTCTCCTCAATGTAAGTATGACTGTGCCAACCCATCATATAAATACAAAGCACATCCGCTGGCTCTCCTCCATGTAAGTATGACTGTGCCAACCCCTCATCACATAAATACAAAGCATATCAGCTAGCTCTCCTCTATTTAAGTATGACTGTGCCAACCCATCATATAAATACAAAGCACATCAGCAAGCTCTCCTCTATGTTAGTATGACTGTGCCAACCCCTCATCACATAAATACATAGCACATCAGCTAGCTCTCCTCTATGTAAGTATGACTGTGCCAACCCCTCATCACATAAATACATAGCACATCAGCTAGCTCTCCGCTATGTTAGTATGACTGTGCCAACCCCTCATCACATAAATACATAGCACATCAGCTAGCTCTCCTCTATGTAAGTATGACTGTGCCAACCCCTAATCACATAAATACATAGCACATCAGCTAGCTCTCTTCTATGCAAGTATGACTGTGCCAACCCCTCATCACATAAATACAAAGCACATCAGCTAGCTCTCCTCTATGTAAGTATGAAAGTGCCAACCCCTCATCACATAAATACATAGACCATCAGCTAACGGGGCAAACCGTCATCACATAAATACAAAGCACATCAGCTTGCTCTCCTGTATGTAAGTATGACTGTGCCAACCCCTCATCACATAAATACATAGCACATCAGCTAGCTCTCCTCTATGTTAGTATGACTGTGCCAACCCTTCATCACATAAATACATAGCACATCAGCTAGCTCTCCTCAATGTAAGTATGACTGTGCCAACCCATCATATAAATACAAAGCACATCAGCTAGCTCTCTTCTATGTAAGTATGACTGTGCCAACCCCTCATCACATAAATACAAAGCACATCAGCTAGCTCTCCTCTATGTAAGTATGAAAGTGGCAACCCCTCATCACATAAATACATAGACCATCAGCTAACGGGGCAAACCGTCATCACATAAATACAAAGCACATCAGCTTGCTCTCCTGTATGTAAGTATGACTGTGCCAACCCCTCATCACATAAATACATAGCACATCAGCTAGCTCTCCTCTATGTTAGTATGACTGAGTCAACCCTTCATCACATAAATACATAGCACATCAGCTAGCTCTCCTCAATGTTAGTATCACTCTGCCAACCCATCATATAAATACAAAGCACATCAGCTAGCTCTCCTCTATGTAAGTATGACTGTGCCAACCCTTCATCACATAAATACATAGCACATCAGCTAGCTCTCCTCTATTTAAGTATGACTGTGCCAACCCATCATATAAATACAAAGCACATCAGCTAGCTCTCCTCTATGTAAGTATGACTGTGCCAACCCTTCATCACATAAATACATAGCACATCAGCTAGCTCTCCTCAATGTAACTATGACTGTGCCAACCCATCATATAAATACAAAGCACATCAGCTAGCTCTCCTCTATGTAGGGTATGACTGTGCCAACCCCTCATCACATAAATACATAGCACATCAGCTAGCTCTCCGCAATGTAAGTATAACTGTGCCAACCCATCATATAAATACAAAGCACATCAGCTAGCTCTCCTCTATGTAAGTATGACTGTGCCAACCCCGCATCACATAAATACAAAGCACATCAGCTAGCTCTCCTCTATTTAAGTATGACTGTGCCTACCCATCATATAAATACATAGTACATCAGCTAGCTCTCCTCTATGTAAGTATGACTGTGCCAACCCCTCATCACATGAATACAAAGCACATCAGCTAGCTCTCCTCTATGTAAGTATGAATGTGCCAAACTCTCATCACATAAATACATAGAACATCAGCTAACGGGGCAAACCCTCATCACATAAATACAGAGTACGTCAGCTAGCTCTCCTCAATGTAAGTATGACTGTGCCAACCTCTCGTCACATAAATACAAAGCACATCAGCTAGCTGTCCTGTATGTAAGTATGACCTTGCCAACCCTCATCACATAAATACATACTTCATCAGCTAGCTCTCCTCTTTGTTAGTATGACTGTGCCAACCCCTCTTCACATAAATACATAGCACATCAGCTAGCTCTCAAATATGTAAGTATGACTGTGCCAACCCCTCATCACATAAATGCAAAGCACATCAGCTGGCTCTCCTTTATTTAAGTATGACTGTGCCAACCCATCACATAAATACAAAGCACATCAGCTAGCTCTCCTCTATGTTAGTATCACTGTGCCAACCCCTCATCACATAAATACATAGCACATCAGCTAGCTCTCCTCTATGTAATCATGACTGTGCCAACCCCTCATCACATAAATACAAAGTACATCAGCTAAATCTCCTTTTAAGTATGAATGTGCCAACCCCTCATCACATAAATGCATAGAACGTCAGCTGACGGGGCAAACCCTCATCACATAAATACATAGCACATCAGCTAGCTCTCCACTGTGTAAGTATGACTGTGCCAACCCCTCATCACATACATACATAGCACATCAGCTAGCTCTCCTCTATGTAAGTATGACTGTGCCAACCCCTCATCACATAAATACATAGCACATCAGCTGACTGTGCCAACCGCTCATCACATAAATACATAGCACATCAGCTAGCTCTCCTCTATGTAAATATGACTGTGCCAACCTCTCATCGCATAAATACATAGAACATCAGCTAGCTCTCCCCTATGTAAGTATGACTGTGCCAACCCCTCATCCCATAAATACATAGAACATCAGCTAGCTCTCCTGTATGTAAGAATGACTGTGCCAACCCCTCATCACATAAATACATAGCACATCAGCTGGCTTTCCTCTATGTAAGTATCAATGTGCCAACCTCTCATCACCTAAATACATAGAACATCGGCTAGCCTTCCTCTATGTAAGTATGACTGTGCCAACCCCTCATCACATAAATACATAGCACATCAGCTAGCTCTCCTCTAAGAATGACTGTGTCAACCCGTCATCCCATAAATACGTAGCACACCAGCTAGCTCTCCTCTATGTAAGTATGACTGTGCCAACCCCTCATCACATATATACATAGAACATCAGCTAGCTCTCCTCTATGTAGGTATGACTGTGCCAATCCCTCATCACATAAATACAAAGCACATCCGCTGGCTCTCCTCTATGTAAGTATGACTGTGCCAACCCCTCATCACATAAATACAAAGCATATCAGCTAGCTCTCCTCTATTTAAGTATGACTGTGCCAACCCATCATATAAATGGAAAGCACATCAGCTAGCTCTCCTCTATGTTAGTATGACTGTGCCAACCCCTCATCACATAAATACATAGCACATCAGCTAGCTCTCCTCTATGTAAGTATGACTGTGCCAACCCCTCATCACATAAATACATAGCACATCAGCTAGCTCTCCTCTATGTTAGTATGACTGTGCCAACCCCTCATCACATAAATACATAGCACATCAGCTAGCTCTCCTCTATGTAAGTATGACTTTGCCAACCCCTAATCACATAAATACATAGCACATCAGCTTGCTCTCTTCTATGTAAGTATGACTGTGCCAACCCCTTATCACATAAATACAAAGCACATCAGCTAGCTCTCCTCTATGTAAGTATGAAAGTGCCAACCCCTCATCACATAAATACATAGACCATCAGCTAACGGAGGAAACCGTCATCACATAAATACAAAGCACATCAGCTTGCTCTCCTGTATGTAAGTATGACTGTGCCAACCCCTCATCACATAAATACATAGCACATCAGCTAGCTCTCCTCTATGTTAGTATGACTGAGTCAACCATTCATCACATAAATACATAGCACATCAGCTAGCTCTCCTCAATGTAAGTATGACTGTGCCAACCCCTCATTACATAAATACAAAGCACATCAGCTAGCTCTCCTCTATGTAAGTATGACTGTGCCAACCCTTCATCACATAAATACATAGCACATCAGCTAGCTCTCCTCAGTGTAAGTATGACTGTGCCAACCCATCATATAAATACAAAGCACATCAGCTAGCTCTCCTCTATGTAAGTATGACTGTGCCAACCCCTTATCACATAAATACATAGCACATCAGCTAGCTCTCCGCAATGTAAGTATGACTGTGCCAACCCATCATATAAATACAAAGCACATCAGCTAGCTCTCCTCTATGTAAGTATGACTGTGCCAACCCTGCATCACATAAATACAAAGCACATCAGCTAGCTCTCCTCTATTTAAGTATGACTGTGCCTACCCATCATATAAATACATAGCACATCAGCTAGCTCTCCTCTATGTAAGTATGACTGTGCCAACCCCTCATCACATAAATACATAGCACATCAGCTAGCTCTCCTCTATTTAAGTATGACTGTGCCAACCCCTCATCACATGAATACATAGCACATCAGCTAGCTCTCCTCTATGTAAGTATGACTGTGCCAACCCCTCATCACATAAATACATAGCACATCAGCTAGCTCTCCTCTATGTAAGTATGACTGTGCCAACCCCTCATCACATGAATACAAAGCACATCAGCTAGCGCTCCTCTATGTAAGTATGAATGTGCCAAACTCTCATCACATAAATACATAGAACATCAGCTAACGGGGCAAACCCTCATCACATAAATACAGAGCACGTCAGCTAGCTCTCCTCAATGTAAGTATGACTGTGCCAACCTCTCTTCACATAAATACAGAGCACATCAGCTAGCTGTCCTGTATGTAAGTATGACCTTGCCAACCCTCATCACATAAATACATACTTCATCAGCTAGCTCTCCTCTTTGTTAGTATGACTGTGCCAACCCCTCTTCACATAAATGCAAAGCACATCAGCTAGCTCTCAGATATGTAAGTATGACTGTGCCAACCCCTCATCACATAAATGCAAAGCACATCAGCTAGCTCTCCTTTATTTAAGTATGACTGTGCCAACCCATCACATAAATACAAAGCACATCAGCTAGCTCTCCTCTATGTTAGTATGACTGTGCCAACCCCTCATCAGATATATACATAGCACATCAGGTAGCTCTCCTCTATGTAATTATGACTGTGCCAACCCCTCATCACATAAATACAAAGTACATCAGCTAAATCTCCTTTTGAGTATGAATGTGCCAACCCCTCATCACATAAATACATAGAACGTCAGCTGACGGGGCAAACCCTCATCACATAAATACATAGCACATCAGCTAGCTCTCCACTGTGTAAGTATGACTGTGCCACATAAATTCATAGCACATCAGCTAGCTCTCCTCTATGTAAGTATGACTGTGCCAACCCCTCATCACATAAATACATAGCACATCAGCTGACTGTGCCAACCGCTCATCACATAAATACATTGCACATCAGCTAGCTCTCCTCTATGTAAATATGACTGTGCCAACCTCTCATCACATAAATACATAGAACATCAGCTAGCTCTCCCCTATGTAAGTATGACTGTTCCAACCCCTCATCACATAAATACATAGAACATCAGCTAGCTCTCCTGTATGTAAGAATGACTGTGCCAACCCCTCATCATATAAATACATAGCACATCAGCTGGCTCTCCTCTATGTAAGTATCAATGTGCCAACCCCTCATCACATAAATACATAGAACATCGGCTAGCCTTCCTCTATGTAAGTATGACTGTGCCAACCCCTCATCACATAAATACATAGAACATCAGCTAGCTCTACTCAATGTAAGTATGACTGTGCCAACCCCTCATCACATAAATACATAGAACATCAGCTAGCTCTCCTCTATGTAGGTATGACTGTGCCAATCCCTCATCACATAAATACATAGAACATCAGCTGGCTCTCCACTATGTTAGTATGACTGTGCCAACCCCTCATCACATAAATACATAGCACATCAGCTAGCTCTCCTCTATCTAAGAATGACTGTGTCAACCCCTCATCCCATAAATACGTAGCACACCAGCTAGCTCTCCTCTATGTAAGTATGACTGTGCCAACCCCTCATCACATAAATACGAAGCACACCAGCTAGCTCTCCTCTATGTAAGTATGACTGTGCCAACCCCTCATCACATAAATACGTATCACACCAGCTTGCTCTTCTCTATGTAAGTACATGTTAAGTGTGCAGGAAACAGGATGTAGAATGACTTGTAGAGGACCAATGTATTGTTTGGGTTGTGTTACAGGATGTTTTGTGTATTGCATTTTCATGTGGGAAATCCTAGAGATATCTAAATATATATATTTAGATATTATTGTTCATTTGCCTTCTTTTTGGAAAGGTTGGTTGACCTTGATACAGTTTATTCATAAAAATATATATCATGCTAATAATGATTGTTTTTCATTGTAAATATATTATTACAATTTTAACTTTTAGCATTTGAACCTTTACCAATAACAGTTTCCATGGTCACCAGTGTTTGTTACACTACAGACTTAGCACATTGGGCCATATTCCATCTTAAGTCATATCTCATCCTTATCCTTTAAATCAAGATTTTTTGTTAGCATTGAATTCAACGTGCAAATCAGATGGTGCTTAATGTTTATTAATTATTTATTAATCATTAGCAACTTATTCTTGACTTTTGACCACTCAACTGTATAGGGATTCATATGTGTAAAATGTTGTTTTAAAAAATATTACTTTTCAACAATTGGAACTTAAGTGAAAATATTTTAATGAAAACTTGAGATGCTTCTGGAATATCACCCCAGGTTTTGTTCAAACAGCATAAACAAGCATGTAATATACACATTATTTTGTTTCGCAGCAAACCCTATCTAGTCTGAAGAGTCAGGTGTTTAGCCAGCACAAGCAGAGCATTGAGGGCATGTTCAAGCCTATCAAAGCCACGCTGGCCAACACAGACGAGGACCAGAGGAGGTGTCTCACTGAGGAGCAGCAGGAGTGGTGGGTACATGGGGTCTTCATGTGGTCATAAAGTCCTTTAAGGAAATCTTAACTGAATTTATTATTTCAGTTCATATTTTTAATCCAACAAATTTTGTTTTACGAACGGTTAACAAACTAAACATCTGAGAAATATTTACTAGTTAAAACATTTTAATGTCAAAAACTACACATGTTCCAGCCAGAGACTTAGGGAAATTTTATAGATTTAGGAAATTTACACAAGTATTCCCTCAGGAGCTGTGTGAATATGCTTTATAAATACAGGCCCTGGGGTCTACTTCAGGTCTTTTATGGGCTTTAGAAGGATGGTGGCTGATAGCCTGTTCTTGTGAATTGTAGGTCCTTTTTGGATCGTTTTAAGTCATGCTTTGTGTGAATTGTACGTCCTTTTTGGATCGTTTTAAGTCATGCTTCGTGTGAAATTGTAGGTCCTTTGTTGGATCATGCTTCGTGAAAGCTGTTATGCACTCAACAATAATATGAAAGGGTCATATATTCAATAGAACAATAGTTTTTTATGAACATAGATAGGTGTGTTTTTTATTTTTGTCACTATGAGCTGGTCATTGCAGAACAATTGAGTATTGACAATCGATATTAGTCCCTAAGTAACCTCCTGCAAGGGATTAGAACGAGGTAGGTGTAGAAATTTTCAGCTGGTTTTTATGTCTGACCCTTTATTTTTGTTGAGTGTATATCATGTTTGGTACTGGGTTGACTGGTATTTGCGAGCCTGAACATCATTGATTTGAGTTGCTAAGACTTACAGTTTTACCTTGTGACGTGCCCCACTTTGATGACTAGTGTGGTAAATGTATGTGTCTGACCTGTAAATTGTTGATGATGATGCATCAAAATCTGTGGTATTTGTTATATTTATATACAATTCATTTGCGTTCATGAACTATGATGTCTACTAAGCAATTGGGTTGTGTGGAATACTGCTTATAAAGCTTTAATAATTATAATAATTTTCAGAAAAGATAACATCTATTGATAATGAGGTAGATAAATTAAAGCTAGTAAGTATAAATGAGGCGTATTGTGGAAAACCAGGGCTTAATGCATGTGCATAAAGTGTCGTCCTGGATCAGCCTGTGCGGTACGCACATGCTAATCGAGGACAACACTTTCTGCCTTCATTGGATTTATGTTTAGAAGGGACTTCGTTGAAACAGAAAATACCAAAAACGCAGAAAGCGTTGTTCTGGATCAGCCTGGACTGCACAGGTTGATCGGGGACAACACTTTACGCACATGCATTAAGCCCGGTTTTCCCACAACACGCCACAAATAGAATTTCAGATAATGCCATTATGACAAATGATGCTTGCCTTTATATAGCATCTATTATGCACCTTACAAGGTGTGTTTGATTGCAAATGTTTCTTACTTCTTTCCCAGGTTGCTGAATCTGACCAGCCATATCCTGAACACTCTGAACACGTTCCCTGCTGAGCTCACACAGGATATGGTGCTGCCTGCTTCAGTGTTGCTGAAAAACACGTCACCATGACAACACTACCTGCAACCGATCTAACAACATGGATACACACGTGTTCTGAATGGTTCTCAATGTTGAGTCCTCGTTTCAGGTGAAAATGTTTCAAACAGGATGCACATGTGTTTTAAAGAATTCTCATCATCGGTTGTGTATATATTTTGACACTTCACAATTGCGCTTTTTGCAAGTGTTCAGAATTCGTTTTCTACACCTAGCGATAGAACAAAGTTGTCGTATTTTTCTTCTTTATAGGATCTTTCTATAAATGTACATGTGTATATTAGTCTGACACTGGTTACTTATTTAAGAAATAATTTTTGATTTATCATTGTTTATCGGCCAATATACAACGATTTGGAGTTCTGATGCGTTGGAAGTAAACCACGCGGGCTAACGCCCTCTTGGTATAATAGCAAGCATCAGAACGACAAAGTTATTTCGATTCTAACATGATCTGACAACAAATATTCTTACAGTTGTAATGAGAACTACATTTTTCTACGCTGCGCTCAGAATCGATACTACTTCTTGAGTTGTTTATTGTGTAGTTTAACAACGATAATTTTGTTCTTTGTCTATAGAAAAATCAGCCAGTATAATGTTAGAGTATGAAGTGGATGAGAGGCCACAGGGGTAGAGAATTGTTCACCCTGGAACAATTATGAATCATGGAGTGAAATTCTCTAGTCAGCATCTTAAAATCCACAAAGATTAAATTCGTCCAGCACTTTTGCTTATGTGTATCTTCATCTTTAAAAGTTTTAGCATTGTTCTAGGATAATTCGTCTGTTTGAGTTGTGGAGTCAAATATCATTCATGTGAAAAGTGGTGTATTTTATTAATGGATATATGGTAATTTGGTTGTAATGGAGTTTTTGCATTTTCTTCATACATTGATGTATTAACAAATTAAAGAATTCCCAGTTGATAGTATTTTGTTTGCCCGTGTCTCCTTTGTGTGAAATGTCCAGTGTTTTACCTACTTGTGTGAGCATTTTGACCTTTATTTTATGTTTTATCTAAGAAATAATTTTCGATTTTGAGTTGTTTATCTGTAAACAAATGATTGTGAGTTATGATGCGTATGAATTAAACCATGCGGGCGTCTGAAAATTATTTTGACTCTAACATGACCAGACAACATATTCTGCAATTACAATGCAGACTATATTAAACAGTTTCAGAACTTCTTTTTTGAGTTGTTTATTGGCAATTTAACAATGGAAATATTGCATGTGTCATGTTAGAATTGCTTTTTAAATAGTTGAGTTTTGAATAAATTATGGATGTTGTTATTATGGATTTAATATGAAACTTGACTTAGTGTGTTTTATTTTTTCAGTTTGGTTAACTTTGTTTTGTAACCCGAAAGGCAGTTTATAACAAAACCTATATGTGAAATAAAATCTAAATAGAAAGACAACAATTACCAGTGCTGGTAAATATAATATGTATGTTTCATGTATGACATGTTGCATTATTTATTTTTGACTGCCACTTGCATGTCAGCAATTTGATTGTTGGATAGATAGTATGTGGAAACATTACCTGTTCGTTGAAGGGATAAATGAGACAATACAGTAATTTGAGGAAAAACTAATGCCTTTGGGGGCACTACTATGTACATTTTTGACTGTGAAACTTCGTCTATAAATATCTTGTGATGTGTGGGTTTTGCATGTTTTGCCCATAAATTATTAGTGGTAACCTCTGCCTTAAAGGGTTTTTTTTGCCAGGTCAAATTTGTCGGTTTCTCAAATTGTCATTTGTTTTGTTCGTTTACTTGAAAACTTATGCATGAATCTTTCTTGTTATGTTGGAAATGGGCCATTGAACACACAATTTTGATTTTGGTCTGGATTCTTTCAAAGATTTTTGTGAACAATTCTCCGGGGTATATGGCAAATTGCCTTATTATGCTGTATTATGCTGTAAACTCATTTCATTTAAGTTGCACATGTAGTGGGAATGTAACTCACAACTGATCTCTGTGTGAATAGTATATTTATTTAAGCACCGGTGTCCAACACATTCATCCATTGTAGTACTTAAATCATTTCTGTTGTATTTATTTTACTGAAAAGCATAATTTCCTTGTATTAAATGCAGATAGTAAAATGCACATTCAAAATGTCCTTGAAAAACTATCCTCATGTTTTGTCATTGTATGGTGTGCATTGCATGATACGCTGTAAAGAACACTGATATTCAATGATTGAAAGGCATTCCAATGTTAACGTCTGATGATTCAACACATATTAAATTGCAAGCTAGCTGCAGACTATAGTCGTATGCTGTACCAGAGGCTTACATGGAATTTGCAGTTTAACACTGTACCTGGTACTGGTATTCCAAAGGAGCATTCAGCTGTCCCATTTGTTAATACATATGTGGCGCGTCGTGAGAAAACCAGACTTAATGCATGTGCGTAAAGTGTCATCCCGGATTAGCCTGTGCAGTCCGCACAGGCTAATCCGGGACGGCACTTTCCGTCTACAGTGTATTTATGTTTAGAAGAGACTTCCTTGAAACAGAAAATACCATAAAAGCGGAAAGTGCCATCCCGGATTAGCCTTCGCGGACTAGACAGGCTAATCCGGGACGACACTACGCACATGCATTAAGACCGGTTTTCTCATGACGCGCCACATATAGTAAACTTAATACCGCTTTATGTCTCGACTAAACATTTTATGAATGGTGAATATTAAACTAGCGTAGGTAGGTACGTAATTTTTTTTTTTTTAGTGAATGGTCTACTTGAAGCATCTAAAACTGAATGATTATTCAAATTAATATACTTAAACATTGTTTTGAAGTGGATGTTTTAATTAAACAACTTTTGCTGCAAATGTTTATCATTTATACACTTAAAATATGATACAATTTTACTATATTATCATATAAATTTCCAAATACATGAAAATCATTGCAATCTATGAAAACCAGGCCACCTGTCCAGTTTGCATCTATATTAATGTCAATTTGCGAGGCACTGATCTTTATTATTAAACGGTCATATCGTATCAAAATGTATACGCAGTGAACTGGATATAAACAAACTTTTGTGCTCGTTAAAATGTATACATCATTACTAGCTAGATCCCAGATGTACAAGTTTACTGTTTCTTAAAGTTATGATACAGCTAACGCTACATTCTTCAGTATAGTTATTAACGACTGGAATTCTTCAACAGATTACATTAAAAGGATATTAAAAGGAGATACATTTAAAACATCTGTTAAGAATCACCTTTAAGCATGGCAACAAATAACTGAATTTTACACTGTGATGTACATGAACATTTATGTTTTTTATGTGCAAAATGGTACTGCCTCAGTGAAATTGACATTTATATCAAAATGCATAGAAAGTATGCTGTAGAAACTGGATTATTTTAAAGACGATATAAAAAAACTCCAGAGAAGATAAAATCAGTTTTTAATAAAATGTTTTAAAGCTTTGTTGTTTTTGTCATTTCTGTCAAGTTTAAATAAGAATGGGTAAACTACTACAAAAATTACCATCAATATTACCACAAAGAAAATGTATTTCAAGAGAAAAAATTACCGAAAAGAAAAATAATCTGACGAACTCAATAAAATGTTCTAGGGTCGGGGCATTTTTTTAGGGTAGGTCGGGTTACCTGAAACATTTTTATGCCAAATTACGTAATTCCAAAAATTCCACTAACCCACACTAAATATTACTGGCATGGAGCCCATGATATGCATATCATCAAATGCAAAAGAAGTCGTATCATGCTTAATGTGATACTATGTTTATTTCAAGTTGTAACTAGAACTGTGACAAGTACAAGTCATAAGATGTCCAACAAAAAAATATGGATATTATTTCAAACCAACAAAAAAATATGGATATTATTTCAAAGATGGAGCAGTTGAGTGAATTAGACATTGTGTTGCTTCTGAAATGACAGGGGCAGTAAAGATTGTATAATAACTGATCAGAGGAACAACTAACCTGCTCAAAAGTTATTGACATCATGAATACTAGTGATTTTACTGAGTTTTTGAATTTGTAAAATACCATAATTATGTACCATTTGTGAATTCATGCCTTGTGCAGTGTTGCGCATTGTAACAGAGATTTGCAGTGACTCTTATTTCACAACATTATGGAACTCCCCACATGGTTGTAATATCTACCATAGCTTTATATGAAAGAGCACGAAAAAAACAACATTGGTGCGCACACCACTTAACATATTAAACCTGAGGAAGATTAATTCCCAATGATGTTAAATATGTTCCATTTTTTCCATGTTTGACAGTGTATATTGCAAATAAGCGGTTCAGTAGCACATGTTCTATATATTTGGTGAAGGTTGATCGTAATATGTAGAAAATTTAATGTTCTTGTAATGGTGTAATTTGATGTACACGTGTATTACAAAAATAATAATTTAATCATTGTCCACAAACTTTAAGAACAGCCCTCGTACTACTCGCCCATTATTCAGCATAATGCTCTGGTTAAGGTTTGCGTGCCACAAGTCCATATCTGTACAGATATTCAATTGAAACTTCACACATACCTCCGGGTCATTATGTGAGGTCACTGACCAAGGCCCAGAACTCTGACCTGCAATTTAGCAGAATTATGCCCCTTTTTGTACTTAGAAAATTCAGGTTAGTTTGCGTGCAATAACTCCATATCTACTACGGATATTCATTTGAAACTTCACGTGTCTTCAGGGTCATAATGTCACTGGCAAATGCCCATAACTGTGACCAGCATTTTAGCAGATTTATGCCCCTTTTTGTAGAAATATTCAGGTTAAAGTTAGTGTACGAGTACATACATGTATCTCTGTAAAAACTACAATATTATAAATTTCACATACGTTTTCATAGTCATTATGTAAGGTCACTGACAGAATATACTCGCACAGCAGAGTGAATAGTTGAGCATGATGTCCTGAGACAGCTCTTGTTCTCTATATTTTCAGTTAACTCTGCAAGTGCATTACTTCAAGTAGGACAAAAAATACTGTGCTTAAAATATGTTTATTTTCATTTTGTTTATATTTGTGAACAAAATAAACAAAATAACATTTAACATACAAACAAACTGACATAATGCATAATATATCACAATATATGCATTGTGTGCTTTTAGAAACAACTCCCAACATTCTTATTTACTTCAAGCTTAACAATATCATGTTGCACAATTAATGGAGAAGGGGTTACATGACACTATTGTGCACAGCAATAATTGTTTTTACATTTAATAATAGCACAGCTGGAATGTGAATGGAATGTACCACTCCTACAGCTCATCGTTTAGTTGGGGCAACAATGTGACCAGCTGCAAATAAATAATTCATTGACGATAGAATAGTGTAAGAAGAATTATGATAATTATGAGCACCCTCTGTATATTTGCTAGTACATGTTAGCATTATGCCAAGACTTGATATACCTAATGTGCTGTTGTCAAATATGATCTCAAAGTATAGCCATGGCAATATACATTCTCACCATTATTTGCTTGAAACAAATAATTGACTAATTATCTACTGTGGATTTCTAAACTTGTGCTTTATAAAATACACATAATATGATCATATTTTTGCATAGTTTACTTCTGAACAGTGCTGGACTAATGTCAAAATGCAAAATATGTGTTCAACAAGAACACACTTCATGCCACACTCTCTCAGATAACTGTATTATCAGATGTTTATCATTTAATAGGCAACTATTAATCACCCAATGTACATTGAATTTTTCATGAGGACAGAAACACATTGTAACCATGAATCATCTTGCATACACGTAACACAATAAGAACAACATTGAAGCAAATGCCTAAGACAAAAAACAAGACTGCTGCAGCATAGCTACAGATGTTCCTGTCATAATAATTTGGTCACGCAATTGTTAATCCTACAGCAAACCCTGCATTAATCGGCTTTAGCCTTCTTGGCGTAGTAGACAATCTGTGACAGCAGTATGGAGTTACAAATGAAGGCTGCTACATAGGTGATCACAGTCATCGTATCACCGGTCTCCTGTATACTGGTGAATATCCTGGCAAGGGAACCGGCCCATAGCAGGACTACAGTTATGGCTGACAGCTGGCCGGTACCCCCATTGTTAAAGTTGGCATAGGCTTGGATCAGCTGGGAAAAAATGGTAACGTTCTGAATGCAAAACTGACTAAGTCTTTATAAGTTGAAAACCTGAATATTTCTTGAAGGGCACACTTACGAAAAACATGGTTTAAAATGTAAACAATAAGATATCACTTGAATGTGATAAAATATAAATTACAAATTCGCATGAGAATAATTTACAAACTATATAATAAGTTAGTCAAAACTGATCACAGCTATTTCAATAAACTCACGACGACAAAATACAACTGAAATCCAATTTTACCCTTCGTTTTAGATAATGATAAAGTATCTATTTATATACGTAAGACAGGTGCTATGGTCCTTTGCCATCAAAAACCAGTTCAAGACAGTGAAATTCAAACTATTGTTTAACACTGTATTGACTGGTGTATAAGTCATACCTTGCTTGCTATGACGATGATGATGTTGACCCCCTGCATGGCTGCAATGAGCTCCTTGGGTGTTGCCGGTGACAAAATGATGGCCATGATGGCTACATACACAGCCAGGAAGAGGAATGAGCCGACCTGCCGCCCTCCATACATCAGCACCAGGAACATGATGAGGGCCGTCTGGATGGCCAGAAATACACCTTCGCCATAGGCACTGGGAAAACAATTTATAGAGTTATTGTGTGTATTAGATTGCATGAATGTTATCAGCGGAGTATACTTTATACATGCAGTATATTCTTAGATAGCATAATACCGATATTACGTTACATACAGACGAAGCAAAAAATGTGAATACGAAATAGTTTACATTATTGAATAATCAATTTAATACAAGTACACAGTAGAGAGGTTTATGATACATCATTTTTATTTTTGTCACTAAAGGCATCGCAGCATGCCAATTTCGCATGTGACCATGTTGTAAGCAGTCATACAGCTGGCCATAGCATTAATGACAAAACTACCGGTATATTTTTTAAAAACATCAGAAACTAGAATTGTCACACGTGTGACGGCTATACCCCCACAATATGGCATTGTCATAAAACTATGGCATCCATTCGAAAGAAATGGACGGAGAGAGAATGCTTTAATTTGTGAATGAAACAGTATATTCGGAAAAAATTTATTTCAATAGGAGCCATAACTCTGTCAACATTTAGTGGTTTGTAAACAAGGTTGAACTTGATCTGTATTTTATGATGTTACACCTATGTACCAAAGACAAGTTAAATATGTGAAGCCTTTTATGAGTTAATGTCCATGTTTTTCGTGAATTTAAGTCAGAAAGGGGCCATAACTGTGTCAAAATTTAGTGGTTTGTAACCAAAGTCAAACTTGACCCGTATTTTATGATGCTACACATGTATACCAAGAATTATTTGAATATGTCAAGCCATTCTTGAGTTATTGTCTGGAAATCATGTTTTTAGGGAATTTTAAGTCGAAAAGGGGCCATAACTCTGTCAAAAATTAGTGGTTTGTAATCAACATCGAATATGACCTGTATTCTATGATGTTACACATGTGTACCAAATATTATTTGAGTTGAGTTATCAACCAGAAACCATCTTTTTAGGGAATTTTCAGTCAAAAAGGTGCCATAACTGTCAAAATTTAGTGGTTTGTAACCCACATCGAACTTGACCTGTATTTTATGATGTTACACATGTGTACCAACAATTATTTGAATATGTCAAGCCTTTCTTGAGTTTTCATCCGGAAACCAAAAACCAACAGACCAACAAGCTCACTCCTACATACCCCCCCCTAAACTTCGTTTGTAGGGGTATAAAAATTATACTGTAAGAAAAATCTCTATATAGCTAGAATGGTAAAATACATTGGTTTGAAGTTTGCCCTTACCTAAAAGGGAAATCATGTGAGAATCCATACACAGCATTGGCTGAAATGGCTACCAGCTCACACAGGACGGAAGCCATACTGATTCCCTCCCCACTCTTGGCTTGCAGAATCTTGCCTATCTGGGGTAACTTCACTGCAGATGAACAATATAACGAACAACATGACAGAAAGTGTGCTTTTTAAACATTCATTCACACTTGAATTTAAAACTAATTATGTTATACAGTTAGATATTATAGCTAAAGGAAAGAAAAACACATGCAAGCATATTTGTTAAAATTAATATTTCTTCAATAACAGCCTGTGGTGGTGACATTACATTATGTAATGTATAAATATCATGTTTTACAAGATGAAAAATTCACAATCTTCAACACTTTTGGAAATATATAAATATTGTCCCATGTATCTTACATGCACATACACTTACCAAGCACAGAACCAAGAATGATGGCATATCCGAGGCATTTGCTAATCACAATCTTCAGGCATTCAACTGAAAAATGCAAAAACAAGCATATACATTTCAGACAAAAATATATTTTTATTCTAAATTATCAAATACATGCATCAAGCACAATGCGCATTTTAGGGCAACTGTCCACCACATAATGACCCTACAGCAGTTAAAAAGTACAAGCTCACTCAATATTTGATCAGCGCTTACTAAGATATAGAGGATATTTGTTTGTTTTTGGTGCGATAACGTGTGATATCATCATCGGAAAGGGAGACAATTAAATTGAAAATATGTAAATTGTCTCAGTTTCCGGTGATGATATAACGTGTTATCACACCGAAAACAAACAAATTTTAGTTTTATTTTATGCTTTATTAACCTTTGTTTTACATTTTATTGGAAAATATCGCGGAATCATAACGTCATGATGCAAAATAATGACGTCATTTCACAATTTTGAGCCCGGCATCGATGATGGTCCATTTCATTTACTTCATTAAATCGGGACCCAAAAAGTAGTCCCTCACTGTGAGTGATATAGGGATATATCTCACAGATATTTTTCTATATTTCACTTCTTAGCATTAAATAAATGCTAGTACTGGGTCATGCTGGCTGAATAAAGATGGACATATAAAATTTTGTATATGAACTGCCACCTGTTTTTATTCAACACTATGCTAGGTTGGCACTAAGAAATATGATTTAGTAGCCAATATACAAACATAGCGTACCTGTAATTGGACAGACATTTTCATCAAAAAGTGTGAAAATATTATTCGTTTTCAAATATTTTCAGGAATTTTAGTAGCCAATTAGAAATGTTCGAAGCCAATTGCTTTTTTGGCTACGGGTAGCGCTAGTAACACTGGCATGGGAGGCATTTCTAATAAATAGGTATACAGACGCTTACAGTGAAACAGGGCCGCATTTTGACAGTTTTAGAAGTTGTAAGTATCAGATTTAAGGGCTGGAGTTTTGAATTGCATGCTTAGTAAAAAAAATATGCCCTATGTACCAGTGTAGCCTCAGGGTACCAAATCTCGAACGGTACGAATTCTCGAAGGATTTTTATTATTAATCAAACTTATTCACATTTGATTCATTGAAACTAAAATCGGTTGTCGTTTTAACTTAAGTACGCCTAATATACACATGCTGTATTGGCAAACTTCCAGCTTCCAAAAACACATCTGCAGACGATGTTTTCTTCAACTACACAAAGTTTAAGTATGTAACCAGGAAATGTAGTGTTTCCTTTAGTAAAATCATTCTTTGTCACAAAAGGATTATTGATTTCAAGATTTAAACACTTGGAAGATTTAAACAAAGCTGTCATTCAACATTCACTACCTTTCACATTGTTTACAACTGTCAAAATGGCGTATTTATCACTATAAAGCTGTCAAAGTGCGCTACTTAGAAATTGATTAGGTTACACACAACTAAGTTATTTTTATTTCAGTTTGGTTAAATACAATTATTTTTATTGGTTATTGAATAATTAAAGCATTTCCTAGATGAAAACAATATGTCTGAGTCTCTTTTATTCATTTTTGATGTACACATGGTATTTGTTAGAAATAAAACTCTGTCAATATGTGATCGGTATGATGTCAAGTAGAGTGATATAATTATATTTACGCAGCTATCAATATTTTCCCCCAGGGAATGGAATTAGACTCATTGTATTTTGGGGGATCTAATGCCCTACCCTAGAGCCAAGCATTTTGTCTAAATCCCCTCAAAGGGGATGCTTAATTGGTGTATCAAATGGCCCGGGGGCCAATGTTATCGGGATCTAAAATCAGAACAAAGTCTATTTCCCGGGACCCGGAATCATTCGGTGTGCTAAATTCCCGTCTATATGAAATGTGTCAAGTGTCTGGAAAGTTACGCAGACAGGCAAGCAGTGTTTGAGGTGCTTGCAATCGCAGAAAAGTTGCAAATTGATGTTGAAAATCACTGAAAGGGTCGCAAAAACTGGTGACATTCGAACCCCAACATTGGCTGAAAATGCATGTTAAAATTAAAGTGGAAATGTGTGCATAAGTATTTTCCCTACATTTGGTTTGTTTTCAGGTGTTGACATTATCAGTGTGCAGGGCTTTCATTAACTTTTGAAAACTGGCAGTTTGGACTTCCTGGCTTGTGATTTTGGAAGTTTTGCTCATAATATTTGGAAGTTTTGACAGTATTGTGCTACATAAGTCCTGAGAATTTCAAAAATGAAATTAACTATTAAATTCAAGTTTTTTTTAAGATCACTTCATTTTCATCAAGTGTATATGTGCCAAATTATTTAATGAAAGAGCGATACATTTAGATAAATTACTCAATTTTTCTTCTAACTTGTTCATCCTTACGTGATGGAACTTCCATGGCTGCAATTTTGGATTTCTGCAACTTCCATGGCTGCAATTTTGGAAGTCCTGTGACAAAAACTGAGAGTAATTACTCCCAAACTTCCCTTAATGAAAGCCCTGAGTGTGTGCAAGAAGTCTCGAACCCAGACCCCACCAGGCCAAGTCTGAAACCCTAGAAATCGTGTCGAACTTAGAAGGTGGTCAAACTATTCCAAAGAAATTGTATAGTGCCCAGGGTGTTCAGTAGACTGTAAATCTCAAGGGTCATTGACCCTTTGACCAAAATGTTCAAGGGTCAAAATTCAATTTTGAAGAGTCCAATTCAAATATTCAAAAGTCACCAACACAAAAACAGACAAACTCAAGGTTTACATTACTTATAAATTTAGTATATTACAAAATATTACTAAAATAAAAAAAATCAACCTGGTGCTTATCATAATATTAAAAATCAGCCTTTGTAAGTTTGTGTAAGGTGTTGTTTTTTTTTCATTCAATGTACAATCTTTTAGAAACACCTAAAAAGGTAAGATTTTGCAACAATTTATCAATATAAAACTTAATGCTGCTATTTTTTGTTTTATCAACAAATATCCGAAATTGTTGTCCGAAATTATTGACAGTTGTAAATTTTCGGCCGATTTTTTCGTAAGTGTTTCTGGTGTTTTTAATCAGTATTGTTTTTAGATTATTATATTATATGTGAAATGTTATTATTATTTAACATGTTAAACATCATTTCATCTACATTTGAACATGTAAACATCAAAATTAACCAAGTTGACAGTACACAAATGCCGAAACAAAAGGTGTAATAACAGAAGTTCACAATGCGGCTAAAGGTGCATAATGGAAAAATGTCTGTTTTTTCATTAGTGGAAAGGTCAAATACATACACTGATAACTTCCTGGCATGGAAGATCTTATCTTATGCAAACAGATTAAGATAAGGTAGGCCTAATGTGTTAATAACAGGCAGTGTCTTGACTGGCTTCAGTTGTAAAGGATCTGATGACGCAATCCAGACATTTACCAAGGGTCAATATGACTCTGGGGATTTTACCATGTGTCAATTTCATAATTTCCATTAAAATCACGGGTCAAAACCCGGGAGCTCGGGTCTAACGAACACCCTGGTGCCCTCTAATGTTTAAGGCCTCCATCATTGCAATGCACGGTTATTCTGTAGCATAATAAGTTAGGCCCTGTGCCAATATTGAGCTACTTTTTATATGGGAAATATTGGCCGGAAGGCCAAACCAGGGAAAGACCAATTCTGTGGTGGAAATGTATGTCTATAGAGTAGGGACAGGATATTCTTCGCTACTATCATGCATTGAAATGGCATGGTTAGCATTAAGAGTTCTTAATAAAATTAACATACCTGCAAAGAGAATTTATTTCTCAAAATAATGTTTCATAAATATTTGTACGATAACACTTCCATTTTGGACCAATTTGAAACTACACATTATTGCATTTTCAAAACATCACGCTGTCCTCCACTGTGTAAACTTTAATCGATATTCTGATACACTGAAATGATTGAGTCATTTTGATTGGTCATTCAATTCTATCATTCATCATCCGAATGGTTGCAGCATATTTGAACGGTTAAACAAGGAAAGATAAACATGGTGGACTGAACATGAACATAGACTTATACAAAAGTTTAAATCAGAATTTAACACTAGGTAAACTTCGGCACATGTTAAGCAGTTTTGGTAAAATACGTTGATACTTTTCAGTACAAAGTGACCATAGCCACATCGAGGCGAAATCGATCAACAACATTATTGTCGCAAAAAATGGAGATTTATGAAAATTTAAACTTTAAGGTCTCCACCACATAAATGGTCTTTCGGCGATGAGACGTTCCAGCGAATTTAGCCCTATATAAAAAGTAACACTAAATTCGCTGCACGTCCCATGAATTACACTGGGTTATTCGGACAGCCCTTTTTCGGACTTTTGGTAATGCAATTTATAAATGGTCAGTACGTTAACATTCATACCATTTAGCACGTCAAACTCTGTAAATATTCTTGTAAAACATGGCTCGGGTACTACCATCTGCACCAACATCGTAATCAGGCCTGTAGTTTCGTTCATCTTTAACAGTTAGTGTAGACGCAACACCTTTTGGTCAGAACAAAATTCTTTAGATGTACTTTTAGAAAAATGCGGTTACATCCTACTATTTACGATGTTGTTAAAAAAAAACATAGAGTGGAGCAGGGGGTCGTATTCCAAAATATCTAAAGTTCATCTTGAAAACATAAAGTCACTTAAGGTCAGGATCAGATTTATAAACGTTTAAAGTTAAAAATAAATGTGCGAATCCATTGACAGTAAAACAAACAGTTGTTAATAAAGCATCTGATTAAGCATAATGTACTCTGCAATCGAAATAAAAAGCACTGTAAAAAGGAGAATGTACGGTTAAGGACAAAATATTACTTTAGATGTTTCTGGAATAAGACACCTGGTTAAAACGTACCATGACGAAAACTTTCACGGAGGAAATGTACCAGTGTTGCATGTTCACAATGCACCTATTATTATGTTCACCCCGAGCGCCGGGCATATACGAGACTTTAGACCGAAAGCGATTCGCGAAAGGCGGGAATTTGACACACCGAAAGACTCCGGGTCCCGGGAAATATATACTTTGGTTGGATTTTAGATCCCGGTAATATTAGCCCTCCCCCCCATCCACAACCACTCCACCCGGACCATATTATACACCAAGCATCTTCCACTGTGGAGATTTAGACAAAAATGCTTGGCGAGAAGGTTGGGGGAATTGAGACCACACAAAGTTTTTCAAATTCCCCTTGGTCAGCCCGCCGCTCCTCTCTCTCTCTCTCTTGGAGGAAAAGATTGATAGGTGCATAACGCCAGAAATTTTACCGATAAATTTTTCTCACAATAACCAGTATTTAAATTAGATCCAGATGCAGTGTAAGTATTGCAAGTTTAGCGCCCAAATAGCTCTACAACCGGAATCTTTTTACGTCAAAAGTCAAAATCATATTAGTTTCCTGCCAAATGTATAGACGCAACGGTACACACTTAAAAATTGTGTACAAGTGAGAGTATTTTTGTCGAGCCCGCTTGTGGTCAGCTCGACTTAGTTGTCACAATGGCGGCTCGATGTATGTGCGTGCGTGCACGCATAAGTATGTGCGTCCTTGGGTGCGTCCGTCCAATCATGTCCGGACTGAAACTCCATCATCCATCAGGCAATTTTAAAATAACTTGCCACACATGTTAACCATTTGGAGACGGTGTGTCGCGCGCAAGACCTGTGTTCCTAACTCAAAGGTCAAGGTCACACTTAGAGGTCAAATATCAAATATTGGGCATAATAAAGCTTGTCCGGATTGTAACTCCATAATCCATCAGGCAATTTAAAATAACTTGCCACAAACGTTCACCATATGGAGACGGCGTAACCCTCGGAAGACCTTTGCCCTAGCTCAAAGGTCAAGGTCACACTTAGAGGTCATAGAAGATATGCTTATTTGAAAATGTGATTTTAAAATAATTACAATACAAGATGCTTTCTTCACAATGGGCTCCACATGTTGCCAACAGGCATCTAGTATTACTGTCTAACATGTAATACCATTCAAAAGAAGGTGATATGCTGCACCAAGTGATACATGTATATTTTATACTATTGTACGATTCATATCATGATGCAGATTCGCCATGCAGCTACTTATTTCGAAAGTTGTCACGTCTAACGCGTGTCATTTAGTAAATAAGGTGACAGAAAAAATTATATCAGCTTGTTTGCTCACGAAGTTCAAAATCATCTGGTTATGCCGCAACATGCAAACATGCAAAACCACGTGTTTTACCGCATACATGTAAAATCTTACCACATCTGACAGATATTAGACATGCATGTATATCACGGCTTGACAGTCGTGTAGGATTACTTTAAGTCAGCATTTAAGCCGGGAATAACACAAGTGAACATGTATTGTTAGGTTAATTTGAATCATTTTATTGCAAAATTATACATGACAACAACAAATCAGACACTGCGTGTCTAATGAAAATGAACACTTGGTAAAACAATAAGGAAAATACATATTATGTTAAGACATTTGTATTATGCATTTGCATAGTAGGTCGTTTATCACAGAGTTCTACGTAAAATAGTACCAGACATCGACGACCAGCGTCAAGTACCATGCATACATATTATACAACGCATTGAGCTGTTAGCTCGTGATAAAATATGATATAAATATAAATATATAAAAGTTTTATGTAGTTACATAAATGATTACCCAATGTTGGGCATCGAAATTGTGAACACCGGCAAATATACACACATTGAAAATTTGTTTTTAATTATGCACATCACCTTAACACACGTGTTACAACACAGTTACTGCTCGATGAGGTTAATTTTACACATTCAGTTAGCGGTTTCAAGCGATGCATTAGGAGCGCCGGAAGTGGCTGGGGCGTCGGAGAGGTCCACGTCGCCGGCAAGTTTCTGGGCCTCGTCACAAATGGCGTCAAAGCGGGTGATGATTGGCTTCAGGTCCTCGGGGATGTTCTGTGGTTGTAAACGCAGAATGTACGCAAAATAGTTCGCGATATTGTATGTGGCTATCTGAGATGCAAATTAGGCTCATTGTAAATTAGATTAATATTTTTTTGTGTTTTTATAAACCAAACGTTTATTCTAAAAATAAGCATTATGAAATGCGATTGTGGTTCAGAATATTAGATAATCACTTGTAATTCATTTAAATAAGTATCGCAATTATGATAAATCATTCAGCAATTTAAAGCGTCCACTTACCCAGTCGTCAAGCGGGATCTTCTCTACGCCCTCACACACGTGCAGCAGGATCTGAACGGCAGTCTGGTTGTCATGACGGCGATCGGCGCCGGCGGAGAGTCCCTCGTCGGCATCTTTGCTCTCGGCGCTCTCTTCACTTCCGGGAAAGTTTCTGCCGCCGGCTGGGCCACGCTTTCTGAATGCACGTAGTTAAAGTTATGAAATATAAAAAGCTTCATATAAGACATTGACATGCTAATTCAAGCCGCAGTCCATGGAATATAATTCAATACATCTTAAATTGGCATTAGTTCTAATGAACGTTAATGACATTTATTCGACTGAAAATTGATTCAGGAAAGGCATTTTATAATGTCTATGTTCGAAAACGCTTGGAACGAATGGAATATACACTAATGTACATGCTGATTTACTCTACAAGCATCACCAGCTAATCACAGATAATTGTAGATAAAAAGTTACTAAAACCTTATTCTTTTACCGATTTCAATGCGTTTTTGTGTATTTTTATCGGTTAGATGTCCATTAGCAACAATTTCTGCAAAGTTCTATTTTTATTAACATATTTCTGGACTGCTGCTTTAATGTCTACTCGTAATTCATTTAAATGTAAAAACGGTTTAAAGAATTATGTACAGACATTATTTAATTTAAATCCGATTATATTATTAGTATTGCTTACTTCAGCGGGCGGGGCGTCGGTGGGCTTGTTTGCTTCAATCCAGGCCAAGAGGTCCGTGCAGACGCCTGTGACGCTGGTGAACACGCCGTCGAAGGTCGCGTTGTCGTTCGTGATGTTTCCGTTTACGAAGGCGCTGCAGAATCTCCCGGCGCCGCGAACAGCGTCGTGTCTCCTTGGCGGCTGGACGGCACCGTTACCCTCCTGTGGTTTCTCCTCGCCTCCCTTCCTGAACCCCTTCCCAGGTCCCTGCATGCCTGCCCCTTGGCCTTGACCACCCTAAAAGATACATGAACGTTTTTTGTTAAGTTAAATAATGTCTATTAAAAATGTCCAATATTTGCAGTGTTTTCCGAGGTATTTTAATTATAATTACTACGATTAATTATTTTCTCTGTTTACAATACTTTCAATCTCAATGCATGACATTATTATTAACTTATATTCCATAACAAAAATGCTAGCATGGAAGAATGCAACGCAGATGTACTTACCCGAGGGGGTCGGGCCTCAGACAGCATGACGGCACATACCAGCAACACGGCCACGATCTTCAGTGAAAAATGCATCTGAAAGCAACACTTTTTTTTCATCAATAACTATATACGGTGAACGTATTTGCAAACAATTGTTATAAACGTGATGCATATATTACATACATTAAGTTGACTGAAATGTTTTCATGCCTTGTTTTTTTTCTGGAGATAATTTTAGTTTATTTAACAAGACTAATATTTATAATAAAAATATGTTCATGCGTTCCATATAATTTACATTCTTGTAAATGCATATTATATAAATTATTTTGTTTCATTTAAATCATTTAAATAGAGTATTTTAAATATTAATCTAGATTAATTATTTAATTAACTATTTAACATTTAAAAAATATACAAGACTTACTGTTATATAATGTTGTAAAGCTTCGATTTAGCGTTGATTGTCGAGAAGTGCTTTCCTTTGTTCCTGTCCAGCAGGGTTCGTAGAAATCAAGACAGTGTATGCTGCTACCCGCGTCCTCCGGGTCATATACCCGTACACCCGTCCTTCGTAAACAATTCCCAATGTAAAATCGTGATCGGCCCAGCTCGCGTCGTCACGATCGGCAGTCAACCGTGACTGACTACCCGCCAAATTTCTATACAGTCTTTGTTAAGGCACTCCATGGAAGCTTTTATGACATATATACGTGCCAATATCATGAATGAGATCGTGCATAATTTTAAAGCATGTGACAGCTTCGCGGTGTTTGTACGCGTCATGGGATAATCTGTTTTATATGCCAAAATATATAGAAGGCAAACACGCGGGTCAGGAGTATACGGTGACTCAGCTGTCGTGTGATCGGATTGATTCAGGGCCAGATCGTGACTTATGCGCTTGTGTTTTGATTTTTTAAATTTTCATTTAACAGTCTAAATCTTGTTATTGTTATGTCTGAATGGCAACAATCAAGGTCGACCACCAAAAGTAACGACTTTGGAAGACTAAAACCAGTATTAATCCGCATATAAGAAATCCCTATTTAAATCACCATCAACAACAACGACAACGAACCCCCCCCCCCCCTCCAGACACCCCCACCCCCAACAAACAAACTATGACTTTACAACTAATGGTATTGTGCCATTATATTGACCTGGCACTCATGAATACTACGTGTATTTTCGTAAATCTATTTTAAGCTACTAACCCTGATAGGAGACTAAGACATGAATATGTATTTTTTAAATTCTTTCTACGTGACAGTTGATACTGTAGTGCAGTGGTAAATACGCAGAGTTTGTAAGCATGATGTTTTGGGTTCGAATTCCAGAACAGGCACTTTTAATTCATTCATTTTTATTTAATTGATCATTTTGCTGATGTCATGACACGGAATCTCATCATCAACCTCGAATCTGACACAGAAGAGAGCAGCATCAAAACTGCCAGCGAAACAGTTTTTGTGTATGCATTTTTATGTAGATAAAATAATTTAAATAAAACAGGAAAGAAAACAAAATAAAGAAAAAATGACACGAGAATAAGTAATGTTAAGAAGTAAAAGAAAATCAGAAAAAAACATTTTGGCTAGATTCGAACCACAGTCATTGTGATTCAAAGTCTAAAACACTATCCACTGCTCTATTCTTCCTGACACATGTTGATGGAGCTTTTCGGCGTAGATGTCTAAGATCACTTTTGACCTAGAATGCTTGCGATAATTATGCAGCGGGAAAATTGAATGCCAATAGAATTGGGCAGATTTTCTAATTTTAGGAAATGCAAACTTCAAACAATGGTTTAATACCAATAACTTTTGCATACTTTTGGTATGGTGGCTGATTTCTGCCATGTCGTTTTGGCGTTTGGCGCCTTTGAAGGGCGCCAAAACGACAACACGCCAGAACGACAAATACCTGATTTGCCGTATCGGCGCGCATATTTATCGTTCTGGCGTGACGGCGTGTTGGCGGCCTTCTAACGCGCCAACGCGCCACAACGATAAAATAAGGGCGACAATACGACAAATTTGTACGCGCCAGAACGACAGTACGACACTTAAATATCTCGTTATGGTGGTCCTTATTTGGCGTGTTGGCGCCTCAGATTTGTCGTTCTGGTGACAAATAAGCGCACCGATACGACAAATCAGTTATTTGTCGTTCTGGCGTGTTGTCGTTTTGGCGTGTTGGCGCCTTCCACTAAGCATGCACGCCAAAACGAAAGGACGACAAATACTTTATTTCTCGTATCGACGCGCTGTTTGTAGTTCTGGCGTGTCGGCGCGTTGGCGTCATTCAAACCAGCCAGAACGCCAGAACGACAAATCCGAGGCGCCAATACGCCAAATAATGGGCACCAGAACGAGAGATTTATGTGTCTTGTTGTCGTTCTGGCGGGTACAAACTTGTCGTATTGGCGCTCTTACTTTGTCGTTCTGGTGACAAATAAGCGCACCGATACGACAAATCAGTTATTTGTCGTTCTGGCGTGTTGTCGTTTTGGCGTGTTGGCGCCTTCCACTAAGCATGCACGCCAAAACGAAAGGACGACAAATACTTTATTTCTCGTATCGACGCGCTGTTTGTAGTTCTGGCGTGTCGGCGCGTTGGCGTCATTCAAACCAGCCAGAACGCCAGAACGACAAATCCGAGGCGCCAATACGCCAAATAATGGGCACCAGAACGAGAGATTTATGTGTCTTGTTGTCGTTCTGGCGGGTACAAACTTGTCGTATTGGCGCTCTTACTTTGTCGTTCTGGCGTGTTGGCGCGTTTGAAGGGCGCCAACACGCCGTCACGCCAAAACGACAAGTACCTTTATTTGTCGTATCGGCGTGTATATTTGTCGTTCTGGCGTGTCGGCGCCCCTCAAAGGCGCCAACACGCCAGAACGATATGGCAGAAATCAGCCACCATATACATTTATATAAGCGGTACGCTCTATAAATAGCAATTGTGCAATGTTCCCATTCATAAATCTCACTCACAGAGTTGCCGTTCCATGTAGCCCATTGATTCCACCGCGTTCATCGCATTCCAGAAACAGTAGTGTCATTCTAAAAATAGCGCGCGTAGCTAGCAACCGTAGTATAGCAGAGTTAATATACTGGTACATGCATCAATAATAGCGTTCAGACAATCATAAACCTAAAAATTGCAATAAATAAGGAATTAATATTATAAAATTCCTGTTAATTTGAATTAAAATTGTGGTTACGATTTATTAACGATTATTTATAATTGCATCTTGCTATCAATTTCTCCAGTAGATGTTATTTAATCTGTAAAAAGATGCTACATTTTCTATAGATAAAATGTTATGAAAGAAGATTCGGAATACGTCGAATTGTTATTCGCGTAGCATGAATACACAATTTGCAAAACTAATTATACACAGGAACCCTTGATATATCATATTTCTACTGATAAAATTTAAAATCGTTTGTCTAATGATTTTTTTTGTTTGCGTTATCAAAAAAAAATTCGTAACGTTTCAAAAATCGCCGATTGTTCCCTGACTACATGTATTTCTTTTTATTGGGATACACAGTATAAATGCTTATTTGACTTCAAATCGGTATTATATTAGATAACTAACATGAATGGTATATTACTGGCACGATAAATAACTATATAGACTCGTCTGATACAAAATAATTTTATTTTGGTTATTCATGTATCACTGGTGGAAACATGGAGTTGTATGATTGGTTTAATCACAGCATAGATATTAATTATAATTTTATTTAATTTTGAAATTTATCTCAAATTAGCTTTTGGGTCCGAGAAGTTTTCTTATAGTGTCCGAAGAATATGGGGTCCAATAAGTCTCCTAATATTGGTGGGGCCCAAAAAATCTGGGGTCTGGGAAGTCACGTAACCGATCATCTTGGCTGTCTGTTTAGGTAATTTTTAAATGACATCTCAATATTAATTTCAACGCCGATTTTCTTTTTTAAAGACATTTCTTGTTTGTTATATGACTATAAAATCCGTGCTTTACACGCTATATAAACGTTAAGCCGATATAAATAAAACAGCCGAGCGCTACCGGAGATTAATGAGTGCCTGGTCAATAAAATCGTACAAGACACATATTGTCGAGATGCTTAATTGAGGCGTGTCGTGGGCAAAACCGGGCTTAATGCACTTGCGTAAAGTCTCGTCCCGGATCAGCCTGTGCAGTCCGCAATCAAGGACGGCACTTTCCGCATACAGTGGATTTATGTTTAGAAGAGACTTCATTGAAACAGAAAATACCATAAAAGCGGAAAGTGTCGTCCCGGATCACGCACAAGCTCGATTATATAATTAACCTACAGTAGGTCAACTTCACCAGACATGCGAGAGGCCTATTATTGTTTTCTAGTCTAAATATAATTATATGTACCGTATCTATTTTCGATCAATCATTCTAGATTGTGTGGGTTGTTTATCCTATATATGACACGGAATCTTTAGGAAAATGATGCAAATTTACTAAAAAGTCACAATATTGCGTAAGCAAATCTAATGACCATCTTATCGTCGCATATGCAATCTAAGCAAATATTTTGGAGATGCAATTCGTCTGCAGCAATACAGCAAAAGGGATAAGAATCAGACTATTTATAGTCCATGTCTCATAGAAAATCGAAGCATAACAATTTAACATCTACTCAAAAAAATGCTCAACCAGACGTAGGAGCTTGTTGGTAGGAAAATGAAAGAGCAGTGGGAAAATGAAAGTGCGGTGGCTTAATTTATCAAATCATAACAAATGTAATTCGCAATTACAATGTATTTGCAATAGGAAAAAACACGTATCAAAATTAAATTCTTTGGTGCTCAGCAGATGACAACAACATGGATGATGAAGACCCAAATATTTTGGTATGCATTATTAAATGCACCTTGAGGAACCAAGTAAGTCACGTATGTTTGTTGTGTTTGTTAAATTTACAAAGAAAACTTAAAATTTATATAGAAGGTGCGCGAAAATAAGATTATGTTGTGGTTAAATATGTACTTATAAATTTCACTTTGCTGTGAAGTGTTATTTCATTTGAAAATTGTCAAGGCTTATCGAGGGGTTACTGCCAAAACCTGCTATAAACGAAATTTTGCGTTTTCCACTTTATTTAGATAATCTGATACTGCATTTCAATACGCACATTTTGCACTTATTCCATATCTTGTTTATTTCATAATTATTGAATACAAACCAAACCATCTATGTTTTTAGTGAAGATAAATTATTTGCCAAAACAGCTCATTTCTGAATAACCGCCCGCAGCAACTGATTGCCACAGTATCAAACCAAACCCGTACACTCTAAAACAATTATAAATGCTTTGGCAAAAATCATCTTCAAAGAAAAATTGCATTTTAATATTGCCAAATCAAGCTATATTGCAATAGCTCGTTGTGGCAGACTGTATACCAAACAATTCGTTTAAAACTATTCGTGCCGAATCATGCTAACTTTAAATACATGACCATTATACAAATGTGTTTTAAGTGCTATCTTGCCTCTGCCATTTCAGTCCAAATAAACATAGATTCTACGTGTTTTACGTCGATTACAACAAGGCCTTTGAAATGCAGCTGCGATTACCGTAAACTGTGTACGTGTTTACGTCGATTACAACAAGGCCTTTGAAATGCAGCTGAAGATTACCGTAAACTGTGTACGTGTTTTACGTCGATTACAACAAGGCCTTTGAAATGCAGCTGCGATTACCGTAAACTGTGTACGTGTTTTACGTCGATTACAACAAGGCCTTTGAAATGCAGCTGCGATTACCGTAAACTGTGTACGTGTTTTAAATCGATTACAACAAGGCCTTTGAAATGCAGCTGCGATTACCGTAAACTGTGTACGTGTTTTATGTCGATTACAACAAGGCCTTTGAAATGCAGCTGCGATTACCGTAAACTGTGGGAATGTCGGTCACGGTATTCCATTCACGGGAAATGTATTCATATCTTCCAGTCCAATGTACGAAAAAATGAAAGCATGTGTACTGCACTTATCAATATTTCCCCCCATGGTGGGTGGGGGTAGCATATACGGGACTTTAGACTGAAAGCGATTCCCGATAGTCGGGAATTTGACACGTCGAATGCTTCCGGGAACAGGTCAAATAGACTTTGGTCGGAATTTAGATCCCGGTAATAATGCCCCCCCCCCCCCCCTTCGGGCAATTTGATACACCTAAGCATCGCCCACTGAGGGAATTTAGAAAAAAAATGTCTGGCTCCATGGTTGGGAATTAGACCCCCAACAATAAAATAAGTCAAATTTCCCTGGGTCAGCCAGCCGCTCCCCGCTGGGGGGAAATATTGATAAGTGTATAAAGGTTAAACATGGTCTAACTGACTAACTGAGTAAAATATGGACAAAACAAGGCTGTTTAAGTTCGCAGGTTATCTTCTCGTTATTCAGGAACGATTTGGTTAACTTTTTACATACAATATCTATATATCTATTGTTTTCTTAGAATAAGCAATTTCAACCAATAAAATTCAATTATCTTGACCATTAAATGGACAATACTATTATGGTGCTGAAATAAAAACAACACAGTATTTTCTAAAGATGCATTTACAGGTAGGTTATTTATATGCATTTTTCACAAAATCTTATTCTGTGACACCTATATTTTATGGTTTCATTGTATAAGGCATAAAATAAATCTGCAAAATGTGTGAAAACGAAAAAAAAAATCATGGAAGGAAAAAAACGTAGAAATCGTCTTTAATGCCATTCGAGAACAAAGTAAAATGGAACTTATCAAGCAGATTAGGGAGCAAGATGAAAATATCAGTTTCTAACTTTCCTAGGAGTATAAACACCTACGGCTGACATGCAGAGAAAGTACCGCTGGCGCCGCGAGAATGAAACTGACCCCAAGATCGCGGCAAGGGAGCTTCATGGCTGGGACAATGATCGTAGAGTCTGGCTGGGAGGAACAAGAAGTGCATCCGAAAGTGACATCACACATAACCTTCAAATATAGAATAGATCGAACATCTGTTTCAAGTGGCACTGTGCATGTCAGGGGACAACGTCCGTGTGTGTATCATTCTGCCGTCAACATAGGAGCAGACGACAGTTGTGCCATTTGAGAGTATATTGATTCCGGTGCACCGGAATTCTCTCTCATCTCCCAATCATATGGCCATCGTCATATTTTTTATTTGGATAACAGCGAATACTGCAAGATACAGGAGACGCCACGTTCCAGAGGGACTGTTTTTAGTTTTTTTGTGTGCACATAGTTTTAAAGTCTCATGCGAAAGTCGAGGATATACCAACGGTTCGAACCTGCGACACAGAGGTGTAAAGCCCATGTGCTACCACTGGACCACAGTCCCGCCAATATATGACATGAGGTTGTGGCTTCTATTTACTGAAAGACGATGTCTGCATAAAAGCATAATTATATTTCAGGTGTGTCAGGATACCAAACACGCTGATATTCTAGAGGTCCTTGTGAAAAAAAAACGGTATCTAAGATAGAACGGTATCTGAAGACTAATCGGTTTAGCATTGTAATTGTATTGTTACAAGTTATATATTTTTTCCTAGACAATTATTATTTATACAAGCTTTTTTTACAAAAAATATTATTCCACTGCTTTGTGGAATAATTTAATACATAGATAAGTGTCTTAGTTTTACTTGTAAAACATGAGTAAATTAGTAAACAGCAAAACCAGTGTTAGAACATCTTTTTTGGGAGTGCAAACACATCCAACATATTTGGAATCAGTTGACGGTTTTTCTAGAACGGCAACAATTGCAGGTCAAACTATCTCTTTTAAATATTAATTCTGGAATATATACGTTTAACTCACCGGACGACAATAATATTATAAATTGTATCATTATATTAATGAAATATTTCATATTCAACATGAAATACAGGAAATAAATGCCTACGTTTAACTGTTTTATACATAGTTTAAAACTGAAAATTCAAATTGAGAAAGAAATAGCCATTGGTAATGAGATATTAAATATTTTTGAACAAAAATGGAATCGCATCAGATTTCCATAATGCCAGTCCATTTGTATACTATTCACCCTTTGTAACAACTCTATCTCTCTAGTTATTTCTTTTTTCCCGTTTTTAGCGTTATCAAAATCTATATAGCGAAATACACGTCATTAATATTATTATTGTTATTACTACCCAAGGTCAAAAAATCCAAAGCATATTATTGTATATCCATTTGTCTTGTAAATCAAATATTGATTTGTATATAGAATTATGTATGCAATATATGTCGTACATTGAATAAAAAATAACCAGTGTTCGAAGCCAGCGCACTGCCAATATGTTGTCGTCAGTCCAGGGTATTTAACAAGCACAGATACACTAGTAAAGTACAAAAAATGTTAATCAATTTACAACAAACAAACAAGTAAAACATACAATAAAGATGCATACACAGACATGCAGCCAACTCTACAGTCACATGCAACATAAAGTTGATGGCAATTAGGGTGAGAAGGGTTCATATGCACTAAGCTCATAATGAAAATCTTAAGCCATTTTAAGTAAAAAATACAAATACAATATTAGTTATGAAAATCAAGATTTTATATTTAAAATATATTACAAAAATGAGAATCGTTTGATTCTTCAACAGAATTTAACCATTTAAGACAAAATTTACTTTTAATGATTCAACAACATTCTTAAGGATGTTTTAAATGAATTTCAGACATTTATTTAGGTTTTCCCTCAGGAGCTTTGTGTATATGAGCCCAGATGAGGATGAGAGGATGGGCCCAAATTTTACAAACGCTGCTATGTGATTGTTAACTTCAACGTCTAACACCTATACTTATATTAGAATGTATGTATGACTACCACTCTGGCAATTTATCTTCCTTGTTTCAATCCATGCATGAACAAACATCTTGCAACTTATGTACCCGCATTCCTTGGGCTAGGCAGTTAGCGTTGGCGCAAACAACATTTACATTGTTTAACACCGCTCTAAAAGATCAGTTAGATATAAGGTTTGTTCACTCATGCACGTATAAGTTACATAATAAAATAATTTCACAATAAAATACCAGAGCATTACTTCGATGTAGATGAGATTTATTTTGAAGCAGCTATATCTGTATTGCCATTCATCTTTCATTGGTCAGTATAACGAGTGTTTCTTCAGCATCATGTTCTGTTCTTTCCGTCTGTCCATCACCTGGAAGTTTATATACTAGCGTTATTTATTAAGACATCAAAAGCATAGCACTAAATAATTACATTAAACTAAAATGCTTGAAGAGCGCATGTAAAACATTTCATATTTAGTACGTCAATCACACTATAACAATCATATATCACAATGAAATAATAAAAAAGGGATAACACTCTCGGAAAACACAGACCTCCGCCAAGATAGGTTACTATTAATTAAATTTAATTCGTCTGTGATAGATTTTCCCACTTTAAAATTAACCTTTAACAGACTCCTGGATCCAAACGTTTATCCTGATCACAACCAAAATACAATAATTTGTTCAATGGCGCATTGTCAACCTTGTCCAGAAAAATCCATGCAAACCCATTCATAACATTTGCTAACGGACAGACAAAAAAAACGATACCAAAAATATATCCTCATTGACGGAGGTAATCATTTTCTTCAACTGAGACCGACAAATCTGTTTATGCATACATTTATTGATGATTTTGACTGTATTATCATTTCAGGATTAAATAAATCTAATAATATCTGAAGAGCATGCATGCAATTTTAGGTTTGCAAGAAATGTTCAGGCTTTTTAAATGCAATATAGTTTATACAAAGATGGATTGTTAAACCTTTACATCACCTGTTTCTTGAATTGGTCCTTTCAATGGATGCCGCGTCCACCTCGTATGGATTATGGTAACGACCAACCCAACGACGCAGGCGACTCCAATTGGAACTAATATGCCCACCAGCCACTTGTTCGTTTTACTTAATCCGCCGCTAGGCTTGTGGTGTGGATAAACATAGTCTGAAACAGTAAACAGATTGTAATGAAAGGTCAATTTACATGATATCCATTAGTATATGCATTTGTGCAATTGCATACGCGCTTTAGTTTGAATACATATTTATTTCAAGTACATATACTGTATAGAAAACTAAATGCGTTATGTCGAAATGTGGTCATCCATAGTTTGCATGCGACGTAAAAGGTTGTACGCAGTACAATATTTATCGAATTATGTTACAACAAAGTGAGCGAGAAAAGTCGAAATTAACTGGTACTGTCAGCTTATTTGTCGGGAGATGTTAAGGACGAAAGATATAAGGACATGGGTTTTAGAGTGTGCTCGGACTATGTTCACTACGACTACAAAAAGTTTATGTATGTAAATTGGTTTTTGTAATGAAAAAAAAGCATCACAGTATCAATGGAGATAATGTAAGCTAAGTCATCATACCATTAGACTTGCTTTGAAAATGAGGGCGTCATGTACTGGTATCTAATATTTTGTTCAGAATTTGGAAGAAACGACTGTAAATAAACATTAACTGAACCCGTGTAGTGAGGTTTTATTATACATTCATGAAGTTATTGTGGATAAAAGAAAACGGATATTTGCAAACAGACGCGTTACTTTGTGTTACACACGTAAATGAGTTTCAATTCTTTTTTTAATAAATTTATTTCGAGCTTGTACACAAATAACTAAATGCATTAAACTTTATTATTTAGATCATGGTCTTTTGTTTTGTCGTACGCTATCGATGTGCATGTACACACAAATAGATTACAGCGCTGTTTAAGCTACGGTTTAAGAACTTCATAGTAAACGGATATAGCTCTGTTGTAAACTGATATCTAAATGTTTTGTTAAACGGGGGTAAGCTCAATTAAAGTTTTTATGAGGTTAAGCTATTTATATATAGTCGGTTTAAATTTTGTTGATAATAAGGGGATCAATCATTTATTGTAAATAGGGGGTATCGTGGTTTTCTGTTTACAAACACGCTGTTATCGTCTGCAGTTTAACTCCTTTAATTTACCTGTATCGATTAGTCCATGTTTATAACGGTTCTCACTTGCATTTTTACGGACTGTCAATTCCGGGATACCGATATAAGATGTGTTTTGGAAAAATTACTTTGGGATTCTAATAATTAAAATAGCTGTCTACAAATAGCATCTTATACGAAATTCTGAAGAGAGAAAATAGCTTCCATAAACGGAAATGGTGTACATACCCGGACAGTACTGAGAACAAGCATGCGGCAAGCTTCCTGTGGGCTGGCAAATGTCCGAGCATGGCCGAAACTGACCAGTCGGCTCATCGAAGTACACATCTTGGCCTGGAACATCTACAATTGAAAATGGGCCGATAAAAAAACCTCAGTGATGTAATAAATGTATTCCAATAAAGTTGGTTCTTGTCTTTATTTATTATTGCGTTTCATGTAAAATATACACACTAATGTGGCCAATGGTATGAATAATAATTCAAGATCTAGGAATGGAAAAATGATCTTATACCATACCAGAAACAATTTGAAATAAGAAATGGTATATCAGGTCATCCATTACGACATTATACAACAAAGCTGTATTCAAATATGTCTTTAGCAACAACAATGTTCATTTATTATGGTATAAAAAAGTATGTATGTACGTATTGACAATGAAAATCACATATTATGAGTTTAACCAAAAGACTATAAAATATAAACATACCCTTCTCCTTTGCTTGAACGGTTCCATATATTTCTATTTTACACCAATATGTTACAATTAGCACAATTACATTAATTGCATTCATAATTGTTGCTCATATTATTCTTACGTTCCCAATGATTTTGTAATTCTATAATATTCGTAGAATAAAAATAAAGACATTGAGGATCCCCAAATAATTATTACGTATAGTGACAAATTATATACCGGTCCTTTAAAGGTGCAACTTGCTGATTAATGTGTCTTATCTTATTTATGTATAGATGCGATTGCTTTCGTTTGGCATACACTGCACTTCGAATATTAAACAGTGTTTGCAAAGTATAAACCTTCCCTAGTTTAATGAGTGACAGCGTTCATTAAAAATTCTTTCTAATAATTATATGGGTATTCTGTAATGACTTAGCCATAAAGTATTTAAATATTGTAATAATTCAGTAAAGTAGTTCAATATCCCCATTAAGGCAGCTAATTGTATTTGAAGTATAATATATGTACTGACGGGCATTGGTCGATCGTGCATAGTCTTGCACTGAATATATAGTCATGTTATTACAGCAATGGTTTTAGTGTAGAAGAGATTTTTTTGATGAAATTATTCTTCGTGCTATTATTTTAGAACAGATCCAGATATATAACTAAAGTAACTTGTCAACACATATGTAAGTATATAATGGGATCCTTAACCGATATAAATTTAATGAACTATCAATAACGCTGGGAAATTCAAGTTGATTTCTTTTTATAAAATAAAATTCAAATGTGGGAGTCCAGTAAAAACTTAAACAGACCATAGCTCAGTTGTTGCTTTAGTACATTACACGATGGTAACATAGACCATATGAAATTAGATCTTAATTTAAAAAAAACTTGCCGTTGAAACGCTACAATTCACGTTCACAGTCATGCTCATTAATTGTCTTCAAATGTACTATGCACTGTTTTTTTTTCATCGAAATGAACTACCGGATAGACAGACGAACAAGTTTTACACGAAATATTATGACAGATACTCATATGATTGCCTTGTGAACTAAGATAGCAAGTGTTGCCGAATTTGTGTCAATTTCGCTGACATATGGTGCCGGGAAAGATATGATCTTGCCAGGAGTTGGAGTCAACGTTATGGACGCCCACCTACTTTATCACGTTATATCTTTCTTATAAATGCATATAACAATATGAAATTTGGTGTGATTGCTAATGGAACATTGAACAAAAAGTTTGTCGATTAAGATTTTTGGGAACTAAACTATTGATTGAAACAAGAATGTTTAAACTCGAAAGTAGTCATTGATTTGACTTGAATTTCGGCTTAAAATCATACTTTTAATCGATCAGTATAAATTCCTTTTATGTGGTATCCTGTGCCAATGGTGTATTGCAGCTGACATCTTTATAATATGTATGAATTTATCATAGAAAACAATATAATACACAAATAAAGGTATATATACCCATTGTCTTTAGTTAATATTGTTGACTTCAAACTTTAGCGCCGGTACAACGATGTACGTTAGAAATCGCAGGGGTGCAGGCTATAGGTCGGGTATGTTTTACTAAGTGAGTGTGTATAGTTAAAAATAAAGTGAGTGAGCGAGTGAAGCGAGCGAAAAAAAACCCATAATGTATCCAGTTTTGACCTTTTTGTAGTTGTATTCAGAAATCGGTCTTGAGGGAACTACTTCTTTACTCTGCAGGCTACGAGTCAGTAAATCGATAAATTACTGCGCTTTGCTCGCTGATCGAGCAGTGAGGCTTCTTGTTATCGATGCTAATTTCTATGAATAGATGACAAGAGATAGATCCGACTTAAAACACTAATAAACAATAAAAATAATCCATTTAGTCCACATCTACAAGTGAATTCATGTTATGTCTATTCACATAGTGTGATAGGATATCTGTTTGTGCTGTTTAATAGTGAACTGCGCATTACATCATATTGCGTAAGTTTAGCAACAGTGTATTGACTAAGCACATATATCGGAGCAATCGTAACCACTCGAATGACGATTGCTATTGTTTTTGAGGTATGCATAAGAATTGTGGAAAAGCATTGCACCTCTAAAGAGAGTTTTGAATGTATTTAACTATTTAAAATTATTTTTAATTTAATTGGTATTTACCGAGCATAGCACTGAACATTGATTCAAACTTATACGGTTCATCGACTATTTTACCCGTTGTAGATTGACTTATGTGCATATAACTATGTTTGCTTTTTAAATAGTTTGCACAAAAATATGTGCCTCCCACGATTTACAAAAAATAATGATGAGAATGTCGAAGATAAATAGCATTGAATTAGACGCGCGCTATATAAGTTTTAATTTGCAAAAGACATTGGCCTGGATCTCATCCTTCTATTAAGTCACATATCAGCTTATACCAATTTATTTTAAGTAGAGTGTATAGTCTTGAGTTTCGAGATTTGTTTTGTAGAAATGATAAACAGATATATGACTTACTTAAATAAATGTTCCTTATGATAAAAATACTCTCATAATTAATATGCTTTTAGTTTCTTTCCTCGCCAACAGTCTTTCTACGCTGTTAGCGTTTTGAATATATAAGCCCATATACGCATGGTCCGAAAGGTTTGGGGGGGGGGGGGGCGCCGAGTGCGCCCCCTGCCCCGCCCTCGATCCGCTAGTGAAGGGTCCAATATTACTTCATCAAACAGCAGATTTATTATCTGTATGTCTGTGCCTACCAGATGTAGCAAACGAAGACAGTGTATTCAAAAGAACTAATTTATGTGTACTAACATTACAGTAACCATTATAATTTAAACGCTGACAGCGAAGAAAGACTGTCGGCGACAAAAGAAACTATGTATAAAAGCAGGTGAATTATGATTTATGAGTGCATTTTTGCTTAACAGGAAACATTTGTTAGAATTAAGTTCAATTTACCACCTTTAACTTGATAATATGGCTTCTTATTCTATAGTATGTATATACGACATCATAATACATCATAATAAAAATTCATTTGTACGTAAATAAAACGTATTTTTCAGGCTAATTATTTAATGCAAACGGAATTATATACATGCCAGTTAACAAGTCAATCTGCAACGAGCCATGCAGAATAACCAATGAGGCGTGGTAGTTAGGAGCATCGATTGTTAGTGATTCGTAGCATACTGAGTCAAAAATAGGTCATACGATGTGTGCTATCGATTTTCCATACTACAGTTTTAAATTAATACATTGCAGTTATTTGTTGTTAAAATATTCAGAAATATTTAAGAATCGGTAACAAGAAATAACACTTTCACAACGAGTCAGTGATAACCGATGTAGCGGATTGATTTAATGGTCTTATTCCAAGACATCCAGGTGAATATGTTGGTTACATTCAAGTAAATAGCTACAACAGGGAAGTTATTAATTTGGCGTAACATTTTTAATCAATTGACTTTTTTTAGAAACTGTAATTGTAATAAATCACACGAAGTATCCATTATAATACACGTGAAATACATTATCTTAAATAATTAATAAGTAATAAAACATTCGTGAAATTTCGCTTCTGTGAAGAAGGACCCAATCAAGTTTCGATTTACTGACTCGTAGCCTGCAAAGAAAAGAAGTAGTTCTTCGCGATACCTGGTATGGAAATTACCCACTCAAAAGACTGTTGGCTTCCGCCAACAGTCTAAAATGTGTCATCCGTTCCTTTGACTGGAGAAGATTACAATTAGGCTGTTGAGAGGTAAAATACATGTACATACATTATTGCGAACGTCCTTACACGTTACCGGTATAAACATGCAACAGCAAAACAGGACACAATTACTGTGACAAAAAAATGGAATGCAATAACGATCATTTAAGCGCCCACGGTGCACATTTTGCGAGAGTTGTTAACGCGTTGAACTTTGAGGTACAATAAACAGGACTGCATTGACGCTACCTATTTTAATTTCTGATCTCATCTGAGTGACTGGGAGATAGATGAATGTAGACATGTGTTCCATTGCTCATTTTACGTCATGTCAGTTTGATAAATTACACGGGACTGGAATAAGTGCCAAACCACAACAAGAGAAATGTACTGGATACTTCGTGGTTCACGGCGTTTTAACTTTAAATCGTTTTTTTAATATAATTGCACTCTAAAGATGTATTAGGTAGGAGAAATCAGTATAAATATCTGCCAAGCGGATGTGAGTTTGTCACCATACGAGACAGGTGTTTTTTTCCAACAATCATCTGAACAAACCAACTCAAAAATGTAACCACAAGTTAGCTAGTGATCATATTTCGGACACGTAAGCCAATAGGCCAGACTAATTAATTGCCATATTTTGTGTTTTGTTTTATTGGAAGTGAAACTCGTGTTTTCAATAATATAAAATACAACAACGAAACCGTTGTCCCTAATAGATCGTTTCGCCTTGCAAACGCCTTCTTTTTTACTATTGGAATTACCAATACATAAAGGACTCATTGTTTTCCGTGTAGTAATTCTATGGAAAGGAAGCTAAAGTCGATTTAATTTATCTGTCTTCCCGACTTTAGTTGGTACTGAAGGAATAATACATTTACAGAAAATAGGGGTAATCGTGATTTTCAGGTTTTTATTTTAAACACGTCACAATCGTCTTTTATTCAGATCGTATGGTTTACCTGATGTATCTATTTGTCCATGCAACGCTCATCACTTGCATTTAAACGGACTAGTTCGGTATAAATAATTGCTGCTATTTTTATTTGTGACATTTTTTAGAATTAACGATAATTATGTCAGTTTGTGCATAGTGCCGTTTAACTGAGGGTCATTAATCAATCATTATTCATGTCGATGACTAACGGGTTAAAATTGAAAGTAGAAACGAAAATAGGACTTCCAATTACTAGTATCAATATATATCTCATCGTGTGTCCAAAACATACTTTCAGGTTGGTAGTATGATGCATTTATAATTTTGTGACTAATTTTCAGTTGTAAGTTTCTTTTCGCAATAAAAGAAGTCTTGTTAAATCTTAGCCTCGTGCATTAAACTTGTTTTGAAAGATTGCATCTAAGCCTTAACAGAAAGAAAAAAAACACAAAGAAAATCCACCGGGACAATGAGTACATTCATATTAAAAGACATTATCAGGAAAAAAAGGCAACTACATTGTATCTTGTATTATTACACACTGTATTTATAAACCTGTTCCCGGCACTTAACAGTGTTCAAGGAATATATGTAAACGTCTAGTAAGTAAGAAAAACTATCACCATGTATTTTTTGTTATTATATTTCTATGTATTGTTTTTTCATTTTTAAACGACACAATTTTCGTTTTCTTTGAAATATGAGTTTATATATTATTATGCTCCCTTCGAGAAGCGTGGGAATGTTGCTTTGCAAATGTCCGTCGGTATGTCGGTAGACCAAACATTGTCCGTACAATATCTACAGAACCATTAGGTCTAGGTTCTTCGAACTTTGCATATACTCGTGTTATTATGCAAATTGATGAGCAAATCATAACAGCCCGCCTGCCTATATCCACAAACTCAGACTAGTGAACTTGGTTAACAAAACTTAATAGTGCGAAAACAAGTGAATAAGTATCACAAAAACAAAGCTTCGTCTATAAAAGATCCTCATTTATCTTGCGGTTTGGGATTTATCCGTTTGAAATTCTGACATATCGACACTCTGTCTGCTCTAGGCTAAATTAAAGAACATACCATTCCCAGGTGATATTGATCTTGACCTAAAAAATCATACGGTACTATAGTATAAAATAATAAAAGTTTTATTGTAGATAGATTAATATATTAATCAGAAACAGTTTAGTTTGAAACTTTGTCAATAAAGATGCCGAAAATTAAATAAACAAGTGTTTGTCACAGGATGTGACTGAAGTCCAATAAGGGTGGCTTGTTACAGGAAAAAGTTATGACGAACATACAGACCAACCGAAAACTGCAAAACAATACGCCGACTTTTTCTATTTTTGCATTATCACGAGTTCAGATAATCATATTAATTTACTTGTACTCTAAGGATGAATAGTTATGATGAAGGAAAAAACGGAGAATAAATTCAACAATGTACAGACTAAAACACACAATTCCATATTTATTACAGGTAGGTCTATAGAAAAAAATTAAGGAATAAAAATATACCCATATATATCATCCCATGATAGTGAATTCCTACAAGTAATTTAAAAATCCACCCAGACATGGCGGAGTTATTGACTGGACACGAAACCACATTTTGACGTCTGTGACCGTGACCTTGGAGGTATGGACCTGGATCTTGTGCGCGACACACAGTCTTATGATGGTAAACATTTCTGCCAAATAATTTTAAAATCCACTCAGGAATGACAGAGTAATTGACTGCACACACAAACAAAAGAACAATATTTTTTTTTACCCTTGACATCTTAGTGTGACGTTGACCTTCGATGTACGGATCTGGAACTTGCGCGCGGCACATCATCTCATGATGGTGAACATCTTTTTCAGGTTATTTCAAAATCCATCCAGAACGGACATGAAATGGGACGGATGGAAGGACGGACGGAAAGACGGACGGACACGCGCAAACATACAATCCCCAACCATAAAACTTCAAATTATTGTGCATTATGTCTTTCCCAAAGACATTTACTATATCTTCTTACAGAAACATGTATAATTTTATTGAAACACATTTCATACATAATATTGCTGAATATAAATGTATACATATGTACAATAATAACATGCATATACTATCTCAGATCCCAGGAAAAAAAACAAGAGGGCCAAGATGGCCCTATATCGTTCACCTGGTTCAATGTGATGAAATATGATACAAGAGAGTAACAAGTCGGTCAATAGGCATTTATGTCATGCAATCTAATTTTTGTCACTATATGTAATGATATTTTACCATAACATAGATTTCATTGATTGACTACAAAGGGCTCAACTGAGTAACCACGCAAAGACAATGACCTTACTGTTGAGACAGGTTTGAAGAAATGTTATCAAGCATGTCTTGTGCGCCATGGTAGTCAAGCTGATTAACTTTCATATTTATTTAACTCCTTAGCTTTTAACCCTTGCTATCAAAAACAAACAATAAAACTCGTAGTCAAGTAAGCACTGGGGATGTACACGGGTATATTTTCTCAATCCTGCTATGCGATATTTTTGTGAAGAAACCCGAAGTAAACAATGTGTATGCGGAAAGTGGGTTTGATGGGTTGCCTAGATTTCTGTGTCAGGCAGTGTGACGTGCTATGCTGTCTGGGTGGTGCTGATATCTTTTTTCACTTATGGTTCTCTGATCATTTTTCTTGACCGTCTGTTCTGGTATGTTTTAATAAAGGAAATGGCAGTTCTGCCAAATGCCAAAACAGACAACATAATATGTTATTTTGCCATTTGTACACAAACATGTACAAATGTATTGGCCATTAATGGCAGTTGACTTGATGGCCAGGTTGTGTTGTAGTAACATTTCCTGATCTGTAATATGTCTGTCCCGGGCAACTGTTATTTTAATTATTCTGTTTGTATTGAATAGTTTGCATACCAAACAATAAGCTCCATTCTCCCTGCTAGAACGTATGGTTATCACCCTTGTTCAGTGATAATTTCGCACAAATTGATGTTTATGTTATTGGCACTATGTTGATTTAACAAATAAAAGTAAATTCTATTTTTTAGGCGTAGCTGTTTAATCTAGCGTTTTACCTTCCTTAATATCCAATCAAATGTTGTGAAAATTTATCGCGAGTAGTCCCGAATGAATAAATCTTATCATTGCATCGGCTAATTTACAAGAAATTCCCACCACGTCTTGTAAACACTGACTCCATCTCTTTTTCGAGGTGGATGGGAAAATGAGTCAATGTAACTTTCAATGAGCGCTCAGAACAGGAAATTTGTCAAAAACGTAAACAACTTTAAGAGGTAAGTCTGTTTTATTATTGACTACAACGATTTAAAGCTTTTGTTTTTAAAAACCGACATGTAGTTCCACGTAGAAATTATCTCACTTAATATGTTTGTAGACCGATTGCTGTTTATAAAGAAAGTGTGGAATTTTACGAGTGATAAAACAGATTAATATCTTAACTTTGTTTACGTTTTTGACTCATGTCTAGCTTTCATTCCGGTCTTTAAGGGAGATAATTCGCACAACCTTATCCCTTAAACGAAGATAGCATGGTTGACTGAACACGCAGCCCATTATCATTATTTGATCACATTAAGCGCCCAACTATGGAAGCGTCATGGTGCCAGGTGTAAAAGTAAAATAAATAAAAAATATTCAGTAGTAGTAGTAGTATTAGTAGTAGTCGTAATAGTAGTAGTAGAAGAAGGAGAATTACTACTGCTGCTTTTGCTGATTCTGCTACTGATGCTTCTATTGCTACTGTTACTGGGATGTCCTTTTGATTTAAAAAATAAAACCAAGTCCTTTTTCGACATATTAAGGAAAACGCGCTCGCACAGGTGACTTGAGAATACGGGGAGGTAATGCTCAAAGTGCTAATACTAACACTAAGGCGTAATTACGAGATACTAAGTCGTAATTAGAAATAAAAAAATCGTAATTACGAGATATTAGGTCGAAATTACGAGATACTAAGTCGTATGTACGAGATAATATTTCTAATATTGGGTATTTGTTTTACACCTGGCTCAAGGACGCTTCCATACCCAACCCCCTGCTGGGGTTGCTTGTGGTCAATAATTTGTAAATGGCCGATTTTTAGACTGTTGGTTGGAGGGTAATTTCCAGAACAGGCATCGCGGAAAACTACTTTTCTTTGCAGGCTTCGAGTCAGTAAATGGAAACCGGACAAGGTCCTTCTTCAAAATAGCAAACATTCACGAATATTGTCTTACCTTTTAATTATTTATGATAATGAATGGCATATGTATTATTATGTGTATATATTGTGATTTATTACAATTACAATTTCTAAAAATGTCTGTTTAGGTTACGCATGCGCAAATAAATTCCTTCTTTGTTATATATAAAATATTCAAAGTTTGATCTCACTTTTCACCATGACCAAGCTTATTATCTAACTAACCCTGAGGATGTGACTTGCGTTTTGGGCTAATTAGACCTTTAAGAGAACCCAACCCATTTAAATTTGAATACAAACCACAATTTTCAATAATCTGATCTATTTCGAGAAAGAACATGACGTCTTATTACACTGGTTTAAAGGATTATTGGAAAAAAAAAAATGAAAATGTCACATACAATGGTGCTTTTAGGAAAGAATTGAGACGAAAAAAAATGTACTTAGGTACATCTGGAAAACATGATTTTAACTCAGAATTAAGCATAAGTTTGAGTTTTAATAGGCATAGCAGATACAATATATAGAATCCGAAGTGAAAACAATCTTCATAATGCCATTCTAAATGTTATAGGATAGGTTTTTAATCCGTTTCGAACAAATATTTTTTTCAAGGTTCTGCATTTTGGGGGGTAAAATCCATATAAACGTAGCATTTCAGATGCCATTTGATCCCAGAATAGGGTTTGTTTACATAACACTCAACAGATTTGACCTCCTGTCACACAATAAAAAAATTAATTGACCCCAAAATGTCAATGCCAGATATTAATTAACAGTCTTCTGTCACACCTGAACCTGTGCGTGAGGTCAGCCGCCTGCAGTCTTCAGGTACTCTCTGCTGTGTAATCTGTGAAAATAAAAAGATTTTCTGTACTTGTTTACTCAATATTGTGATTACTAGTGTAAGTTAGATACAATAAGTGTACATATACAATAATTTATAAAAGTTTTTTGTATTTCAATAAGGCTAGTCGCTATGCCGGCTTCACATTGGCGAGCTCACGTGCGAACAGTTCAGTTCAAAAACGGGTTTGAGAGTCCCAACAAGCGTTAAACTCTTGCTTTTCGTGCTGGTGTTGACAAGAAGTATGTCAGGCTGGAAAAGAAGTCATTAGATAGTAGAATACATGACAATAATCATGTACTAACCTCCAAAGATACGGATGTTACGGACACGACTGTGTCAGCTTTACGGCCCGGCCCCAACGCTCCAGTGTAGTTGACAAGTACAGTCGTTTTGATGACTCATCACTTCACCCAGACTTGTATACCAATGAGTTGATGGTTCCGGCTGAGGTCTTGGTTCTTTTCAACACTGCATTTAAAAAACATACTCAAACCAAACTGTGATGGTGATTTAAATTTTGATACCGCTAACTCCATTAGGTGGGGTCTAGGTTGGCGTGAGCGGCTAAAGTGTTTTATGCATGCATTTCATGTATTTTTCAGCTGAAAGCCTGATTTAAGTACAATAACAAAATAAAATATGAACTATATAGGATCTCTTAACTTTGTTACGAAAATTGGTATTATTCAAAGTAGGCAGTTCAGACGGTCATCATGGACAATGCATTGGCCAGTGCGGACACGAACTTTGCGGGCATTATTGTCAGTTACAGGTTCTTAAACTAAATATTCCAGATTACAACACAATGTATTATGACATAAATTTGAGAATTGTTGAAACTAATGCAAAATTAATGTCCAAATGAAACTGAAAAACAACACGATGAAAACAATGGGTCTTGGATTGCCACTCTGGTGGACATTTTGCTTTAATTTTCCCATATTTACCCCCCTAATGCCCCCTAGAGCAACCATCCCATAAAATACAGCCCTAAATGGGGTCAAGGTGGCATCTGGCAGTTATTCTTTCCAGTACAGTGTGTTTGTAAGAGTCCATTTTCAAAATCTTTGCAGACGACTCATCTTATGGGAAGTTCTTAAAGGTTACGCATGCGCAAATAAATTCCTTCTTTGTTACATATAAAATATTCAAAGTTTGATCTCACTTTTCACCATGACCAAGCTACTTTCCAATATATTACCATACATTGTTGGAAAGATGAGGACATAACCTTTTGAAAAAACAGCATGTCAAAAAATTATATATGTTGTAACTCAAAATATTTACCTTAAACAAAACACACCGGTTTTTACGGGCATAAAGGCTGCCATTTTGCGCATGAATCTATGAGCCAAAAGTTATGAAGCTGGGCACCAATAGACAAAAGTAGTGCACAATAACAGCCTTTTTTCTTATTGCTTACATATATACCTTTAAAATGATACCAAAACATGTCATTTAAACTGTATTTTACAAATTATATGCATCCTGCACTCAACCATATGTGCTTATTATCTAACTGACAGCATGTAACCCTGAGGATGTGACTTCCGTTTTGGGGTAATTAGACCTTTATTAAACAAGAGGGCCATGATGGCCTTAGGTCGCTCACCTGAGTTTAAGGCATAATGGCTAAAAAAATGGAAAAATGGCACTAAACGCCTTACCTGAGTATAAAGATCTGGGCCTTGCAATTTCAGATATTTGTTTAGTCTATATAAACCATGTGATCCACAAGGCATGGCCACCTTGTACCACAGGGGCATAATTTGAACAATATTTGTAGCAGACCACTTTTCAATGTTGCATACCCGATATGATTCCACTGGGCCTTGCGGTTTCAAAGGAGATTTTTCAAGTCATTTTGCTATTTAAATGTATATAAAACATGTGACCCCCAGGGCGTGTCCAAATTTTACCGCAGGGACATCATTTGAACAATCTTGGACCACTCCACAATGTTTCACGCAAAATACAAAACCTATGGGCCTTACGGTTTCAACAAGGAAGATTTTTAAGGCCCACTTGCCATATAATTCATATAAATCATGTGACGCCCCGGGTCATGGCCACTTTTTACCCATGGGGCATAATTTGAACAATCTTTGTAGAGAACCACTATACAATGTTACATATCAAATACGAAAACACTGCGGTTTCAGGAAATTTTTAAGTCATTTGGCTATTTAAGTCTATATATACAATGTGACCCCCAGGGCAGGGCCAGTTTTGACCCCTGGGACATCATTTGAACACTCTTTGCAGAGGATCACTATAAAATGTCACATACCACACATGAAACCTCTAGGCATTGCAGTTTTAGAGGAGAAGATTTTTAAAGTCATCTTGCTATTTAAGTCCATATCAACCATGTGAGCCCTGGGGTGTGGCCAGTTTTTACCCCAGGGGCATCATTTGAACAGTCTTTGTAGAGGACCACTATACAATGTTACATACCAAATATGAAACCTCTGGGCCTTGCAGTTTCAGAGATTTTTAAAGCCATTTTGCTATTTAAGTCTATATAAACCTGGTGACCCCTAGGGTGTGCCCAGTTTTGACCCCAGGGGCATCATTTGAACAATCTTTATACAATGTTTCCAACCAAATATGAAACCTCTGGGCCTTGTGGTTTCAGAGAATTTTTTTAAAGTCATTTTGCTATTTACATTTGTATTAACCATATGAGCCCTGCTGTGTGGACAGTTTTGACCCAAGGGGCATCAATTGAACAATCTTTGTAGAGGACCACTATACAATGTTACATACCAAATATGAAACCTCTGGGCCTTGTAGTTTCACAGGAGATTTTAAAACTCATTTTGCTATACAAGTCTATATAAACCATGTGACCCCTGGGGCGTGGCCAGTTTTGACCCCAGGGGCATCATTTGAACAATCTTAGTAGAGGACCACTAGAAGATGTCACATATCAAATATGAAAGCCCTGTCCAATATCTGGTACTAAAAAGTTGTTCTTCTGAGAAGAGGTCCTTGGGTGGAGGCTGCCAACAAAGCATTAAGAACTTTGTTGGAGAGACATGATCTGTGTGTAGTTTTTTGTGTGCTGCACACATTTAATTAAACTGTACCAATGAAAGGTTTAAAGTACATAACTAGACTTTAGGCTCTATGGTACGTGTTTCTGTACATGCTGGTGAAACAGATTGCAGTGTCAGAGCCACAGACTTGATTGCTGCATCACTTTGTCTTACATCCAGCTAATATACTTACACAACAACATGATTGACCATGCTGGTGGGCAACATTTTCTATTCATTTCAATGGTCATCTCCAACGATTCTCTAAAGCACCCTCACAACACTGTGCAACTGGCTAGCTGGTTTGATAAGATCTAAAAATAGCACACTGTTTACACCTGGATGGAATGTCATCTTCTGTATTGATTTCTGAGTGTTAGAGGCTTATTCAAATTATAGTGCTGCAGTATAAACAATATGAACCCCGGGTGTAGTCAGTTTTGACCCCAGGAGCATAATTTGAACAATATTTGTAGAGGACCACTATACATACCAAATATAAAACCTCTGGGCCTTGCAGTTTCAGAGGAGACGATTTTTAAAGTCATTTCGCTATTTAAGTCTATATAAACCATGTCAACCCCGGGGTGTGGCCAATTTTGAACCCAGGGGCATCATTTGAACAATCTTTGTAGATGACCATTATACAATGTTACCAACCGAATATGAAACCTCTAGGCCTTGCAGTTTCAGAGGAGAAGATTTTTAAAGTCATTTTGCTATTTAAGTCTGTATAAACCATGTGACCCCCGGATTGTGGCCAGTTTTGACCCCAGGGGCATCATTTGAACAATGTTTGTAGAGGACCACTATGCAATGTTACATACCAAATATGAAACCTCTGGGCCTTGCGGTTTCAGAGGAGAAGATTTTTAAAGTAATTGAGCTATTCAAGTCTATACAAACCATGTGACCCCCGGGGTGCGGCCAGCTTTGACCCCAGGGGCATCATTTGAACAATCTTTGTAGAGGACCACTATACAATGTTACATACCAAATATGAAACCTCTAGGCCTTGCGGTTTCAGAGGAGAAGATTTTTAAAGTCATTTCGCTATATAAGTCTATATAAAGCATGTTACCCCTGGGGCGTGGCCAGTTTTGACCCCAGGGGCATCATTTGAACAATCTTTGTAGAGGACCACTATACAATGTTACATACCAAATATGAAACCTCTAGGCCTTGCGGTTTCAGAAGAGAAGATTTTGAAAGTCATTTCGCTATATAAGTCTATATAAACCATGTTACCCCTGGGGCGTGGCCAGTTTTGACCCCAGGGGCATCATTTGAACAATATTAGTAGAGGACCACTAGAGGATGTCACCTATCAAATATGAAAGCCCTGAGCCTTGCCCCAGCCAGCATAAATATATGGGTCCAATATGAGCTACCAATATGAGCAACGATATGGGGCCAAATGGGATTTTGCAAATTGTATTTGTATGGGTCCCAGATGGGTTGTGATATGAGACCTATGTGGGTTCCATGTAGACCCAAGGTGGGTCCTATATGGGGTACCCATATAGGTCCAATATGGGCTTCGATATGGGTCCAGTATGGGCAACCCATATGGGGCCAAGTGGGATTTTGCAAACTGTTTTCGCATGGGTCCTTGATGGGTTGCGATATGGGACCTGTGTGGGGTCCCATTTGGACCCAAGGTGGGTCCTATATCGGCTTCCCATATAGGTCCAATATTGGCTTTGATATGGGTCCTTGATAGGCATCCCATATGGGGCCATGTGGGATTTTGCAAACTGTTTCTGCATGGGTCCCAAATGTGTTGCATTATGGGATACATGTGGGTTCTATATGGATCCAAGATGGGCCCCATTATAGGCTACCCATATGGGACCCATGCAAAAGGTGTTTGCAAAATACCACTTGGCCCCATATGAGCTTCCCAATTAGGACCCATCCAGGTTTCGATATGGATCCTCTTTGGGCATCCTATATGGGACCCAGTCGGTTTTGATAACACTGTTTGCATGGGTCCCATGTAGGTTTCGTTTATGTAAAGGTCCTGTTTGTTATACATACATGATGCATTGCAAAATTCAATAAACAATAACTATTCTATAAATGTTACTCACAAGCTGCGGAGCATATATATATGTGTATATAAATTTCATTATTAACGTTCATTCCTTAATACAACAACACATTTAAGCCTTCCTTACTTTAATTGGATTGCCATTTGCAGAATATAACACTTCCTAGTAATTAACATATGTCTGTTGTCGTTACGGGTATTCAATAGATGTGTTAGTTCCTTTATGCATAATGTTAACCGGACAATGCATTTATGCACTACATATGTACAATCAATCACTTGTTTTCTACATGTAAACAGGAAAAATAAACAATCACACACTATTCATGATGACATTTTGGCGTGTGTTACAAAAATGGACCATACTATTTAGATCATATTAACTAGTCTAGAACGATACAATTCTATAAATAAAGCATGATTGTGAACTGCACACATGTGGCACAATAAAACAGCAATAAAAGAATAACACATTATGAGTAAATTCAGACACATTAATAATTTAAAAGCCAAACACAGTGTGGACAAATCTCTATAGCACACAGCCTTTACTGGTAGTAAGGTATGATAATGGAATCAAATGCGAGACAACTCCACCAGTAGATATACCAATCTTACAGCATTGCATAGAATGGACCAATTAACCTAACAAAGACGTTTTAGTATGACTAGATTATCAGAATTGTAAAAAAATTTAAACATGTAAATATAGGCCTCCGGCCCAGAATACAACATAAATAACAGTTATACATACTGAAATATACCACCTTGCTATTGATAATATTTTATTTTACATGCACAGAATACAGCATATATAACAGTTTCAATGCTTGTGAATTCCAATAGACAAATATGTTATCATACAATCAATACAACGTATTTGTCTGGCCCAGAATACAACGTAAGTGTATATTATGGTTTCAAATCAATTCAGACATACCATTGTGCGCAATATAACAATGTATCGTTCCGAATTAGAGTACCACATAATTTGCAATACAAAACAATTCAAATAGGCCAATGTGTTAACTTATAAATATCTATTGGTGCATAGATTGAGATATATAGTTATTATTTTCAGTAGGTAAGCCTGTTATTTTGATACATGTCATTGCATACACCATTGTTATAAAACATTTGAGAATGGTCACAAGACAAAGGCTCACAAACTAATTCAAGTATGAAAATAGTTAGTGTCATGTTAATTTGTAAGAGCCACATCTCAATGATACTAACTTGATCATGCATTAATATTCAATATGTAAAAACGGTTAAAACTTTCTCACATTTAATACCGAGCCTTCATTTAACAACAATTGATTCAAAACATAAAGCATGATCAAGATGATGTAAAATATAAGGAGGATTGATGTGGTGAAATCAACCTGTAAGCTAGCAATTCTAAACTATCAAGTATTTCTAAAAAAATCTTTCAATAGTTAAAAAGTTCTGTTTCTTGAATTAAACCTTTTTTAAAGAATATTAGCATATAATCTTTTTTAAGCATGTTAAATTACAAGCCTGAAAATATTATAGGGAATATGTGAATTAACAAGAGCTGCCTCAGGACAGGGCACTTGACTGTTCACTACACTTCAAGTCTTTAAAAGTATAATATATTCTGTCAGTGACTTTACATAATGACCATAAAAACGTATGTGAAATTTCAATTGAATACATGTAGTAGTTACAGAGATATGCAGGGCTTCCATTAAGGGAAGTTTGGGAGTAATATACTCCCAGTTTTTGTCACAGAACTTCCAAAAACTGCAGCCATGGAAGTTGCTGAACTTCCAAAATTGCAGCCAAGGAAGTTCTATCATGTAAGGATGAACAAGTTAGAAGAAAAATTCATAAATTTTTCTAAATGTATACCTCTTTCACTGAATAAATTGGCATATAAGCACTTGATGAAAAAGAACTAACCTAACAAAATCTTGAATTTTATACTTAATATAGCCATTTCTGAAATGCTCAGGACTTCTGTAGCGCAATACTGTCAAAACTTCCAAATATTATGAGCAAAACTTCCGAAATTAGAGGCCAGGAAGTTCAAACTTCCAGTTGTCAAAAGTTAACAAAAGCCCTGGATATGTACTTGCACACAAACTTTAACCTGAATATTTCTAAGTACAAAAAGGGTCATAATTCTGCTAAAATGCTAGTCACAGCATTGGCTAGTGACCTTATAATATGACCATTAAGACATGTGAGAAGTTTCAGCTGAATATCTGAATTCAGCTATATTGCAGATAAGAGTTATAGGCCTTGGTCAGTGACCTCACATAATGACCCCAAAGACATGTGCAAAGTTTCAATTAAATATCTGTAGTAGTTACAGAGATACATATATACTTGTAGCACGCAAACCTTAACCTGAATTTTCTAAGTACAAAAAAGGGCCTAATTCTGCTAAATTGCAGGACAGAGTTATGGGCCTTGGTCAGTGACCTTACATAATGACCAAGAAGGCATGTGTGAAGTTTCAATAGAATATATATAGTAGTACTGTAGTTATTGATATATGTACTTGTCGCACGCAAACTTTAACCTGAATTTTCTAAGTACAAAAAGGGGCATAATTCTGTAAAATTGCAGGTCATAGTTATGTGTCTTGGCCAGTGACCTTATATAATGACCCTGAAGGCATGGGTCAAGTTTCAATTGAATATCTGTAGTAGTTACAGAGATATGGTTTTGTTGCCCATAAACCTTAACCAGAGCATTATGCCGACGCTGACGAACCGGTGAGTAGTATAGCTCAAACTATTCGGTGAATAGTCGAGCTAAAACACATATAATTATTAAAAATTTAAGTCGATGTAATACAACATTTTAGACTATGATTGCAATCATTTCACTCACAGCAATTACAATTGCATCTTAAAAACTACTGGATATAAATATCAAGTGTCAATAACACTGGTAATTATGATGTGCATTGTTTCTCTTATTTAGTGTGGTAAGGGCTAATGAACTTCATTGCTGACTGACTGTCTCTTGTAATGAGCACGAAAACACTGGACTCCATACAAGTTCTGCAATTACTGCCTTGTTAACAGTTAATTGAACTGATCACTGTTTGGTTATCAGAAGTATGGGGTGTTTCACGTTCATTTATTTTTACATCTGCAGCATTTTTGGATCACGCACACCAACAAGTAGCTTTGTTCAGTCTCCTCATTGTACGCTTGCCTTGCATTCAGGGTTCCTTGACCTTAACACATGTTCTGAAAGTACAAATTAAAAAATATGTGTTGAAAGGAAATAAACAGTAAGAAATACATAGAATTCCAGACAGTGCGAAACCTGTCAGACAATCAGATGTGTCAGACAAAAAATGTGGGTGTCTGACAAAATTTATCACAAACCTTATACATATTATTATTTAATGTTAGTTAAACCTTTGTTTTAAAATAAAAAAAAGTAATTATTACTGCAACAATCAGTGTATGCATTATGTTATGCCTAATAAATAATAATTAGTTTACAGTGTATATGTTTTCAACATGTGGTGTATGCTTTACATATCATTGTCTGACAGATGACTTTGAGGTCCACGGAATCTGGGATTTAAAAAAAAATCTGATTAAAGTTGATATACATGTTATGTACTCTTATAAACAAACAACATGAAATTTCATTTTCTAAAAATATCAAACTTACTTTATCAAGCTTGGACAAGTTGAAGTTTGACAAAATGTTGTTTTGCATCATTTCTGCTGAAGTTGTACTGTAGAATCAAATGCTCTTTCATAGCTCCATAAGGGGATACATGTATGTATTATATATCTGTAAAATCTGTTATCAGCTATTTATAAATGAGCATTTAAAGGGACTATGTCACCGAAAAAATTGGCTTCCTATTGCACTAAAAATTATATTATTTGATAGAAATACGCCCTTCTAAGGCATGTGTATTAAACAAATAAATATAATATAAAACACAATAAGATATTTGATAAACAAATTAGCAAAAAAGCCTGAAAAAAATAAAACCCCAAGTGGGTATCGAACTCAAGACTTAGAAGCCATACAAAGAAATGACAGTAGCCAGCGCACTAACCAACTGCACTATCATGCTTGGTAAGGAGTATTTGTAAACTATGATTATACATAATGCTCACAACTCTGATGTCAAAACATAAACAGGAAAAGGGCCAAACAAACAAAACCCATAATATTAATTGATTTTTATCTCAGAATGCGTACACTCTTTTATATATACCCTGTTTTAACCGTTATTATAAGCCAGTATTAATATCTAAATTTCAGATTTTTTTAAAGAAATTGCCCCCTTGAGGCCCTTTTTGATGACATAGTCTGTTAAAGGGACCTGTTCACAGATAGGCAAATTGGCAATTTTCAAAATATTTTTCATAGATCCCAAAAAGAAAAATAAATTATATATAAACAAGCAAAATGACACTACAAAGAAATATATTGGAAATACAGTGTCTTTTATGAAAAATCATCAATTGAAATGGCTAAAATTATAGTTTTATGAAAAATCAACTGAAATGGCTAAAATTATAAAGCGTTTGTAACGCTTTTTGTCGGTATTTTGGAAAACATGTGTACCAATTACATAGCGATTAGCGTTAAACATTCACCTCAATGATCAGCAGTCAGAATAGCAGAGTGGTTACAGTGAGAGGTTTTTAATCCTGGCAGACGTGGTTTGAGTCCCGTCCAGGGCAATTTTATTTATTTATTTTCTTGATATAATATTTGTTTTTGGTCAATCCAACATCTTTAGTTAATTGCAGTTAAGAAGTTAAGTGACATTTTTCAAAAATACGAAAATGTGTGAACAAGTCCCTTTAAAAGAAATATATTTTCATGCTATTGCAACTACTGGTATTTGGCCAGTCTACTGCAGGTAAGGTTAACATCATATGTTAGCGCTACCAGTAGCCAAAAGAGCCATTGGCTACAAAACTTTATAATTGGCTACTAAAATTTCTATAATTTGGCTACTAAATGTTTTGGAAAACATTTAAACATGAAGCATATGTTCTGAAAATATTTCTAAATAATGGGTTTTCTTTGCAAAATCAATTTTTTTTGGCTACTAGTTCAGATTTTTTTTCGCCAACCTAGTCAGATCATAGATCTACACGTAAATATTTTAAATTTTATAATTAATAATGTATAGCAGGTTTACCAATTATGGATAATGTCATTAATTAAGATATAATTGAATTTGCAGAAGATCATGTTAGAATCGAAATAATTGACAGGTTAGCGTTGGCTATTGCGGTAATAACCAAAAGTTTGGAGTTCTGATGTGAAGCAATTAAACCACGAGGACAGCAGTAGCACGAGTGGTTTGATAACAAGCATCGGAACGACAAACTGTTAGTTATTACCATATTAACCAACGCTAACCTGTCAATTATTTGGATTCCAACACGATCTTCTGTAAATTCTCCTGTCATTTTAAAGGTTATGAATGAAAACTATAGGAATCTATACTCCGCCCATTTTCCACAAAAGTACATTCACATGCGTTTCAGTGATGTCAATAAACCATAACAATTCGAAATGACGTCAACTTAAAGATAAACATTGAGCGAATGGCCTTATACTTAAGAAATAATTGACGGGTAACTGTTGGTTATTGCGGTAATAACCAACGGTTTGGAGCTCCGCCCATTTTCCGAGAAGTGCATTCAGACGTGCGTTTCTGTGACGTCAATAAATCATAACACTTAAAAATGACGTCAGCTTTATAGATAAACATTGAGCGAATGATGTCATACTTATCGATATAATACAGTGACAATATCATGCCAAAAAGCGCAAATTAAAAACATATTAACAAAACGTTAACGTTTTTGTGAACTTAAGTATAAAATATGTAGTACAAATGTGTTTTAATTGCGCTACATAATGCAAAAATGATTTGTTTGTCACAATTTGCGATCGCGCATTTAAGCATGTGCATTTTACAGAACAATTTCTTCGAATTTCCGGAACTATTTTCAAAACATTAAGCTCCGCCTATAATTTGTTGAATAACTGCCTTGAGCTGGTCATAGAAGCACACATCACACTGACCGATATGGGCATGTTTGCTGGGTCCCATATGGACTTGCTAGTTAGGAACCCATATGGTCTCTCTTGCTGGGTCCCATATGGACTTGCTAGTTAGGAACCCATATGGTCTCTCTTGCTGGGACCCATCTGGGCTTGCTATTGGTGACCCATCTAGGCCTGCTTTTTGGGGGCCCACATGGGCTTGCTTTTGGGTGACGCATTCATGCTGGGACCCATATTGGCTTGTTTGCGTGGGTCCTACCTGGGACTGATAAGGGCATAACAATGTATGTGGGGCCCTTACGGAACCCATGTGGTTAATAAGCCCATTTATAGCCCATATTGGGTCCCCATAGGCTGGCTTGCCGGGACCCATATGAGCTTACTTGCTGGGGACACATATGGGCTCTATTAATGGGACCCGTATTGGGTTGAATGTTGGTGTCCCATATGTGCTTGCTTGTTGGGAACCCATATGGGGATGCTTTTTGTAACCCATATGGGCAAGTTTGTTGGAGACCCATACGGGCCTTTTTGCGGGGATCTATATGGGCTTGCTTGTTTGGTACCCATATGGGCTTTCCTGCTGGGACCCATATGATATTGCTGTTGTTGACCCATATGTGGTTGCTTGTTGGGGACCAATATGGGCTGTCTTGCTGTGACCCATATGGACTTACTTGTTGGGGACCTATATGGGCTTCTTTTGTTGGGACCCATATGGAGCTTACTTGGTTGGCGCCCATTTGGGCTTTCTTGCAGGAACCCATATGGGCTTGCTTGACTGGGACCCAACTGGGTCTGATATGGGAAATACAACGCATATGGGTCCAACATGGGGCACATGTGGTGTATCAGCCCAGGTATAGCCCATATCAGTCCACATGGGATGGCTTACTGCGACCCATATGGGCATACTTTCTGGGAACCCATGTGGGTTGACTTGCTTGGTTCAATATGGGACCAGTAGGGGCAGAAAAATATTTCATGGGGCCCATATGGTATATTTGGCCAGGTAAAGCCCATATGGGCTTGCTTGCTGGGTTCGTGAAAAGACCAATATGGGCTTACTAGTTGGGAACCCATATGGGCTTTCTTGCTAGGACCTATATGGACTTGCTTGCCTGTGCCCCAAGTGGGTTTAATATGGGCAAGACAATGTATATTGGTCTCACATGTGGAAGATCAGCCCGGATATAGCCCTTATCAGGCCCACATCTGATAGCTTTATGGGACCCATATGGGCATACTTGGAACCCCTGTGGGCTTGCCTGCTTGGTCCAATATGGGCCCGATATAGGCAGAAAAACATATATGGGTCCCACATGGGGCCATATGGTATATTTGCTCAGGTATTTCACATATTGGGCACATATAGGCCTACTTGCTGGGACACATATGGGGCTGCTTGTTGAAAACACACATGGGCTTTCTCGGTGGGGACCCATATGGGCTTGCCCTTTGTGACCAATATGGGTCTGTTTATTTGGGTCCCATAGAGGCCTTCTCGCTGGGACCCATATGGGCTTTCTTGTTGAGAACCCTTATGGGCTCTCTTTCTGGGACCCATGTGGGCTTGGTTTCGGAGGCCCATATGGACTTGCTTGTTTGGGACCCATATGGGCTTTCTTGCCGGGACCCATTTGGGCTTGGTTATTGCGGACCTATATAAGCTTTCTTGCTGGGACCCATATGGGCTTACTAGTTGGGAACCCATATGGGATTTTTTGTTGGTACCTTTATGGGCTTGCTTGTCTGGGACCCAAGTGGGTCTAACATGGGCAAGGTGATGTATATTGGTCCCATATGGGGCCCATGTGGAAGATCAGCCGAGGTATAGCCCTTATCAGGCCCACATGCTATGACTTATCGGGACCCATATGGGCATACTTGCAAGAAACCCATGTGAGCTTACCTGCTTGGTCAGATATGGGCCCGATACAGGCTGAACAAATAATATATGGGTCCCACATGGGGCCCATATGTTATATTTGCCCACGTGTAGCCCATATTGGGCCTATATGGGCTTGCTTGCTGGGGCGGTTTCATAGGAGATATTTAAAGTTTTCACTTTTTTAATCCATTTTTAGCTCTGGTTACCTTCATATGCAGCGGACCGGAAAGATTTGAACAACTTCGAAAGAGGTCCACCCAAGGATCATTCCTGTGAAGCTTGGTGAAAATCAGCCAAGCAGTTTAGGCGGAGATGTTGTTTAAATAAAAAGTTGACGACGCACACACGCACGACGGACAACGTGCGATCACAAAAGGTGAGCTAAAATTGTTACGTCAAATTAATAACATGCCTGTTTTAGCTATTTACTTGCATGTAACCGAAATATTCACCTGGCTGTCCTGGAATAAGACCACTAAATTAATGCACTACATCGGTTATTTCTGACTCGTGAATGTGTTATTTCTTGTTACCGATTCTTATTCTGAAAATTTTAACAATAAATTACTGCAATATATTGATTTGAAACTGTAGTATGGACAATCGAATTGCACGCAGTAGGCCAGAGATCTATTAACTGTTTATTGATAGATCTTTGACTAGGCTACGAATCACTAACACTCGATGCACGCTTTATCTATAATTCTGCATGGCTCGTTGCTGATTGACTTGTTAACTGGCAAGTATATAATTCCGTGTGCATTAGAAAATTTGCTTGAAACATATGCGTTCGTTAATTACAAATAAATTGTATTATGAAGTCGTATACTATAGAATAAGAAGCCATATTATAAAGTTTAAACGTGGGAAATTGAACTTCATTTAAACAAATGTTACCTTTTTTAGAAAAAAATGCACTCATAATTCACATGCTTTTAGTTTCTTTTGTCGCCAACAGTCGAAAGCCCTCGTGCTAGTACAGGTTTGTTGTGCCAATAACCACTTCCGGCACGGCTTTGCCGTTGATTAATTTGGGTTCTGAAAAATAGGCAGGATCGAAAAATCTGTCGTCCGAGAAGTCACGTAATCGATCATCTTGGCCCTCTTTCATTATATTTAGGGTAAAAATTGCATTTTAATATTAATTTCAACGCCGAATAGCCTATCTTTTTCAAAGACATTAACAATTATCTCGTCTTTCCTCATTCTTTACATAGAGAGTGACGTCATTGTTTTTGTTAGTCGCAAAGCGACATCTAGCGGACACAATTCCTAGTTTATGCCCTACCGCTTTACCGAAGGCGTTAGGTGTCGCTTCTCATGTTTTGTCAGATATGACTGGATCTTATTTGGGAAACCAATGTTTGTTAACCAATAGTTACTATTTTTTTGAGCGTTACGCTCAACATACAATCGAATCTGACTTTGACTATGAGGGTAAGATTTTGTTATGTAGAGTAACATTGTTACTTGTTATTTAACATTGTTACTTATGCTTGTCTATAGATATATATATATATTTCACTGCTTTAACGTATGGGAAAATTAATGGAATGAAATAAAAGACTTTTAAACAAATGACGCACTTACCATGTAATATAAGCGCACTTGCTGACACGGTGTTGCAAAATTGGAAATTCCGTTCTGGTTTCCCAAAATATCTTTAAATAGCGATGTTTTCATGGGATTTCCGAAAAAAAACAATCCCATGTATGACAAACGGAACTTAAGCTTGCGATTTTGGCGGTTATTTTAAAAGTAGCTATTGACTTAGCATTGTTATTAAATAATGAACAAACTTAGTTATCGAAACAATTAATGACAGATTGGTAATGATTGATTAAATGATAAGCCATATGTGTAGTGTAGATATATCCGGATAGAAACATTTTTAGACATTCTTGAATTCATATTGTTCATAAGCCTCTTTTCCTGTGTATTGGGCCGCTCAAGGTATTCAACCCATCATACTCAATGACCAGAACCCTACAAGTCACATTATTTTTTTGGAGGGCATCCATACTCGCGAAGTATGTAAATCCGGACACTTGCTGGTTTTTGGACGATTTCTATGGATAATTAAAATTAAAATAAAATGTTAGCATAATAGGGTTTAATCTACAGCTTTAGTCAAAATCTGAGCAGAAACTGCTTTCTGTAACTGAATGTGTGTTTAAAAAAGGTACGTAACATGTATCAAACTACGAATGAAGAGTACCTAAATCCGGACACTTTTTTAAAAATGTATAATTGAAAATACAAAAATAACACTCAACATTAGAATACACCTTGTTTGTGAGATTTCTTGTGTTTCTTCTTTTGGTTTACTTTGCTCTGGTGTTTACTTGCAGAATTGTCTTTCTAACGCTTAATTTATCGGAGATACTGTTTTGATTTTAATCCCCCGCGCGCGAATGTTTATAATTGACAGGGCAATAGTATGTAAATAAGTAAATATTCTAGCACTTCCTTTTAAACTTGACATACGTTGCTTAGACAGGGGTGTGTGTCAGTCGATAACATAGAATTATCGGTCTCGGTCAGACAAACGCATTTGTTTCAAGTGTCCAGATTTAAGTACTGTACGTCCGGATTTACGTACTTCGTCAGTATCTGGACTCTTCTGCAAAATTTTACCATTTAGTTTGTCAGATATAGATAGTTAATTACCATACCCCCTATTTTGCTAAACACATCAAAAACTGACAAGCAATACACATCTTTACAAGTTACGCATCTTTACAAGTGAAATACTTTATTAATATTTCATAAACTCCATATAAATATACATTTATGAATGGTATATTGAACACATATTATAAAAATAATCAACAATTATTCTTGAATTAATTTATATGAAAGTAATATGTATCCTTCTTTCCTATAGATTCAGCCATTCCTATAGATTCGGCCACCCCCAGATCTGTACATGTATTGAGACAATTCTATTACATAAATATTGTTTTAATTTGGTTTTAAAAATTGCAAATTTTAGATTTTATCTGAAAAAATTAAGATTTTAAAAAGAAATTCCCCCAAATTGCTACACACTTTGTGCATAAGCCAAGAGATGTGTAAATAATCATTTTCAAACAGTATGTGAGAGTGTGTTAGTATAATAAACAATGCTTCTAATGAATTATATTAAATTGTAACAACATTTTAGTGTTCTTTTATCAAAATGAAGACTGATCCAAATGATAGGAAACATCTGACGAATTCATGGTTGCTAGGTTGCCTTACTAGAATTGGTCAGTAACTTAGTGAATGGCTGATCTCTACACTGTCTGGCCTTTATTTAGTAGGAAAGACCTTAAATTCATAGATAAAAGTCTCACTGGTGTTGAAATTGTGCTCATTTAGGGTATAAAAGCAGTTAAGCTCTTAAGTGGCCGAATATACAGGAAAAGAGGCTCCTCATATAGCTAATTATATTTTTCATCGATGAGAACTTTCCTGTTCTATTTTTTGAAAGCCAAAAACAAAATGTGATAAACTTGCTTATTTTATGCGTGTTCTGAATCTACCTGTAAACCATCATATATTTTATTCTTGGACTATAAGCTACAAAATAAAGGCAAAATGAATAAACTTTAGCATGAATTTGACAAACTAAGACAGTTTCTAGACTGTTGGTGCAAGCCAACAGGATTTTAATTTAGTAGGTGTATTCAGAAATCGGTCTTGATGGCACTACTTCTTCACTTTGCAGGCTACAAGTCAGTGAATCGATAAATTACTGTGCTTCGCTTGCTGAGCAGTGGGTCTTCCAGTTATCAATGCTACTTTCTATGAATAGATGACAAGAAATAGATCCGACTTAAAACACTAATATACAATAATAATAATCCATTTAGTCCACATCTATAAGTGAATTCATGTTATGTCTATTCACATGAGTATGATAGATGTTTGTGCTGTTGAGTGGTTAACTGCATATTACTTCATATTGCGTAAGTTTAACAACAGTGTATTGGGTCAGTGCTTATAGCAGAGCGATCGTAACCACTTGATTGTCTATTGCTCTTGTTTTTGACGTATGCATAAGAATTATGGAAAAGCAGTGTACTTCTAAAAACAGTTTTGAATGTATTTTACTAATTAAACTTATTTTTATTTAAATTGGTATTTACTGAACATAGCGCTTGTGATAAAAATCACTGAATATTGATTCGAACTTATAAAGTTCCTTGACTATTTTTACCCGTTGTAGATTTACTTTTATGCATAGAACTCTGTTTGCTTTTTAAATAGTTTGCACAAAAATATTTTGCCTCCTATGATTGACAAAAAAATAATGATGACAATGTCGTTGATAAATAGCATTGAATTAGACGAGCGCTTTATTAGTTTTAATTTGCCAAAAAAAACAGTGGCCTGGATCTCCATCATCAATTAGGTCTAATACCAGCTTATACCAATTTATTTAAAGTAGAGTTTATAGTTACGAGTTTCGAGACTTTTTTTTTCATAAATACTTTTTTTTTAAATCTTCTTCAATAATCATTGAAAACCTAAGAAAGATACTCCCATAAAACTTTCAAAAATTCTTAGATACAAAATATAAGCAATATATAAAATTAGTTCCAAAACTTTTAACATAAAACATTCAAATTAAACTTTGTTTCGTCATTGTATATTCTCTAATAAACAATATTAATTCAAACAGTATAAAACACATGATCTAGAAGTGTGAACAAAAGAGTTGTATTATGATAGACAAAACCAATATACACTGTATTAATACAGTTTCATCTAAAAATTTAAAAGTTCCAGGCCATGCCCATCATGAAATTTACTGGGTTTAAAAAATTGTTGTTTTTAAAAAAAAAATCAACTCATTTGTGTTATAAGTTTCCAACGTCCTTTTTGCAACTGTAATATAGGGTTGTCCATCCATTATATTTACATGTTAAATGCTAAATAAACTGTCAGTGCCTTCACAGTTAAACTGGAGCCAGCCATGTCCTCTGCCATAGTATTTTTATCACGTCATTATAGGCAAGAAGACTCAGAGAATCAATGTTTCTGGCCATCTCATTTTTTAACATCAGCTGATTGCACCCAGCTGTTGATGAATATGGTAATTTGACTGCTACTGGCGATGCATCTGGTTGAACACTGACGGCCTGGTCGCCATCCAACATGTCGCCCACTGTACTGGATGTGTGTTTGCTTTTCTGACTAGCAGCATCACTGCAAATAGTTTTCAGTACACAGTTTTACAGTAGTTTCTACTTACAGACAGATATTAATTTACACAAAAATCATTGCTTTAATAATTGTTTGATATGGCACTGATGTCAGTTGAGCAAATGTTGAATTTTTATACATGCTTTAGTAACTGACTTATGAAGTTTATGTTATAACACTTAACAGAATGACAAAGCAAAATTGATGGCATTGGCAATATGGAAATTGTAACATAATTCTATCATTAAGTCAAAACATAGAACTTTGTTAAATAAGCTGGAAAACTAATACTTCATTGTAGTATATTTCAAAAGTTTATGTTCCGTGTATTAATACAAATCAAACATTTTTATTTAGTATATTAACTAGACCATTCACGAATTGTCAGTATCTCAGTAACTATTACCATACAAACAAATGGCTTTACAATTAGATAACGAACTGACACTAACCTGTACATGGCTTGGTATTCACCACAGCATTATGCTTGCTGTTTGACTTGGTTTCTTTGTCAGTTTTCTATTAGAGAACATTATTGACTTCACATTAGTCAATGATACAATATGTCACGTAGACATAAACGGTCAAACTAATACAATAATTTTCCGACCACACTGTCGCAGTTCATGGCAGTTGATCATAGCCGACAAAATTTACATTGTTACAGTGTCTTTTTCTTTGAAAATCTACCTCTTTTATTACCTTTTAGTCAAAGTCAGAATGATTTATATCAAGGTAAATACACGCTGTCATATGCACATAAAATTGAGTAAGCATTTGAATAATCATGATTTCCAAATAGAGCAAATTCCTATTCCACTTTCATTTTAATTATGATCGTTACATTTTAATAGTTCTTTTATATATAATTTGCATTTAAAAGCGACGATATATAAATCTGAAACAAATATTACGGTGTAGCTAAAGAAAAATACCATTTTAAAAGATGTTTTGTTTGTATTCGGAACGGGAATGGTAATGTACGGACGGCTACGGCTTTCTTCGAAATCACATGGAAAATAAAGAGCTAGTGATGGGTCGAATACCTTAAACTTACTTAGTTTTACTAAATATAATCATGATAATGTTGTCTGTAAAGCAATCTTCATACATAACAAATTAATCTTAATCATGATTGAATCACACTAGTGTGTCAATGTAATAATTCAAATATAGTTTGAATATTTCAGTTTGTTTTGCATTGCTACGGTATATTATTATCAATGACACAAATACTTGAAATCAGCTCGAAAAACATAAAAAAGTAATACTGAAAAAATATTTTCAGAAAAATTCAATGTACAATTACAAATTACTTATTAATATTGCATTTATTAATACAGAAAAAAATGTAATGCAGCATACACTTTATATAAATGTTTATTGGCATGTCAACATGCAGGAACTCTGAGTTTTGGAAGTCTTTATGAACTCTTTAAATCCTCAGTCACACATTTCCGATTATTGCTCCCGACAGCATCCCAATAGCGCAATGATACAAATAATGATACAAATAAAGAATTCAAGAATATCGGGATGCTGTCCGGGGGTGTCGGGAGGCTGTCGTTACGATATTCTGATTATCGGGAATTATCGAGATATGTTTGGCGTGATTGGCCAAGCACTCCAGACTGTTAAGGTGTTCCCTAAACATTCGTAAAACTCAGTCGTTTTTGTATAGTCTGGCGGAATAGATTCGGCTGTATCAGATATTGGAGCAGTCACCCATTCCTGAGTATGGTTACTAATAGCGTCCCAATAGCGCAACGATACAAAAATTTAAAAAAGTCTGGAATATCGTAACGCTTCTAGGAACGCCGTCGGGACACTGTCAGATAGCGTTCATGAGAATCTGGACGCGGTCATATGCAATCTTATGATAAAAAATTGAGCCCCAAATCTCAGAATATAGTCCTGACTTTTAACATATTTGATTCAGGACACTGTCGGCTCAAGAATGGTGGTGAAAATTGGGAATGTGTGACTGAGGCTTAACATAAATTCCTGTAATTATCCCAAGGTGAGATGGAATTGTTGTCTTGATTGAAATAACTTGGCAGCAGTGAATACCTGATGATGTAGATGGACATAAATATTCATGAACATTGATGTATATGACTATACATGAATTAAGCCATAGGCATATGTTTACACGTTAATGAATGTAAAGGCGCAGATGATATAATGATTGTTTTTTTTTTTCATACACAATATAATCTATATTTACATGTATATCTTAGACAAGCAACTTCAGTATTATTCAAATGATCAGATATGATGTGATATCATATACGTATAATTATAGAAGTCATATGAGGTGATGATTGGACATTGTACTTAGTTTGAAAACCTGGAGATCTAGAGTAAACTGAAACTTTATTGTGGACTCTAAATATTTGATGCAATATTATTATAATGTTTGTTTAAATATTGTATGTAATACTTTTATTTTAGAAACTTTAGAACTTGTTTTTTTACAAATAATTTATTGTTTAAGATTGAATTGTAATAGTAAGTACATGGTAATGCTTGTTTATTTCAGACTTGTCATTAGATTTATGTCAGTTATGCCAACTCACATCCATGATCGTGCAGTTGCGGATATAAACTATTTCTTCACTGCAATTCAGAAAGGATGCCATGATCGTGAAAGCATTCTGTAAGTTTTGCAAGTCAAATTAATATACAATATTATGACTCATTATTTTTTACTAACAGTGCTACAAATTCAAGTATGATACTTGGATATAAGAAAACACATATACGACCAAGTTGAGAACAGTTACATATGTTATTTAGGACGTATCTGATTATGCAGTAGTTACTTGGTCACATGAATACTACAAAATGTCATTCAAACTTAAAAGAAGGGTCGCTTTTGTAACATTTGTTTATATTCTGTATACAAATATAATAAAATTAAAAAAAATGTTTTCATTGTACCAAAGGTATATTTATGTTTTATTTTAACTTTATATTAACAATAATACTACTTTAAGCAATATTTGGAAGGGTAATGAAGGGTAGTGACAGACTACATGTAATATCAAATTCAATCAAATATCAAATTTTCTATGTGAAAACTGGCATCATTGTCATTCATAGTGAGGTTTACAGTTTCAGGAAATTTGCATGATTTTGTTTAGTTTTTACTTTGAGCTTTATGAATATTGGTCATAATAATTGTCTTTAAATTAATTATATATTTTTATTTAATTTCATCTTTACAGAAGGGCCTAAAGTGGAAAAAGACATTACGTGAACACAGAAACATTTCATGAAGTGTGCATATACATTTGTCAACAAACCTTATATATACACTAGCTATTTTAATACTCTACGACCATACTTAATGACAATACAAAAAGTGTCTCAAAAGAATTAAAGGTTAAACTTGAGAAAACGGATAGGAAGAGAAAAGAGTGATAACATTGGACAACCCGCCTTGCAGTTCCGTATATCTGTAAAGTCTTAACACATATCAGCATTATCAGGTAAATACTTTGTAATATGTGCATTATATTTTTATTTAGATTGATTGTGCACATTATTAATGGATGTATGAATTGAGACCAATCGTAAAATATAACTTATGTTTTACTTGTTATATACAAGCCGACATAAAATAAAGTTCATGTATCTTGTATCTAGCAGGATAGTTTTATCTTATTATTGTGACAATGTTTACTATCTTCTCTGAAACAAATGAAAAAACTCATAAATATTCCACAGAAATGTTCCTTGTGTGACCTGTACTAAACTGCTTCAAATCATCTTGATTTGTTCAAAGCATGACTGCCAGAAGCATGTTACTTTAGTGAACATCTTCCAGATTCATTCAAAATTTGTCATAAGGCAGGGCAGTTTCCTTTATTTGTGTATGTTCTTTTTCTCGGAAAATATTCAACCATTTTTTTGTATTAGAGAGGAATCTTGTCGGTTTAATATTTATCTGTATTTATATGAAAAAAACTGGAACAAACAGAGCAGTGCATAGTGTTACCCTGTAAAGTTAAAGTTTAACATTTGTTGTTTGAATCTGGATTCAGATCGTTTTTGCCTGAGCAATTACTGTAATTTAATTGTCTGCTTAGAAACATGTTAATTGTTTCCTTTAATTTATAGTATGGACATGCAAAATGCAACATGGCATGATAGAGAAGGGCAGGCAACGAAGCAAAAGTATCCATATAACAGTGACATAGTTGGTTGTCAAGCAGGGCTATGTAGATACAAGTTTATAAAGTGAGTAGCAATAAAATGGGCTTGAATATCTAAACACCCTAGTACATTTTGCATACAGGTGTCAAAGCATATAGTAGTATTTGTATTGCATTTGTATTCGTCCCCCCCCCCACTCCCCCCCCCTCCCAAAAAATAAGTGTGAGCATAAAGTTGCTGCCTTCATCACCCATTCTGTATTCTTCTATGCACTAATTCTCAACAGGCACATGCAGACATTTATAGGAAGCTATGGGTACAAAGATAAGAGGAGCATATAAGTGTCAGGATGTTCTGCTGTAGTCATTACTCATATTTAATGTAGTTATGCCATGGATAATGGCTGCAAATGGTATATAGCGCACCATTTTTGTCTGGACTATTTTTCAGTAACAATGGCTAGAATGAAATAAGCTTTCATGAAAAGCTTAAGAACCAGGAAAAGAGAGGCATGTATATGTTGTAATCAGGATGTTTTGCCTCATTGATTTGTCTTACAGCCTTTGATTATTGTTTGTAATAGTATTCAGTGCATCATTCATGTCCACACTATTTCACAGGGTGTACTGAGATTATGGGAACTATTTGGTGGATATTAGCATAGTGTCAGGAATTTTAGCTTCAACGATTTTTTTAGGTATAACTGCCATTAACCATAACAAATTAATAAATTGTAGTTTGTACATCTACATGTACATGTTGGACATCATGAGTTTTGTAAAGAGGAACAAGTTTTCTCAGGTTTCTCAGGAACAAACACAGAGAAAGGGAATTCAGTGTATTTTATGGGAAGTGTTATTAGCAATAGGCAATGAACCTGTTAGTAGGATGTTCCACTTCATTGAATTTATAGTAATAATTTTAATGGGCTCTGGGTTATTGGTGCCAATAGTTCACATTACAAAATGTACTTCACACTGGATCCATATTCACAAAGCTCCTTAGGGAAAACTTAAGTAAATTCCTTAAATTCATAAAATTCCTTGCTGTTTCATGTATAGGTCTTTTAACATTAAAATGTTGTAAATGTGTAAATATTGCTTTTGCAGCCTTCTTTGTATATAAATCATTGGGTTTCACATAGAAAATTTGATCTGACATATCCACTTTAGTACAACTTGAGTTAAGATTTCCCTTAGAAGCTTTGTGAATACCAGCCCTGATATTCAACGAAACTGCAATACCAAGAGTAGATTTTTTACCTGTACACCTTTCACCTACATTCTTCTGTAATCAATCTGTATTATGCTAGGCTGGCACAAAGAATATAATTTTCTTTCAATTTCCCAAGAATTTCTGCCAGTTAAACTTATTTTTGCTAAAACTGTTAATATAAAATTATACCTAATTTAAATGGTTGAAGAAATGTTAGTAACCTTCACTATGATTGCTTACAAGTTACATTTATTTGTATTTAATGTTGTCCTAGTTTATTTAAATCTTTCATTTCTATTTGAATATTATTTCTGATAGTAGAAGTACAAATTTATATTAGGAACAGTTTTGTGCAATATCTGCATGTAGGTATATTAAAATGAGAACTGATATATCTTGAACTTCAAATTATTTTGTATTGCAAGAAACATCTTTGCTCTACACATTTTATTTACCTGTCTGGACAAGGGTAGCATCCATAAATTGTGCTGATACCCTTTTGTTATTTTTAGAATGTACTGGAACAAATCAGAATGGCACGAAAGAGAAGGCCAGGTCGTAAAAAAGATGTTGAACAGTTTTAAGATGGGTGCGCAGAAAGGACTTTCAAAGTGGATTACGCCCACCAGTCCCAAGTTATTTTCACATTTGAAGTAAGAAAATTGAAGAGGCACAATACATTTGTGCATAGTCATTTTATGTAGAAAATATACACAAACTATTATAATATTAAAATTGTATCAGTCATCGTGCAATTTTGGAGTGGTCTTAATTCTCTTGTATATTAAAAAATAAACTTAATAATTAGTTTGTTGCAGCATAAAAGTATTAATGTAAAGATATTTGTTGATTTTGATCATTTTGTGCATATATGACATTATACACCAAAACCCCGCTTTACGACCACCTCGATTATATGACCACCCCGCTAAAGCTAAGAAATTGCTATGAAATATGGAGTGTCATTTGTCAATTTCAAATCAATATGGAAAGATGTAATTATAATAAATGTTTGTGATTTTTGTGATAATTTTTAATTTATAATGCTGTAAGTTCATCATGGAAGTATTTCCAAATCTTGTAGTAAATAATTGTATTTCAGTGTAACAAGTAGCAAAGCAGGACATTGTTCTAAAGAGGTGAGGAAACTAATTTTGAATCTGTAATTAGTTTTTATATTTGACCAACTTTAAACCCTGTATTGAGGTCTGTGAATTTCAGGGTTGCCACTTAACTTGAAAAGTCAGGGAAAAATGATTTTTTTTTCAAGGTCAGTGAATTGTCAGGGAAATCTCGAACATGGTCAGTGAAAAATAAAATTTTAGAGAAGTCAGGGAAAATTGAATTCTGGGTTGATGTTAAACATGTTCAGTGGCTATGACAGTCTCTTAGCAGTATTAATAAGCATTTCCAAACACATTTTGGTGTGATTGTGTATAAGCATAATGTTAATGTGTTTGAATCTATTTTGTGACTTTTGAAGACTGAAATGCCTTGCAACCCTTGCCTCCAGAGCTGAGTCACATGCATCCTAACTCTACAATGTGTTAGTCTATAATAAATGCAACAGATGATGAATTGGTTTTATAGTTTATAAATCAAACATGCATGTTAAGGTTACACTTACTAATAGATGAAAAATAATAGATCTACAGATATGAGTAAATTTAAGTTTCAAACATGAGTAAACAACCAATATTTAATGATGCTTGGTTGACTGACTCGGAGTTTTCCGCATGGGTCAGAAAGGATTTAACAAATGTCAAAAAAGCATGTTGTCTTTTGTATGGTATAGGATTTTTGCTTGAAAATATTGGGAAGCAGGCTCTTAGAAGCCATGCCAACGGAAAGAAGCACACAGATAAGTTTGCAGAAGTATCAAAATTGATGAACATATTTTCTGCTGTTGTAAAGGTTATAAATCCTAGTAGCACCTATTAAGCAGAGTTACTCATTTTTGTCATGTGCACATTATTAAGTTTCATGTAATTCTGGTGTTTGATATATCTGAAACAAAAAATATATAAACAGTGGATTGGACAGCTGTATGGGAGGAGGAGGCTGAACAAATATTGTGGTATTGGTAGGTGAAAAGTATAATTTAGTCAGGGAAAATTCTGTGAAAAGTCAGGGAATTTTATTTTTTCAACAAAGTGGCAACCCTGAATTTGTTAACCAAATTTCGGTTATTAGATTGGCGTATGTCTTTGGGTGGGCATAGTGGCTGCGTCAACTTTTTATTTTCGCTCTCTAACTCAAGAAAGGATTGAGCTATTGTAATGAAACTTTATACATAGATACCTTATAGCGAGACCTTGCTTGCATTGCATATGGAGTGGGTGGGGTCAAGGTCACTGTTACGAAAAATAGAACAACGGTTTCGCTCAATAACTTTATAACGCATTGATATATTTTAATGAAACTTAATACATAACGTAGATACCTTATATAGAGACCTTGCTTGGGATTGCATATGGGGTGGGTGGGGTCAAGGTCACTGTTACTAAAAGTAGAAAAACGGTTTTTACGCTCAATAACTTGAGAACACATTTATATATTTTAATGAATTTTAATACATAGATACATGTACCTTATATTGAGACCTCGCTTTGGATTGCATATGGGGTGGGGGTGGGGTCAAGATCAAGGTCACCATTACTAACAATAAAAAAACAGTTTTCGCTCATTAGCTTGAGAACACATTGAGATATTTTAATGGTCAATATTACTAAAAATAGAAAAATGGTTTCCGCTCAATAACTTGAGAACACATTGAGATATTGTAATGAAACTTAATACATAGACACCTTATATCAAGATCTTGCTTGGGATTGCATGTGGGGTGGGTGGGGTCAAGGTCAAGATCACTGCTGCTAAAAATAGAAAAACGGTTTCCGCTTAATAACCCTTTTGGGGTGGGTGGGGTCAAAGTCACTGTTACTTAAAATAGAAAAACAGTTTCCCTCAACTTGAGAACGAATTGAGATATTTCAATGAAACTTCATACATAGATACCTTATATCAAGACCTCGCTTGGGATTACGTATGGGGTAGGTGGGTTCAAGGTCAAAGTCACCGTCAATAAATATAGAAAAACGATTTCCGTTCAATAGCTATAGAACACATTGAGACATTTTAACTTCATACATCGATACCTCGCTTGGGATTGTTAATTGGGTGGGTGAGGTCAAGGTCACCATTACTAAAAATAAAAAAACAGTTTTCGCTCATTAGCTTGAGAACACATTGAGATATTTTAATGAAAAGTCATACATAGATATCTTATATCTAGACCTCGATAATAGGATGGCATATGGGGTTAGTGGGGTCAAGGTCAAGGTCACAAATACTAAAAATTTTATTTTTGTGCTGACTAATGCATTTTGTTTGAAAAATTTGGTTTTCGTGGAATTTCCATGTTTCTTGTTTTATTTGAAACCTTTTAATTTTTTTAATTTTAAGGATGAAGAGGAAACAGAACTTCCCACACCAGACATTACAAAAAAAGACATAACAAAAGATCAGCCTGAATTAGAAAAAGAGGAGCTAGTTTGCAGTGATAATGAAGTTAGTAAGGAAACTGGCAAAAACCGAGCATTTCGACAAAAAATATTTCCTTTGCTTGGGTTAGGAAGATGCTTACAAAATGTGGCAATGTATTTGCAAGCACGGGAAATCTGTTTTGTCCCCAGGAAAAGATATTTGAAAAGCAAATTACCGATAAAAAGGAATTTGAAAGGTTTTGAAGCAACAATATATCATGCCATGTTTACTGACGAGGAAATGCATAAACCAATTAATTTGTTTTGTGAGCCAAGTTGTAAATCTTGCCATGATGCAGATGGTACTGATGTTGACCAGACTGAAACTAAATTGACGGCAACATTAATGGATAAGTTGATTAATGTTAATGGCAAACTTGATGAGGATACAACAGTGTCTGAGAAAACATCTGTTGAAAATGACATCCGCGATGTGGACAATAGTGATACAGAATCACAAAATCATTCAGAAGATTCATGTGTACTTTCAACAAGTGAGGAAAAAAGTCAACAGAATTTGGAGATTACAGATGGCAAGTTGTGTGACTGTTCTGAAGTAGACAATTTCAACAGTTGCCCAGAAGCATCTGAAATAATTTTGGAAAATGCACACTTACAATTGGGCGTTAAGTTACGAGCAAATGCTGTCATAATACAAGCATCTCCTAATTCAGGTCCTAATACAGTAGCTTATGGACTTAATTCCAGTCAAGATTTAAAAGACAAGGAGGTAGCAGATGAAAATGATCATGTTAAAATTCTATCAAGAACTCAGATGCTTATGCCACGTGAGTCAGAAGTGACCGTCTTCACTGTCATTGGTATCATTGATAGGTTAGCTATGGGACAGCAAGTTCCAGCAAGGGAAAGTATGAAATATGAAATGTTGCGCTTTTGTACTTTCCGTCAATACCCTACGTCTGGGAAGCCATCAACGATAAAACTTGCTAAAGCTGGTTTCTATTATGCCACCAACCGTGATGAAGTCATCTGCTATTGCTGTGCAAAACGCATCAGCAACTGGAAAGAAAACGATGACCCTATGCTTGCACATAAACATGTAACACCAAACTGTGACTTCCTGTTGAAGAATGCAGAAGTCAATATTCCGATTAGCATAACAGACGAGTCCGATGTGATTCAGAGACTTCAACGGCTCGAAAATGATCCGGAATTTAATAACCAAGTATTTCATGAGACATCCCCAGAAGCACTTGAAAGAATCAATAACTTGTTGACTGACTATGTCAGGTCTGATGGCAGACCAGAAAACGATAGGAGCAACATTGCTGTCACTTCAGACCCTCTTGAGGCAAACAGAGATAGTGCTGTTGCTAGGGACGGGATACCGGCGGGTAGTTTTGTTAGTTCTCTGCCACCCACAGTAGCTGAAAACAGGAAAGAGGCAGAGAGGCCATTCACGTCACTAGTAGGACGTGATGTAAACAATGCAGCTGGTGGATCTACATTTCAGAAACTGGAGAATATGACTGGTATAATGGTGTCTGACTTTGGAAGAATGCCTGTGTTTATCAACACTAAAGCTGAACAGCCTTCTGATGACTACAGTGGGAATACTGACTCATCCCGAGGTGAGCAGTTTGTTTTTCATGAAGAAATGTATGGTCAGTAGGTGAAATGCAGTAACAGGATGTCTTTGGAAACTGTTTGAAAGTATTTGCAGACTTTTGTGTAATGTCAGAGAGACTTAAAATTTATTGTCAATATCATGTACCGTCTTATTGACATAAAAACTCCTCTTGGAATTCTGTACCAAACAAAAGGGTGAATCAACTCATTTATTAAAAAATATTTCCCATCAACAAACAAAACATTGATTTTACTTCATTTTACTATTTTATTAATATATTCCTAAAGCGTCGACGTCATTTCCTGTTTATAATAACAAACCTGATGAAGGCCAACATGGCCGAAACGTTGTTTCAGTTTCAGATGAAGTTGGACTGTCTTATTTATCACTTACATTCATATATTCCAGGCAGCAGCATTAATACTACTGCCAGGGACAACACCAATGTAACTACCAACATTACAACATGCTCTCAGTCCCAGAGGCCACCCCAGATTCCTTCAACCATTACGAACACCCAGCCTCCCATTACCTCCCAGCTCCCACCAGCCGTAACCGCTACCAAGGATACAGCTGTCAACTCTCCGTCCGCCCTCCCCAAGTACCCCAGGTACTCTACCCGCTCTGCTAGGGTTGCGAGCTTCAGTGAGTGCCGGCAGATTGCGGTACAGATTGACTGGCTTTGTGATGCTGGCTTCTTCTATGCCGGCTCTGGAGACTCCACAAGATGTTTCTTCTGTGGAATTGGTAATTGATTTGTTTCTTTTTTTGTTCAGATCATTGGCATAAATTTTCATTTCATGTCATTGATGAACACATGAAAAATTGTATTATGGTTACCACACGGTTGGTTTTGTAGTGTTTCTGATAGCAGTTAAAATGATCGCAAGATTAAAACTTTAAATAAAGAAAATTTCTAGTTTCTTTTGAGATGCAGTAATTTATAATCTAGAGTAAATATCAAGTATTTACATATAAGATAAAATGAAAATTTTAGTATTTATAATTCTTTGATTTTTTGGCTTAATTTTGTTTCATACAATTTTTTTATGCCAGTTCATGTGTATGCCGATGCAGTGCAGATCTGAAACTAAGGTTTGTGAGCAATCTCATAAAAATCGTTTCCTTTCAGGATTTGATTGTAATGAGATTGGTTTTCTGAGCCAAAATGCTCACTGAATTGGGCTGAATATATTATGGTATGCCTGAAAGGTACAGCATAATATTTGTACTTGTTTGTCTGTGATCCAGAAAACTGCTGCAGACTAAGTGCTCAACTGATTTACTTTAACGTAGAATGATATTTTTAGCCTGATTATATGGAAAGCTTGAGGCTTATTGAGACACTTTCAAGTCTGTTTCATGGGTAGAACCAGTAGTTGGTGAGTGAGTTACTTGAACGCTCCCAGAGTAGGGATGGAATTCGCGTCCTCCCAATTGCAGTTGTGAGCACCATGTCCATTACACCACTGCGACCCTCAATATACAGAGAAAAGCATTCTGGGTAGAACAACCGGTACATTGTTTTTGTTGGCAAATGTGTTTGCACCTTCAGCGTTGGTTTTACTTTTTACACCATTAACATGTACAGTTTATTACATCTGTATTTCAACAATCATGATTTGCCAGAACATTTTATCCAGCACATTGAGGTGGTACTCAATTGTGAAAATGTGTTTGTGCATTGTATCCATTCTCTTGGTAATAGATATTGATACGGTTGACTCCTGATGGCTCGAAGTTGCAGGGTTGGGCAAAGAAACTTCTAGCCATCGAAACTTCGAGCTAAACGGCGTTCGAGAATGTGTACTTATACGTAGTAATTCATCTGCCTTATTTTTAAATCTGCTATTGAAGATTATTCAAACATCTACAGTGGTTATGAACAGAAAAAATCATGAATTTATATATATTATTATTGTTATTTATTTTAGTTTGAAAAAGCTGTGAAATCAATTAATGCGTTCTCTCAACACTTTAGTTTACACTAATCAATCGCATCTAATCTATTAAAGACTCGATGTGACCAAAGCTTGTTCGAGCCAAACAAACTATTAAATGTGTGAAAACTCTAACTGGGACTGAGACAAACACTTCAAGCCATCTGAAAATACGACCCTAGCGAATTTGAGCCAAACAACAGAAATTAATTTGAATATATAGCAATACAATATCGGTCCCTCGAAGAAACTTCCAGCCAACAAGTAATTTGAGACGAGCGAGTTCGAGGCATCGGGAGTCAACTGTACTTACAGACCTTTGCTCATTGTTTTGAAATCATAAGCATGTTATACAAAATCTCTGTGTTATGTGCAACCTTTGTTAACCTCATAATGCATTGTGCCAGCAGTCTGGAATAGAAGCCAATTGATTTATGCTAAAGCTTTCAAAACAAAAGCTATGCAATGCCCAGTGCAGGTGGGCAGATTGATGTATTCCATCGCCAATGTACATTTTGTGTATGGATGAATGGCCTTGTGTAGCACAATAAAGTTCGTGATTGAGACGATTTTCTGTATCTACTTCAGGTCTTCGCCACTGGTCGGCTGATGATGATCCATGGACTGAACACGCCCGCTTCTCAATCAAGTGTCAGTTTGTCCTTGAACGGAAAGGCCAGGAATTCATCAACATCGTCAAACTGGCTGTGGAGGTTTCAGAGAAGGTATGGTGGCCACTTTAAGTCATGAATTGTTTGTATTATACCTATGGTAAACCTAGGAGTAGAAAATGTACATGGTGCAGCTCGAAAGGAACATGGGGAAAAGCGTGCATATTTCCTTGACTTCTGTTCACAGATAATTCCTAGTTATTGATAATGGTTATGCTACAAATTAAAGGAACATGGGGAAAAGCGTGCATATTTCCTTGACTTCTGTTCACAGATAATTCCTAGTTATTGATAATGGTTATGCTACAAATTAAAGGAACATGGGGAAAAGCGTGCATATTTCCTTGACTTCTGTTCACAGATAATTCCTAGTTATTGATAATGGTTATGCTACAAATTAAAGGAACATGGGGAAAAGCGTGCATATTTCCTTGACTTCTGTTCACAGATAATTCCTAGTTATTGATAATGGTTATGCTACAAATTAAAGGAACATGGGGAAAAGCGTGCATATTTCCTTGACTTCTGTTCACAGATAATTCCTAGTTATTGATAATGTTTAAAATTAAAGTGTTATAACAATATCATACAACTTAATATTACATTTTGGTATTTAAGATTCCAGAAGGGGGCTAGGGGCCAAAAAGTAGCAGGGTGCAGTAGCCGGCTGTTCTTACATTTTGTTGTATATTTCCCATATTGTAATGACTGGTAGTGGAAACTGTGTAACATAATCTTAGAAGACTTAAATCTCAACATATTACAGCTTGATTGCTGATTCATTGTGTTGACAGTCGCATCATGATGCCTACCATTATATCCCATATTCGTTGTTAGCTTACACGTTGAAACATTTTTTAGGTGATAATTAAACTTGAAAGCAAACCGAAAAACATAAAAATGATGAAAGAAACACTTTAATATGAAAAAAATCTTCAAGTACTAGTGTCGAGTTTTTGCATCGTTTATTAGTGTTGTTGAACATAAACCAACTGTCAAGTCAGCGTATATACATGTATTTGAGTTACCGTCTGTACAGAGGAAAACTATTCGGTGATTAAAATCTAGATTACTGTGCGTTTAAAAGCAATGTTTGTTCTTAACTTTTATTCCATTATGAATAGAAATGAATGTTAATAAACTTTATTTGGTTACTTGTCTTTACGCCACTTTATCTGTTGTAAGATCGTACATACACACTTTAAGTACTCATTTCTGTATATTATTAAACCTAAATGTGCTTATGTTACTGGGAAAATCAAGAAAATCTTTTGTCTCGTCCTTTTAGGCTGCCAAGAATGCTGCAGTATCGAATACAGGTTTGTATATAAATTAGAGAAATTGCCCTTTGAGAAGTTCATAAAGAAACTAGAAAACTCTGCAGAGTGCAGCCCTCGGCCAAAGCAGGCAATTTGCCCGATAAAAATCCTTGAACAAAATCCTTTATCACCACCAAAATCTATTATAATGTGTTTATTGGCACATTTACAACCAGAAAATGGCAAAAACATAACCTTCTTGGCAGAGGTACATGTTAAAGGTGTTGATGATGTATCAGTGTTTCTTGTGTTCACATGAGCAACCATCGAGAGTCCCTCAACCATTCACCGTCATTGCCATCGGAGTGAGCCATGTTTTGTTTTTCACTTCTAACCCATATTCGCTAAATTTTTGCAGGACGTTGACACCTTGAATGATTTCATGAATGGTTTACCAGTTTTATTGCTTGTTTGGGTTCTTCTGTGTTTTATTCAGTATCTTTTATCAGTCATGACTAAACTTGCATGGATTGTGTATGACTATAAGATCTTTGATTTTTTGTAACACGATTATGGGCCTTGTACAGGTGAGCAGCAGAGGTCCATCATAGGTCTCTTGTTTATTGCAGTCGCTCAAGATTTTTTCTTTATGTAGTAATATTTGTCTCTATCTTTTTTTCAGGGGTTTCTTCAAGTCTACATAGGTTGGTTTGTTTAGGCCATTTATTTTTTATTAATTGTTTAACAGTTTTTTTAAAAGTTGATAAAGCTTTATAAAAACAACAGTGTATAAAAGCACATATAAAAAAGAAAGTTGAGCATTGATGTTGGGTTAAATTGTATACCGGTAATTAAAAATGTCTCAGACAGACGTTTTAATTTCATGTTTTTACTGTGAGTACATTTCTCGCTGATTACATGCATGTCACACAATTCAGCTTTGCTGTTTCAGGCTTGTGATGTGCATTTAATTGGATTTTATTATTTTCTGGGGTTGTTATAATGTATGTTAAACAAGATATATAAAACAATAAATGGCCTTACTGATTCTTTAAGTCACTTGGCTTTGATATGTAAATTATACAAGTCTAGGGTCTTTTGACTTGTATGCAAAGTACATTGCACATTTACTTTCTATGTGAACAATTTTGAAACTAATGAACCTGTTTTGTTTATATGCAATATGGCTAAGACAGTGAGTTTAAGAATGATGTGGTTGACAGCATTATTGGCCCTAACTGGTAAATTGCTAGTCCCGCACTACCTTGTTAATCTACCAGTAAATGGCTGACACAGTTCAGAGGAATTGTAATTTGGGACAGTCATCCTTGAACAAAGTATTGATGACATTGCTAATGGTAAACACAGGGGACCAAACATTGTAAAATAAAGGTATTGGTACATTTTTTAACCAAAGTATCGACAGACAGTGACCACGTTAAAGACATTACACCAAAGGTATTGAGAAACATTGGCAATGGTAATAACCATGGACAAATGTTTAGTCAATTTTAGATGCAATTTGATGCTGGAAAATGCTTAAGTATTTGCAAAAACATTTTCAGTGAACTACAGTAACCACATATATTAACAAAGAGTGACAGTATTAAAGACCATGGACAAAAAGCAATGAGAAACATTGACAGTGTTGAAAACATTGACCGAATATATTCAAAAGTATTGAGAAACATTGATGGTGTTAAAGACAATGGACTAATGTATTCATTGATAATGTAAAAGACCTTATATCATTATATTTACGAGGGACAGTCCTAAAGTTCCCAGACTCCTTTAAATGTTTGTGTATCTGACGACAAACAATAATGAAATTGTATATTCATTATTAGACTGTTTGTATTGTATATACAAAAAATCATTAAAAAGTATATACAAAAAATCATTAAAAAATCTTGAAGAATCTTGGATATTTAAGCTGTTATATCTACATTATAAACGATGTATGGAGCACTTCAATTAATAATGTAAGAATGTGAAAATATGTTGGCAGAACCTTTATTTGCACGCCGAACATTGTCATATTTTACATGACGTCATATAAACGTCAGTTGCAAACACTGTGAAAAAATAAGCGCAAAATAACAAAATTTAAGTAAATGACAAAATGAAATTGAAAGGTACCTAAAACTGTCAGACGACAAAATGACGACGTCAGCTGAGCGTATGGAGCAGCGTCCTGTAATCAAGTTTTGTGTGAAGGAGCCAGGACACCTAGAGAATCGTGGAACTTTCTTTTGAAGGAGGGAGCTTTTAATTGTTGCAGAAAAATTGTGTTTGAGTGTCACCGGCGTTTCAGCGAAGGGGGAGAGTATACATCCGACGATTCACGGACCGGGCGGCCGACGACGGAGCCGCCTACCAGAGATTCGGTCTTGAATATTGTTTGAGAGTGAGGAGGATCTGAAGTTCGATCAGTTCTGCGCTCATATCCTCAGCAATTCTTTTTGTACACATTCAGTAAGTGGAAGTGTGTGGAGTGTTGTGCAGAATATTTTGAGAAATTCTGACAGTCCATGATGACAAAGTTCTGAAATCGTGACAATGACGCTTTGTAATGACGTCAAAGTGCTCCGTACACATGATATGTTGTAGTTGTAAAACGTATTTGTTCCATGTATAATGATACAAAAGGATGAAAAGATTTTTTCAGAAATGATTCTTCTTTTAGGTCATATAAAGTTTATCTATCTATGATAAAAATCATGACTTATATGCGAGAAGTCAGGGAACTTTACGACTGCCCCTCGTAGTTACGATAAGGGTGTTAAAGACCATTTACTACTGTACGGAGGAACATTGACAGAGTAAAACACATTGGAAGTGTAAAAGACCATGTACTAACATACTGAGGAACATTGACAGTGTAAAATACCATGGACCAACATATTGAGAAACATTGCCAGTGTGAAACACCATGGACCAACATACTGAGAAATATTCACAGTGTAAAGACCATGAACCAACATATTGAGAAATATTGACAGTGTGAAAGACCATGGACCGACATATTGAGGAACATTGACAGCGTGCAAGACCATGGACCAACATATTGAGAAACATTGACAGAGTAAAAACAGCATTGACCAGCATATTGAGAAACATTGACAGTGTAAAGACCAGGACCAACATATTGAGAAACATTGACAGTGTAAAGACTTTAACCCAATTCATTGAGAAACATCGTCATTGTTAAAAACCATGAACCAACATGTTGAGAAACATTCACAGTGTAAAAGACAATGCACTGCCATATTGAGGAATGTTGACAATGTAAAAGACCATGGACCAACATATTGAGAAACATTGATAGTGTGAAAGACCATGGACCAACATATTGAAAAACATTCACAGTGTAAAGATTATAACCCAATATATTGAGAGACACTGACAGAGTAAAGACCATCGACCAACATATTGAGAAACATTGACAGTGTAAAGACTTTAACCCAATTCATTGAGAAACATTGACATTGTTCAAAACCATGAACCAACATGTTGAGAAACATTCACAGCGTAAAAGACAATGCACTGCCATATTGAGGAATGTTGACAATGTAAAAGACCATGGACCAACATATTGAGAAACATTGATAGTGTAAAAGACCATGGACCAACATATTGAGAAACATTGACAGAGTAAAAACAGCATCAACAAGCATATTGAGAAACATTGGAAGTGTAAAGACCAGGACCAACATATTGAGAAACATTGACAGTGTAAAGATTATGACCCAATATATTGAGAGACACTGACAGTGTAAAGACCATGGACCAACATATTGAAAACATTGACAGTGTAAAGACTTTAACCCAATTTATTGAGAAACATTGACAGTGTAAAGACTTTAACCCAATTCATTGAGAAACATCGTCATTGTTAAAAACCATGAACCAGCATGTTGAGAAACATTCACAGTGTAAAAGACAATGCACTGCCATATTGAGGAATGTTGACAATGTAAGACTATGGACCAACCTGTTGAGAAACATTGGCAGTGTAAAAGACCATGGACCAACATGTTGAGAAACATTCACAGTGAAAAAGACAATGCACTGCCTTATTGAGGAACATTGACTGTAAAATACCATGGACCAACATATTGAGAAACATTGACAGTGTAAAAGACCATGGATCAACATATTGAGGAACATTGACAGTGTAAAACATCATGGACCAACATATTGAGGAACAATGACAGTGTAAAATACCATGGACCAACATATTGAGAAACATTGACAGTGTAAAACACCATGGACCAACATATTGAGGAACATTGACAGTGTAAAACACCATGGACCAACATTTTGAGGAACATTGACAGTGTAAAACACCATGGACCAACATATTGCGGAACAATGACAGTGTAAAATACCATGGACCAACATATTAAGAAACATTGACAGTTTAAAAGACCATGGACCAACATATTGAGAAACATTGACAGTGTGAAAGACCATGGGCCAACATATTTAGAACTATTGACAGTGTCAAAGAACATACTGAGAAATATTGATAGTGTAAATAACATGGACCAACATACTGAGAAATGTTGACAGTTTATTCGAATATTGATAGTGTAAATAACATGGACCAACATACTGAGAAATGTTGACAGTTTATTCGACCATGGACTAAGATACTGAGAAACATTGACAGTGTAAAAGACCATGGACCAACATAGTGAAAAGCTTTGATGATGGTTACTTTTTTTATTATTACAGTCTGAAGCAGTGAGAATTTAATTTCTTAAACAAAAGTAGTTACAAAATATGAATTTTATGTGCATTTTTTGTCAAGGATGTTCAAATTAGAATGGCATCGACCTTGATGTTTGGCCCCATCTAAACTATATTCCTTTTTTAACGGATACAACAATTACTTCCTTAAGATTTGCATAATATTTTCAGTTTCAAGTATTGGTGTCTGAATTTGTCCTCTTATATAAACTGTTCTTACAATAAATATTGGCAAAAGATATCCTAACATGTATTCACATTGTTCTACATTATATTTAAATATGTAGTTTGGATTGTGCTTAATTGAAGTAAATGATACTTGAGTGCATGTTTTTTTGGGTGGGTGGGTTGCATACTGCTTCTTAATTCTATGATAGAACAGACACTTATTTGGCATTGAGATTGCTATTCAGTCAGCAGAACAATTTAAAGATAATTAGTTCTGCAATTCTTTTTGAATTATGAGCACATTTAAAGAGGTGTTTTGTTTTGTGTGTTTTTTTGTGGGGAGGGGGTGTTTAAGTCTCTTTGAAATTTAAGAGACACATTAAAAACAAAGAAACTTGGCTTGTTGACTAATTTGAAGTATACAATTGCATTGAAATACTACTGCCATAACTTTTTAACAGTATGCAGCCCAATATATTTGTGTGATAGTATATCTTGCCTCCTACATAACTGATGTGATCCAATTGGCTAAGAGCGGTCACATGACCATGGAGTATTTTCCATACACCACGGGTATATTTCAATTCCCCATAGAAGTGTAATGACGCAGTCTAATGATGTCATTTTGTTTATTTTCGTGACATCATTGTAAAACTATGTGTTTTGTGTTATTTTTTAAGATTTTCTTACGTTAATTTTTAAGTGACATCAGTTGAAAGAAACCAGTGAAAGGTAGTCAGTGAGATATATTTGTTGCACTATTAGTAGTTGAGGGTGTTGGGGATATACACCCTTGGTGGTTTCGTTCCATATACTTGAGCTTGGCTCTCATATGGTATAAAAGCACTGATGGTGTATATCCCATACACCCTCAGTTACTAGCAGTGTAACTAATAATACATGTACTCTGAAGTAATTTTTGTATTGTTATTTTATCATAATGCAATGTTTCTGATTGTACTAGTTAAAGTGACCACCACATGGGATAGATGTTTTTGTAAATTGAGGGGTGGGGCTGATGTAGAGCAAAGTTACAGGTTGAGTCACCAGAAATATGTATCTCGTGCTTGACTTTTTACATACCGGTAAAAATAAATCAAATTTAGCTAATCTAACTAGAATTTTGGTTTGTTATAACAGTAATGTTGTGTACAAAAACTAAATAAAATTAATAATGAAGTGACATTTGATAAATATCACAATCTGATCAAATGTATACGAAAAAAGACTGAACATTGACAGTACATTTTTTCCAAATTACAAACTATATGTGTGCCAATGTTATCATCACCCTGAAACTGTTCTGGTCCCTCCCTCTGCACCCAACATTGAATTGAACATCGTATAGTTGAAACATGTTTGGACTTTGACGTGTTGAAACTATACATTGTACAAATGTTTCAGTAATTCTGCTTTATTGTACCTCACGTGACCGCTCTGCGTATTTTGGCCATAGACCCAAAATAATGTCACAGGGTAGCATTTTTAGCTCACCTGAGCACAAAGTGCTCATGGTGAGCTTTTGTGATCGCCCGTTGTCCGTCGTGCATGCGTGAGTGTGTGCGTCGTCAACTTTTCATTCAAACAACATGTCCTGCTAAACCGCTTGGCAGATTTTCACCAAACTTCATATGAATGATCCTTGGGTGAACCTCTTTCAAAGTTGTTAAAATCTTTCCGGTCCGCTGCATATGTAGGTCACCAGAGCTAAAAATAGATTTAAAAAGTGTAAACTTAAAAAATCTTCTCTGAAAACGCAGGACCCAGAGGTTTCGTATTTGGTATGTAACATCCTATAGTGGTCCTCTACAAAGATTGTTCAAATTATGCCCCTGGGGTCAAAACCGGCCACGCCCTGGGGGTCACATGGTTTATATGGAATACATAGCAAAAGATGACTTTAAAATTTTTCTCTGAAACCACAAGGCCCAGAGGTTTCATATTTGGTATGTAATATCCTATGGTGCTCCTCTAAAAAGATTGTTCAAATTATGCCCATGGGGTCAGAACTGGCCACACCCTGGGGGTCACATGGTTTATATAGAACATATAGCAAAATGACTTTAAAAATCTTCTCCTCTGAAATCGCAAGGCCCTGAGCTTTCATATCTGGTATGTAACATTCTTTAGTGGTCCTTTACCAAGTTTGTTCAAATTATACCCTTGGGGTCAAAACGGGCCACGCCCCGGGGGTCACATGGTTTATATAGAATATATAGCAAAATGACTTTAAAAATCATCTCCTCTGAAACCACAAGGCCCAGAGGTTTCATATTTGGTATGTAAAATCCTATAGTGGTCCTCTACAAAGATTGTTTAAATTATGACCCTGGGATCAAAGCTGGCCACGCCCCGGGGGTCATATGGTTTATATAGAATATATAGCAAAATGACTTTTAAAATCTTCCCTTATGAAACCACAAGGCCCAGAGGTTTCATATTTGGTATGTAACATCCTATAGTGGTCCTCTACAAAGATTGTTCAAATTATGCCCCTGGGGTCAAAACTGGTTACGCCCCAGGGGTCACATGGTTTATATAAACTTAAATAGCAAAATGTCTTTAAAAATCTTCTCTGAAACCGCAAGGCCCAGAGGTTTCATATTTGTTATGTAACATCCTATAGTGGTTCTCTACAAATATTGTTCAAATGATGCCCCTGGGGTTAAAACTGGCCACGCCCCAGGGGTCACATGATTTATATAGACTTACATAGCAAAATGACTTTAAAACTCTTCTCCTCAGAAACCACAAGGCCCAGAGGTTTCTTATTTGTTATGTAACATCATATAGTAGTCCTCTACAAAGATTGTTCAAATTATGCCAGTGGGGTCAAATGTGGTCATGCCTCGGGGGTCAACTTTAATAGCAAAATGTCTTTCAAAATCATCTCCTCTGAAACCGCAAGGCCCAGAGGTTTCGTATTTGGTATGTAACATCCTCAAGTGGTCCTCTACAAAGATTGTTCAAATTATGCCCCATCGGTCAACACTGACCACACCCCAGGGGTCACATGGTTTATATAGACTTAAATAGCAAATGACTTTAAAATTTCTTCTCCTCGGAAACCGCAAGGCTTAGAGGTTTCATATTTGGTATGTAACATCCGTATAGTGGTCCTCTACAAATATTGTTCAAATTATGCCTCTGGGGTCAAATCTGGTCACGCCCCGGGGGTCACATGTTTTATATAGACTTAAATAGCAAAATGACTTTAAAAATCTTCTCCTGAAACGGCAAGGCCCACAGTTTTCCTATATTTGGTACGTAACATTGCATAGTGGTCCTCTCCAAAGATTGTTCAAATTATGCCCCTGGGGTCAAATCTGGTGGCACACCGAGGGGTCACATGCTTTATATAGACTTAAATAGCAAAGTTTGTTTTTAAAATCTTGACCTGAAACCGCAAGGCCCAGTGGTTTGTTCAAGATTGTTCATATTATGCCCCTGGGATAAAAATAAGCCATGCCTCGAGGATGCAAATTCCAATTGGGTCACAAGGTCTCAGGTGAGCGTCCTAGGGCCCTTAGGGCCCTCTTGTTTCATATCACCCTGCAAAGTTGAAATCTTTTATCATTGCGCCATTAGGATAGTAAGCATCTTACACAATTAGGTGTATAGAATGGAATTTGTTGATGCTTCTAGGTCATATAATGCAATAAAATAACAAAATATGGATTTAAATTAGGGACCGAATATTGGATAATATTCGAATATAAAACAACGAATACAAATATTCGATTTTCTCATTTATTAAAAGAACAAAATTTCTTTAAAAAATCATGTTTTTTCCAGTTTTATTGCAAAGTTAACATGAATTCCAGTCGTATTTCCTGCCTAGCAGGTGGGCGGGGGCAGTGTACCATTTTTACAACACATGCTAAACATGTCCAATTAAGGACAATTGATAATTGGCAGGGGGCTACGTCTGTACAAGGGCCTCGAGTTAACGGTTTGTAGGAGGCGCGAATATGACGCATTGTATCCACAAATAGCAAAACTGGGCCATGTTGTGATAACGGTTTCACAGTTTGCACAAGGCGTACATTGTTGTTTATTATCCTTAAGTGACATCTATACGGTTAACTTGTTTACAGTAAATTACAATTACTCTCTAAGTAAACCAATCAAAATGAATCCATTATCAGCCAATCAATTTCTTTAACAAAATTAGCATGATATGGTCAATCTTACTATACGTCACTTGTAAATTATTCTCCATTATATCAACACCGTATATTATACAAGAGTCTTTATTATTAAACAATGCCACCATCACGTGCTTGGAAGTACTTTATGCGGTCATTAGACAAAACCCAGGCAACGTGTATTCTGCACAGCAGATACAAGCTTCTTGGTTCTGAAAAAAACCGGAATGATTTACAAATTAATTAGCAATACATTTAACAATATCTTACATTTCTTTATATATGCCCAACACTCACAAAGTTATACCGCTCATTTACCACTGAAACAAGGTAAAACAACCACGTACACGTAGTATACATATTTCGGATAGGTATATATTCGGACAGGGTGCCGTATATAGTAGTATTTACAAAACGAATATTCGAATATATTCGTATACCTAAAACGAATATTCGAATATTGATTTCAGTATTCGGTCCCATCCCTAATTTAAATGTTTGTAATTTTTTTTTTAAACTTTCGGTTGTAAGCATTTATTTTTGCATTAAAGTAATGGTGAAAATCATGAAGCTTATCATTCAAGATGTTTTACAGATTCTTTGTTATAATAAAATAACACACGGCAGGAGAGGGTGATATAAATAATATCAATCCTTGAAATTCTCTTGTTGATATTATATAAATAGCACATGGCTGTGAGGGTGATCAGAAGTGATATCAACCTGAAAAATGTTATATCAACCGGGGTTTGCATCCTCACTGCTATTTGTTATTTATTTTATTATACTAAATAAACTGTTTTTCAAAGATATTTACATGATTCGTTCACTGATGGATAAGGTAAACACGTGCGGTCCAATGACATTACTGTGCTCATTTTTGTGACGTCATTGTATGTGTTCCATGATTCGTATACGTATTACAGTTTTAACTATACTACATAAGTTAAACACTAATAAATTCCATTCTGAACACTTAATTTACATAATATATTTACTTTTGCTAACTTTTCTAACTAATGACGATGCCGATTTCAAAATTCTACATTCTACTGACAACGCGGAATCTTTTTTTAGCAGGTTGATATGAAAAAATATCACCCTGTGACATTACTATTGGTCTATGGACAAAATACATAGAGCGGTCCCATGAGGTATAATAATATTTTACATCGCGGTCTCAGCCATGTGTTCTTTATACAGTATCATATGATGGCAGTTAGAACAAGGAAAATATGGTCATGAAATGTTATTATTTATGTTTCAGTGAATAGCATTGTAACTTCGTTTCAGATTACTTTTGTGTGTTATTTCTTCCTTCTGGGATTTTATATTTTCCTGTTTCATGTGTCATTTTTATTTAAATAAATACAATAATAGGAATTTGTTTGCTTTACAAATGGCTGAAGTAATGCATAATGTACATACAGAGGTTCAAAACTTATAGAAAACATTTGTACACTTAGTGAAAAATGCAAACTTTCATTAAATGTAACTCAATCTTTGTTACATTATGTTGACTGTGAATGTTTAAGTTGTGAAATATTGCTTTACAGTATTTTTACAGGCTCCCTTTTATTTCAGTATTATTGCTCTGTGTAATGGCCTGAACCGTTTATTTTTAGCTCACTTGAGCACAAAGTGCTCAGTGAGCTATTGGTATAGGGGACCTCTCTGGCGTCGTCAGTCGTCCATATGCAGTCAACAATTTGGCCCGTTATCGCGATAAAGACTACATTTTTTATTCAATCTTGACCTTACTTGCACAGTTTGTGTATGACCATAAAATCTTCGTTGGTGTTGATAATGGGCTAAATTGGACCAGAAACCCTAGAGTTATGCCCCCTTGTTTGTGGGAAAAAATGCAAAAATTGCCGTTTTCGTTCATAGAGAATTACCTTTTCTACCAACATTTACCAAATTTCCATGGTTTGTGTATTATCAAAAGATCACAGATAAAGTCCACATCGGGCCAGATTGGGCCACAAACACCAGAGTTATGCCCCTTTTTTGTTGAAAAATAGGCAAAAATTGCCATTTTACCTTGAATAAGACTTCGTTTTTGTTGCAATCTTGACCAAACTTCCACAGTTTGCGTTTGACCAAAAGATTTCAGCAGGAGCCAAAAATGGGTAAGGTTAGGCAATGGACACCAGATTTATGGCCCCTTGTATGTGGAAATAAATGCAAACATTGCCTTTTTTTGCTCAAAGAAACTTTATTTTTCTTCCTATTTTGACTAAACTTCCACAGTTGGTATGTGATCATACAACTGCAGCAGAAGCCAACAATGGGTCAGATTGGGCAACAAACATCAGAGTTATGGCCCCTTTGTTATTGAAAAAAAAATGCAAAAATTGCCTTTTTTGTGCATCGAGATTTCAGTTTTCATTCAATCTTGATAAAACATCCACATGTTTTGTATTGCCATACAATTTCAACAAAAGCAGCAAATGAGACAGGCCACAGCAGTTATATCCACTTAATTGTGAAAATTAATGCAAAAATGAATTTGTTGCGAGAGGGGGACTTCATTTTCAACCAGTCTGGACCAAACTTGCACAATTTGTCTATGATCATAAAATCCTAAGTGAATGTGTGTCAATATAGGACGGGTAAATGGCAATACACTCCACTCTTTGAAACAAGCCGGCAAGCATGACATGACCTTTGCGCAGCTGTTGCGAATATCTTTCAGAACTGCAGCATTAACACTATTCCTTTGAAATTGCCTGCGAAAAGTTGGATACCAGGGTTGAGAAAATATATCCAGGTCCTTACTTGTTCTATGTATGAGAGTAACTCAGGTAGACAAATTATTTAAGGACATTATGGTGTACATTCCCACAAGCCTTTCACAACAGTAAGGCTTTCATCTTTACCAGTACTCAGGTGAGCCCTTTGGGCCATCATGGCCCTCTTGTTTTGTTATTTGCAACATCAATAGCTTTCAGTTAGTTGAGCTTTCAATCTCCGGATTGCAAGGTGGACACCATAACCATTACGCCACTATGACTTACCTTACCATTTTGTATACTAGATTTGTTTTCTAGATAATATATTCTAACAGTACTTGAACTTTATAATGCTACAAATGATATTCAATTGTGTTTGTTTAATATACAGTATATGACAATCATCATTGCTGATAATTCAGGTGTAAATAAACACATTGTTCTGCTCTATCTTTCCTAATACATATGTATCGGGTACAATGTGTTTGACAGAAGTAAATGTTAATTAAATTGTATATGTATGCTAAATAATTAGTTTTATTGTACATTCACTGTTATTGTATACGACAACACTTCAAGCAATTGGAATTAATTCTTAATAGGTTATATCAAACCTGTCAAAGCTATTATTAAGAACATATGTACATGTATATTTAAAATAGAGTGGTATAATCTAATACCAGTAATGTGAAGGCCTTAAATAATATTTCTTAATGATTTATAACATTTAAAGGGAGAATACTCTTTTAAAAATATTTATTATGTTTAGCCAGCTGTTGCAATCTTCGAGACACGGCAAATACTTGAAGTTAGCTTCAGTGTACTTTGATGAAATGTATCTAAAATGTTTCTATCTGCAATATGTGATGATTTTTGATTTCTGATGCACAATTGCTTTTTAATTAGTATAATAATTTGTTTCTTGATAAAATACAACAATTTTGCTGTATATGCAATATGGATCCAGGTTTTGAGGGTTGATAGATGTTTGTCAAACCTGTTTTGAGCAAAGTATTTGTTTTTAATTCGCACTGTCAGTTGTTTAATACATCCTCTTGCTATGGAGGTGCTAGCATTATGCATTTCACTACAAATCCTTGAATTAAACCCCAAAGAACTTGATGCTTTATTTTATTCTTCAACAATTATTTTGCAGATGTCATGAAATCTGAAGCGGCTGTCAGTGCACTAGCTATGGGCTACTCTGCAGAGCAAGTTCGTAAGGCCATCGATGCCATCAATGCCGGAAAACAATCGTCCACTGCCACAAATGGTACAGTGTTAGTTACAAGTTAGGAAAATGAAAAAAAACTACATATGTAATACAACATTAATTAGGTTCTGTTTGGACTCCGAAGCTACAGTACAAACAAATATGCAGGCAAATAACCAAGCCACAAAGTATATATCAGAAAATAAAATAGTCTTGCATGATAGCGAGATTGTTGTTTTCATTAACGCTAAGTTATTTTCTACTGACATTCTGGTAATTATGCTGTGCAGAAGTGTCTGTTGTTTCATAATGAAAGGCTATATTTTGTTAACATAAGTTTTGTTCCATTTTCTTCATTCGAGCTTTTAATTGCAGATTTAACTCTTATTCATTTATTGACTTAATCACTTATAAATGGTTCTCAATAAACAGTGTCTCAATAGGTTCTACAATTTCCCAATATTATTTTTTTGCCCATTATGCATGAAAAACAAAAAAGAAACAGTGATAAGATATGTGCAAACTGTTAGGGATCTTTAAACATACATTATTGATACGGTAAGCTGGTCATTGCATACAATATATTTGATGAACATTTCCTGCAGGTGGACATCAATTGAACGGCCATGACATTTTAGAGGAAATCTTCAGAATGGAAGAGGAGAACAATAATGCCTCAGCCATTACTGAGACGCCTCAAACCGAGCCTGACGACCTCACGGAGGAAGGTGCATGTGCAGGAATCGTGTCACGGCAGTCGCGGTCCGATATTCTGCCCCTGGGGTCAGACAGGTTGCCACAGCAACAGCGTTCTGCCTCTGACAGTGTCGTCGCCAAGTCTGATGTTGAACGTAAGAAGAAAAGGTTACTGCAGGAAAACAAAATGCTTCGTTCGGCATCACTGTGTACTAAGTGTAACCGTCGAGAGATTTGCATGGTTTTCTTACCATGCGGACATTTGGTGACCTGCGAGGAATGCGGCAAAGCAACCAGAATATGTACTTCCTGTGCGTCACGAGTGAAGGGTACAGTGCGTACATATATGGCTTAAACCAAATCATTGTTATTATTACAACATTATAAATTATGTTACACAAACAGTAATAGTTTAGCCATCAATTTTGCTGTCTAATTTATGGTATGTGAGACAATAATTTCCAATCCGTAGCTCTAGGGTTGCATTTGTGATGGGGTAAGTAAAAATATTGACTGAATGCCAAAATAAGTTTGTATACAATTTATTGAGGGATAACAGATAAGCTTTCTTATTAACATTAACGAGTAGGACATCTCACACAGTCATTTTCTGTTTGATCGGGTTGTATGTTTTCTCTCTCTGAATCTTTTCACTCTGTAACTTTCATTTTTAAATCAATAAGTATATATGTACTATATTTAATTTATGTTTTCGAATAAGTGTAATTCTTTGAAATATTCAAATATTTACAGTCACAAAAATTGTTGAAATATGTCTGAAAACATAGAATCATCAGTATTATGTTGTAAAAATCGCAAATAAGGGACGTGCTTGTTACTGTTAAAAACGTGAAAAATCATTTGAGTGTGTCAGAAAACATAACAGTGTCAGAAAACATCGGTTAAATATAGTATGTCACAAATGTGATCAGCTTTTGATCCATTTGTATGTGAGTTCTGTGTGTCAGTTGGGGTTTTGCTAAAGGAAATGCTGTTTTGCTTAAATGGTTGAGTTTTCTCCATAGTGCTTGCCTACATTAGAGTTTATTGTCCTGTAAAATAAATATGTACAATTGCATATTGTAGGTGTACATAATTCAGATCATTATAGGCCACTTTATTATACATTTAACCGATCGGCCGCCCACCGTTTCAACAAATCAGGAAACAAACTAAATCCATTTCAATGCATGTCAAAAGCCAGAAATAACAAAGCTAAATTGTGGGATCTAAATGTTATTAGTGGGAAATGCACTAAAACTAACGACAGTATTGGAAGGATATAGTGTGACTGGAAGTATGACTGTTATGTTTTTAGCTCACCTGAGCACAACGTGCTCATGGTGAGCTTTGTGATCGCCTTTTGTCCATCGTCCATCATGTGTCGTCAGCATTTACCTTGTGAACACTCTAGAGGCCACATTTATTGGCCAATCTTCATGAACCTTGGTCAGAACATTTGTCCCAATGATATCTCAGCGGAGGTCGAAACTGGGTCATATGGGGTCAAAAACCAGGTAACTAGGTCAAAAGTAAGAAAAAGCTTTTCACATTGTTTGCCCAATCAACATGTAACTTGCTCAGAATATTTGTTCTTATGATATCTCGGCCGAGTTAGAAAATGGTTCTGGTCTTTGAAAAACATGGCTGCCAGGGGTGGGGGCAGTTTTCCTTATTGTGCCTATAGGAAAAGATTGTGAACACTCTAAAAGTCACATTTTTTGCCCAATCAACATGAAACTTGCTCAGAACCTTTGTTCTTATGATATCTCGGCCGAGTTAGAAAATGGTTCTCGTCCTTTGAATAACATGTCTGCCAGGGGTGGGGGCAGTTTTCCTTATTATGCCTATAGGAAAAGCTTTTGAACTCTTTAGAAATCACACTTTTTGCCCAATCAACTTGAAACTTGCTCAGATCCTTTGTTCTTATGATATCTCGGCCAAGTTCTAAAACGGTTCCGGTCCGTTGAAAAACATGGCCGCCAGGGGGTGGGGGTTGGGGGGCAGTTTTCCTTATATGGCTATAGAAAAGGCTTGTGAACACTCTAAAAATCACATTTGTTGCCCAATCAACATGAAACTTGCTCAGAACATTTGTTCATATGATATCTTGGCCGAGTAAGAAAATGGTTCCGGTCCGTTGAAAAACATGGCCACCTGGGGAGAGGAGGGGGTTCAGTTTTCCTCATATGGATATATTGAAAATTTTATAAAGCTTGTGAACACTAGAGGCCACATTTGTATCCCAATCATCATGAAACTTTGTTCTTATAATATCTTGGTAGAGTTTGAAAGTAGTTCCGGTCTGACAATAAACATGGCTGCCGGGAGGGTGGGGGGGGGCAGTTTTCCTAATTGGGCTATAGAAAAAGCTCGTGAGCACTCTGGAAGTAACATTTTTGCCTAATTAACATGAAACTTGCTCAGAACATTTGTTCATATGATATCTGGGCCGAGTAAGAAAATGGTTCCTGTCCATTGATAAACATGGCCGCCAGGGGAGGCGAGGGGGTTCAGTTTTCCTTCTATGGATTTATTGAAAATTTTATAAGTCTTGTGAGCACTCTAGAGGCCACATTTTTATCGCAATCATCATGAAACTTTCTCAGAACATTTGTCGCAATGATATCTCTGACAAGTTCGAACCCAGGTCACATGTGGTAAAATACAGGTCACCAGGCCAAATTGTAAAAAACTAGCTTGCAAACAATCTAGAGGCCATATTTTTCGCCAAATCTTCATGTAACTTGCTCATAACAGTTTAATTTCTTAGCCCCGCAGGTGAGCGACTTAGGGCCTTGTGGTCCTCTTGTTTATTTACTATGAAACAATTCTTTGAATTTAGTTCTGTGAAGCACAGGTTATTTTTTTCGTAAACACGCCTGGTTTGTTATGTAGTGCAAGTGCCCTGAAAAAGCAGCCTCAAAGATAAATATGGCATGAACAGAATGGAATTATGGAATTTGAATATTAAAACTAATTTTGCACATAATTGATATGATGTTGTTTCAGAATGTATTGCATTTCTTTTCATAACAAACATCCTAATGCCTAAATATCAACCAAACCGTGAAAGGTGTCCACACCCATATCCTTCTTTGTATGGTGATGAAGTATTTTTGTTATGGACACAAAACTATATCATTGTGTTCATAACACAATGTAGACCAAGTATATAGATTATTATATAAATATTGACTTCCTTGTGGGTGACAGTGCGTTTTGTCAACCCGAGGCAACACTGTCGACCAAGGCTTTAGCTATCCAAAAACTGATATCTATCAACTATATCCTGTTCCAACTACTACTAGCACTACGTTTAACCAGTCAGTCCCAAGTCTGTAAGTGTGAGGGATCTCTGTTCTCATCTTTTGTGTTCTTCTCTTATTTCTGAATAACTCGGGATGGATGCAAGTGATATTTGTGATGCATCTGACGAATCTAATTCCATTCTAAAGAGTTGTTTGACTTTACGTTGAATTTAGCAAGAACAGGGAATGGAGCCATACATGATGCAACAAGGAACTGAACAAACTTGCTTTTAAAATGTAAACAGAAATGTATTTATTTAGAGTGAAAATACAATTTTTTATAATCGATCATTATTTCAAATGTACATGTTGAGTTGGAGTAAATGACTTGAAATCAGATAGAGAAACACTAAAATATCAAATAAGTGAACACCTCAGGCTGTTATGTAAAGTTAGAATATGACATAAAGTAAGTCGTCCTAGTTGGATCTTGATGGAAGCACCAAAGTTAATATTACACAAAAAAGTAATAAAACTTGCAACAATTATGAAATTGGGCTTATTTTCTTTTTTTCACCTTTTACAAAATCACCTCGCTTCCACATGGCTCTCGATATATATATGATGCTTCGTGCACTCGCGCCTTACTTATGTAGAATATACATTGGCATTTACGAGTCTGCTTAAGTAGAAGTGTCCCAATTTTAAATGTACAGTCCAAAAACATTAATGGATTTTAAGTTGCATAATATGCCTTTTTCACCAAGGGTTCTTCGTAACTTTTTTTCCAGTTTAAATCAAATATGTGATAACTAACTTAATTGAATTTATTTTATTTATGCCACTATTTATGTTGTAAGATCATACAAGTGTACAATGTATATACTCCCTTAATGTACAGTTATCATGCATGTCTCACATATCTCAATTAGAGCAAAACTGGTGGAGTTTATTGTGTGTATTATATGATAAATAAACATTTCGTTGATGCATTTTAAAGAAACCGCAGTCCTGTGATTTTTTTTTTCCAAGGACTAGACAATCCTGATGCTGGTTGCAGAAACACTATTTATGAACTCTTGATGTTAATATGGGTTAAAGTCTCAGACAGATTAGTTGTGGCTATGAAACATAGGTGAATTGACCGTCGAAAATGAACGTTGAAATCCTCAATACTACATGTATTTGGGGTTGAGGTGAAGAGGTCAGTTATCTAGTACAATACTGTGTTGTCAATACATGTATACTATTGAGTCACAGTTGTTTGTTTACTGAAGCAATTGTAAATATGTCGACGTTTGCACTAAGAAATCTGAATTAGTAGCCAACATTTTTATTTTGCATAAATAGTCTGTTATTTAGAAATATTGTCATCAGAAAATGTGAAAGTATGCTTCTTTTTCAAATATTTTGAGACATTTTAGTAACCAAAAGCTACTTTGGCTACTGGTAGCACTAACATAGTATGTACTTTGTATTGCTTCATTGTTGCACTATTGCATATTTCTGTCATGAACAGTGATTGCATTATTTAGTTGTGCATTAGTTAACTATTTCATATTTCTGTCATGAACAGTGACTGCGTTATTTAGTTGTGCATTAGTTAACCTTGATGAAAGACTGAAGCAAGTTTTGTTTGGGTTATTGTGCTGATCATTTCATCAGAAATGGAAAGCCGCTTTCATGTGTGTTTTTATTTCTCGGACATACAAAAGACAGCATTTTTTGCATGTGTACTAGTGGTATTTATATTTCTATGATATGTAAGACATTCTGTATTTTATGTTATAATTAATTTGTAAATGCAGTCTTCACGCTAACCACTAGCCCGACAGCCTGGGGCTAGTGACATGTAATTTGGGCCAGTAGAAATTGAGTATCGTATATAGTCAGGCTAGTGGAAATTGAGTATCGTATATAGTCAGGCTAGTGGAAATTGAGTATCGTATATAGTCAGGCTAGTGGAAATTGAGTATCGTATATAGTCAGGCTAGTGGAAATTGAGTATCGTATATAGTCAGGCTAGTGGAAATTTCACCTGTTTACTATAATTGCATAATGATTCAGGCTAGTGGATTAAAACATTTAATGTGAAGACTGTAAAAGTGTAAATAATGTTGTTAATCTGTTGCCAAAGTGTGTTAAAATGTTATATCTTAATTGTGTTAGTCAACTGCTCCAATCGAAATTGCTGTATTGTATGAGCTTGTGTTGGTGCTATCAAAGTAATATATTAATGCTTTATCAAACTCTGGTTTCATACCTGCAACAACAAACATGTTGTCATTAATTAGATCACGAGACTTATAAAAGTGCCAACATCAAAGATATGCAGACATTATTTCAATATATTGATACAGTTTATAGCTACCTTATCCCCTTTCAAATGATAAACCTGTATTATTCTCAATAACGGAACTATTTCTGATAGTATTCAGTTGTTTTTTTGTGATTTTTTGTAATATTATATACATGTATGTGTATGTATTTTTTGCTGTGTTTTCTGATAACTAACTGTATAAATCAGTGTCTCTGTTATCAATATATGTTCAAAATTTAAAATCTTTTGCTTTCTCCTATGTTATCAGTTGTGTTATTGTTGTTTTTTGTGTATGATGCTTTCTGTAAAATAACAGTATTGTGAATCTAAAAGGAAAACAGTCAGTGCACATATAAAGTTACTGTTGTTCACTGATTTATGTATATTGCAACAGTTTTTGTCCTTTAGTGGACATGATTTCTTGTGTACTGTCCAGTGTTGTTTTTAAATGGTTATTTCCCAACACATGTAACTATAAAATACTATAAAATATTGAAATGAATATTGAAAATGTAGAAACAGAAGACACTGTACGAATTATGAAATGTTACATGTATCTTGTATATGTTAGTACATATATTATGTATGTTACTGAACATAGTGTATATAGTGTTTTTGAGCATTATGTCTACTAATGTACAGTTTGGGTTTAATGTGTTTTCCTGTTCTATTTTGTTGTGTTTTTATGGCGTACAGTTACTATAGTTATGAGCTTATATTTGCAAGAGCTTACTGCAGTGCAAACGTTTTTTTGTTGTACTAATATTTAGATTTATATTACTATCTATTACCATTTCAAAGATTCATTGATCCATATTTAATTACGGAGCATCATAGAGGTGTAGCTAAATTGGCCAAGGATTTTGTCACTGCGCTTCGCTGTGAGGTGACATGTTAGGCTAAGAAGTCGAGTATTTAGGTTTATCTAGTAGCCATTTTATGCATCTACCACTTGTCATCATACGTTGCATGGACATAGAAGAATCATACAATGATGACTATACGTAATTGCATTGGCGTGGGTATACTGTAATTAACTTGGTGTTTGCTTTTTATAAATGTCCAAATATGCATCTTGGCCATTTAGATGAAGTCTGTATGAATACATTATGTTGAGCTATTTAATGATCGAGCATTGTATCTCTTTGTTGTTGTTTTCTTGTCTGCTGATCAGAAACTAACGGAAGGGATATAAGGTCTGGAGGGGTGGGATAACATTTCATTAAGCCAAGCTTTAATACATGTATTTTAAATGAACTTTGTAAGCATTTTATTATTACAGAAGTATATTCGTTTTTCAAACTTGCTTTAACACCTTCTTTATGTTTTATTTATTAAGCCAAAATTATGTCACATGAAATATTGAATTTTAAACCAGATGTTGTTGGAATTTACATGGACCAGGTTCTGTTACTTTTTTCTTTAATTGTACAAACTTGTTTTTCATTTATAAATTGTTTAAATGAATTGCCACCTAATATTTTTGAAAATAGTTTCCATGTACCTATATTTAACACCTGAAACAGATAAGCTCAATTGTGTGACCTGTATATAATCAGTGACAAAGAGTGACGCAATCAAAGTAAAAATAAAAAACTTGCAGACTGAAATAATTTAGTGATAAAATTGAAGCTGGAGTAAGTGCAAAACTTCTTTAAATTGTATGTGCTTTTATTAATGTTGTTTGTTTAAGATAAGTTTTCCAACATTAAACTTTACGGATAGTAAGATGGTTGATTTTTTTTATCTTTCCAAATATGTTAAATAAAAAAAAAGGTATTTCAAATAAGAATGTTTAGTGGGATATCAATTTTATCATTGACATTATATGTTTTAAAACTCACGTTTTCTAAATGCTGTCAAAATTGTTTTATTATATACCTATTTATATCAATGTTTAACTTGTCTAAAATCAAGGGACAATTCTTTAATACTTAATATAAATGTAGTAAATAATTGTATGTTTATCACTCTTTGTTTTAATGTCTATGTTTTTGTCACATGTATTAATTCCAAAAGTGTAAACATTTATCTGGAATACTGAGTTTTTTTAAATATTCGGTCACCCAATACAGGAAATATTACATGCAGACGTTTTCAACAAGTCAAACACTGAATGGTCACAATGTACAAATAATGCCAGTATATTTTTTAACATAAATAGGTATATAATAATATTGAATATGACTGTGTCCAGTTGGAAACCAGATAATCAGGGCTCTCCTTGACTAAAAATTAACTTCAGCCAAATGTACCATACCACATTAAAATCATAGTTATTTTATGTACTTAGCTTTAGCAAAATTTACCATACTACATTGAAATCATAGTTTTTGTATGTACTTAACTTTTATAGCAAATTTACCATACCACGTTGAAATCATAGTTATTATATGTACTTTAATATATTTGATAAAGAAAAAGTGTGCAACTTTGTTTTTCGCGCAGTTAAAATACAAAATTGAAATACAAAAATTTCATTGTTAAGAATGCTTTTATTTTGCATTATTTTAATTGTTGGAATTTGTCAGGCTAGTTAGGCAGAGTTAGCCCTAATTTTAGGCATTCGCTCTTTTCATGACAGACTGGTCCACTAAATCCTACAGTATTCCGGCTGTAAGTATCCTGATCTTCAGACAGTTCTCAATCTAATTGTGATACAGTGCTTATTATTACGTTATTTTTATTCATGATTTTTTTTCTGAAGTGAAGCACATTTTTACCCAAAGAAAACCTTTAACAAAGAAACATGATAATTAAGTTTGATGTGTTGATGGTTCCTCTTTAACAATGACATTATATGCAATATTTAAAATATACTGAAAGTACATGTATTCTAGTTTCCCAATTCTTCTCTTACATTGAATAAAGTTTAATTTGCTGTTAAATGTTGATCTTATAATGTTGACTTTGAAAACAAAACAAGTATCGTTGAGGACAAACACATTGGTAGTGAGTGAAATATTTGTGTGTTTGTGTGTGTAAGTTAGACATTAAACACAGGCACTTGACCTTGGTCTTCGGCCATTATCTCATGATCAGATTATACATGTAGTCGAAGAAAAAAGTACTCCATAACAGCCTTCATCTTTTTAGGACCCGTATTCACCAACCCATTCTTAGACTTAAAAATAAAGACTAGACTTAAGACTCAAGGAAAACTGCTTGTAATTTTGCAAATATGCAGCATACTTATGTTGCCTATATCATTTATTCAATATTCTATTGAAACAAGGAATGGTACAATTAGCGTTGGTGAATACTGTGTGAGATTCAAATTAACAACGGTCTTAGAATAGCGAAGTATCAAGAATATTGTTTATTCTTAGTCTAAGCATTGGTTGGTGAATACAGGCCCTGGATGCATAGTATACCTGCCGTATATTGCGTATAATGCACTAAACCTTATAGTCGTCAGTTTGATTCAGCATGTTTAGAATTCATATTTAGAAAAATACAAACCAGACGCATTGTTTGATAAGTGAACACTTTCAAAGGAAGTCAGTTTTGTGTTAAAAAAGTTTGCATAAGATATTTTACTTTTGTTTGCAACTGGAGCAATAAATGCTCGTGTTGATTGCAACCAATAAGTGTGTCATTCCAATATTGTCCACTTATTGATTGATGCTGTTACATATTCACTGTACATATTCACTGTATCTAAACAAGCAATAAGAAATGTTCTCAAAACAGAACAAACAGAACATAATTAAGGATATATTTTAGATATTGAAAAAATCGGTGTACATATAGGTGAAATCATACAAACCATGTTGGTGTGTTAATAGTCATTTTTGGTTATATTGTTTAATCGAATTTGTAATCAGGTTTTTAACGTTATTATGTTCATAGAGGAATTAAAGCTTAAAATGTATATGGCCAAATGAGGGTATGTGTTTCTATTACTGTCTTGTTTGTTTTGTAATATTTGATTACGGTATTATATAGTTTTTCAATCGGTTCGTACTAGTGGATAAGGGCAAATCGCACAACACTACATATTAAGTAAATATTTTATTTTATTTAAACATTTCATGTGTGTCAATAGTCATTTTGTTTATCTTGCTTGATCGATGTATTATCCTTTATATCGGGTGTTGCTATGTTTTTATTGCGCAGATCTCCTTCCAGGCAAATTACATTATTATCATTTTATATATTAATATTGAGATATATGAGTGACTGGAAATGCAGTTCGATTTTTGTATATATTTTCAAAACTTATACGCATTACTTTATTAATAGTATAGGCTTAATCCTGTGTATAATCATAATCCTTCGAAATCGACTTACTAATTTACTTTCTTTTAAACTATTCAACCATCTATAATCCTAATGTATGGTAAAAATAATAAATAATAATAGTAATTACGTGCACAAAATACACTCGCTCATTCTTTTGTTATATATATTTACATACATTACACGCTTCAGTTTATGTGGAAAATAAAAGTTGTATTTTATACACCGGCTTCTTGTTATGCCTCTCCCATCGAAGATTGGTTCGCAATATCGGTCGGTAGACCACTTTCGTTTCGTTCTCCAACAGATCAACAGTTTTCATCTGATCTTCACCAAACTTTATGAAAAATGTTTGTGGGCACAATATCTCGATCAAGTTCGATTATCAACCAAATCAACCCAGGAATTATGGAGTAATGACCCTTGATTTATCTTAAATCGTTTTTTTTTACCAGTTTCCGCTCTATATGTCCAACAGTTTTCATAACATTTTACCAAACCTGATATTTTAAAGATTGCTTTTAACCTAGAGTGGGCATACCTGCTTTACAAACATATCTTTTTAATTTGTTCACACATGTATTGTAAAGTTATACTGTGGTTGAACGCTGTACAAGTAATACAAGTTCTAAGAACACCATCCCAGCATAAATGCGTTGTAAATTAATATTTATCTACATTGCTGGAAAGTATAATCGTTTTCGAATCGCACTACATTGTCAGATTATTTTTAAAAAGGTCGTATATTGTCAAAAAACATAAACAAACCAACTCACCTTCTTTGAGTGGTACTTGTTGTGTCGCCTAAAAAGGCGACATATAGGGGTTACTTATGGCGGCGGCGTTGTTGGTGTCGCCGGCGTCTCATTCAGTGCAGACAATAACTTGAGAAGTTGTTGTGCAATCACAATAAACTTTAGGGAAGTGTTAGCAGGCATAAAAGGAATGTTGTGTTACATTTTCGGCATAATTGCTCTTATCGTACATGAGTTATGCCCCCTTATGAAGTCTGTGTGCAATCATTATGAAACTTTAGGGAAGTGTTAGAAGGCACAAAAGGAAGGATACGTTCAATTTTCGGCATAATTGCTCGTATCGTTCTTAAGTTATGCCCCGTCAGGCGACACATCCGACTCGCGGAGTTATAGTTTGATATATATTACTTCCTGTTATTAGCGCCACCTCAAGTATAATCGACTCTTTTCAATGCATCTCCAAACAAGAGGGCCATGATCGCCCTAGGTCGCTCACCTGAGTTTCAGGCATCATAATGGCTAATATCAAGAGGGAAACATGGCACTAAACGCCTTACCTGAGTATAAAGATCTGGGCCTTTGGAGTGTCAGATGTTTTTTAGTCTATATAAACCATGTGACCCACAGGGCATGGCCACCTTGTACCCAAGGGGCATAATTTGAACAATATTTGTAGTGGACCACTTTTCAATGTTACATACCCAATATGATTCCACTGGGCCTTGCGGTTTAAGAGGAGATTTTTCAAGTCATTTTGCTATTTAAATATATATAAACCATGTGACCCCCAGGTGGTGGCCAATTATTACTCCAGGGACATCATTTGAACACTCTTTGTAGAGGTTTCAACAAGGAAGATTTTTAAGGCGGACGTGCCATATAAATCTATATAAATCATGTGACGCCCCGTGTCATGGCCACTTTTTACCCCAGGGGCATAATTTGAACAATCTTTGTAGAGGACCACTATACAATGTTACATATCAAATGCGAAAACACTGCGGTTTCAAGTGATTTTAAAGTCACTTGGCTATTTAAGTCTACATAAACAACGTGACCCCTGGGCAGGCCCAGTTTTGACCCCTGGGACATCATTTGAACAATCTTTGCAGAGGACCAATATAAAATGTCACATACCAAATATGAAACCTCTGGGCCTTGCAGTTTCAGAGGAGAAGATTATTAAAGCCATTTTGCTATTTAAGTCTATATAAAACATGTGACCCCTGGGGTGTGCCCAGTTTTTACCCCAGGGGCATCATTTGAACAGTCTTTATAGAGGACCACTATGCAATGTATCCAACCAAAGATGAAACCTCTGGGCCTTGTGGTTTCAGAGGAGAAGTCTTTTAAAGTCATTTTGCTATTTACGTTTATATTAACCATGTGAGCCCCTGGGTGTGGACTGTTTTGACCCCAGGGGCATCAATTGAACAATCTTTGTAGAGGACCACTATACAATGTTACATACCAAATATGAAACCTCTGGGCCTTAGGGTATCAGAGGAGAAGATTTTTAAAGTCATTTTACTATTCAAGTCAATATAAACTATGTGACCCTTGGGATGTGGCCAGTTTTAACCACAGAGGCATACTTTGAACAATCTTTGTAGAGGACGACTTTTCAATATTACATACCCAGGCCTTTCCCCAGAATTTTGCTACGGCACAGGGACAAATAACCGCGGTTGGGGGTGGGGTGGGGTGGGGGGGGTACCCCCTTCTACGTTAGATTTTTAAAAACTTTTTATGTGTACTAAATCAAAATCTACAGTACTTTAGAGCTAACAGAAGCACAACAATAAACACCCTTTTGATATAGTTTTTTCTTGCTCTCTTTTGTTTCCCAATGAAATAACATAATAATAAAATTCACACACTATAAAATTATCAAGGAAATAACAACATAAGTGGCAAAAGTAATGCAACATGGAAATAGATAATGACACGGTTTACCTAAATTTATACCTCTTTCAATGAAGTTATTGGCATATTATCACAAAATTATCAGAAATTACTTAAAACAAAGCTTTATTTTATACTTCATTTCATGTCTGAAATGTTCAGGTCTTCCACTATCCAACGCTTATATCCAACACAAACATTTCATTTTAGTGCAAGCCCTATACACAAATTTAGAAAGCTGTCCTTCATGGTTTCTGCTGGTGCAATATGTCCACCTACATGATGATGGGGCATAGTGTTCATGTCCAATATCTGGTACTAAAAAGTTGTTCTTCTGAGAAAAGGTCCTTGGGTGGCTGCTGCCAACAAAGCATTAAGAACTGTGTTGGAGAGACATGATCTGTGTGTAGTTTTTTGTGTGCTGGACACAATTAATTAAACTGTACAAATGAAAGATTTAAAGTTGATGACTAAACTCTATGCTACGTGTTTCTGTACATGCTGGTCACACTGCAGTGCCAGAGTCACAGACTCGATTGCTGCATCATTTTGCCTTACACACAATTGTGCAGTTCCACCTAAGTTAGACTAGATATAGATCTAATGCTATCAATTCATATTTGGCATTTCATTATCAAATTAGAAATATCCCAGCAAGCATGTTGAACCAATATATTATTTGTTCAGCTTATATCGGGCCCATATCGGACCAAGCAGGCAAGCCCACATGGGTTTCTTGCAAGTATGCCCATATGGGTCCCGGTAAGTCATATCATGTGGGCCTGATAAGGGCTATACCTGGGCTGATCTTCCACATGGGCCCCATATGGGACCAATATATCTTGCCCATGTTAGACCTACTTGGGTCACAGACAAGCAACCGCATAAAGGTACCAAGTATGCCCATATGGGTCCCGTAAAGCTATCAGATGTGGGCCTGATAAGGGCTATGTCCGGGCTGATCTTCCACATGTGGGACCAATATACATCGTCTTGCCCATATTAAACCCACATGGGTCGCAGGCAAGAAAGTCCATATAGGTCCCAGCAAGAAAGCCCATATGGGTTCCCAACTAGTAAGCCCATATTGGTCCTATCACGAACCCAGCAAGCAAGCCCATATGGGCACAATATGGGCTTTACATAGGCAAATATACCATATGGGCCCCATGAAATACTTTTCTGCCCATATCGGGCCCATATTGGACCAAGCAAGTCAACCCACATGGGTTCCCAGAAAGTATGCCCATATGGGTCCCAGTAAGCCATCCCATGTGGACCGATATGGGCTATGCCTGGGCTGATACACCACAGGTGCCCCATGTTGGACCCATATGCGTTGTATTTCCCATATCAGACCCAGTTGGGTCCCAGGCAAGCAAGCCCATATGGGTCCCTGCAAGAAAGCCCAAATGGGCGCCAACCAAGTAAGCTCCATATGGATCCCAACAAAAAAAGCTCATATAGGTCCCCAAAGTCCATATGGATCCCAGCAAGACAGCCCATATTGGTCCCCAACAAGCAAGCCCATATGGGTCAACAACAGCAAGACCATATGGATCCCAGAATGAGAGCCCATATGGGTACCAAACACGCACGCCCATATGGGTCCCAGCAAAAAGGCCCGTATGGGTCTCCAACAAACTAGCCCATATGGGTCACAAAGAGCATCCCATATGGGTTCCCAGCAAGCAAGCACATATGGGACACCAACATTCAACCCAATTATTTATTTAATATGCCCCCCTGTAAATAAACGAGTTAATGACATTTTTTCAATTTTGGAACGTTGTGCAGTTGTTTTTATTTTATGATGTTCTTCAGTATATTATATAAATATTATAGGCAGTTGAACGGTATAGAAAAAATTGCATCCCGAGGAGAAAGATGTCAGCCGAGGCCGAAAGGTGTATATTACGTTCTAACACTATGACATATTACAATTATGCAGGGATGGGTATATCGGATTTTACAATGTGAAAACGAAGTGAGGTATAATAATACTTTTATCAACAACTACATTTGTGTATTGATTAAAATTGATGGTATAACATAGATTGTTTACATGCAATACATCCATCCTTTGCTCTTACTGAAATACTAATTATTGGTTGAATGCAACCAATGTAAAACTCTATGCCTTAATGTTTCGTTGTATTGGTTTATAAGTTAGGTTTTGATTTATTAAAAGTGAAGCTGTAAATACTGGTAACAAAAAGAAACACCACATTTCGATTATATTAATTATTTTTGCCGAGTTATTGCGTTTTATTTGCATATTATGCCCTTAATATGCTGATTTTATCGCTTTCTTGTGTTTTTTGTATTTGTTCACTTTATGCATATGGATTATGTACATGTACCAGTATGTATTAAACGCAGTATATATGCGAAATGAACATGTTTTGATCTTGTACATAGTTTTATTTTTCTATAATTATTTAATTGCATTGTTGTTTTATGTTATTCCTGGATTAATCAGGATTGCACAGGGAGCATAGTATTAATTTAGCTTAATTAGCCATTGTTTCTGTCATTTTGTCATGGCCTTAGCATTAAAGTTCACAGAAATTTTCCAGAAGCCAAGTATTTATTTGCCTGTCTTTGCTGGTATATTCTTCTGCATTTTGTCATGATTTATAGCTTGCAATTTGCACTTCCCCATGGATTGTGATGAATCATTAAATATTTACTGTAATTGTATGGGAATAGGTATTTGTATACTTAACATGAGTCTGTTTCTCAAACTATAAAGAGGGACATTGGGTATTCATGGGAGGGTTCATGTAAAACATTGTGTTGGTCTATTTGCTGAGCAGTGTATCTCTCCATTGTTGGTATTAATGTTTAATAATGGCACCATTGTCTCTTGCAGGAATAGAAAATCTGGTATGGGATCAGTTGAGTAGTTAGCACTGTTCATCATTCTTCTCAACTAATGCTAGTATTATAACTGTGTGGTTGGCAAACCTATTTTTGTAAGCACTAATGCTTACCATACTGAAGCTAAAAATGTGCTTGGCCCATAATGAATGACGAGTCCAATACTGTGTAAATTGATTTATTATTAGCTATTACTTGCTGCAATATAATAGTACATGTTCAAGTAACACATTCACCATCTCTTATTAAGGGGACTTATTGACCGATTTTCAGATCTATTAAAGAGTCTTTAATTGTTTTTACCGTAAAAACTAAAACATGTGAAGTATTGAATTTAATTATTTGTTCAAGAAAAACATGTCACCGCCAAGGCTCCAACTCACAACATCTGGGGTAAAAGTCTGTCACTCTAACCATCAGATCAAACAGACTTACATGCATTAACATGTATATTTGTATGCTCTGTAAGAGATATGTATGTTTTCAAAATATCAGTGAAAAGTGTTATATATATGTCCCTTTAGTACACTTGTGAAATGCTCACTTTTAATAGTTACCCATCATACAAATAATAATTTATAGTGTAAAATGCCAATTACTTCTGACTTCTGAAAGGTTGAACCAGATTTTTGGAATACATGTGGACCGGTACATGTATTTTCTTCCATGTGTAATCTTGTTTGCTATTTAACTTTTGATTACTATTGACTTTTTCAGTCTCTCTTATGTCTTTCCTTTAACTACTGATTCTTTTGACCAAAAATATAGCAAAAATTGTCAGAAAGTTTTTTTCACTTTGCATTTCAGTTTTATCATTGATGTCACATAAGGTACAAGTATTGCAAAACTTGTAAAATATTTATTTACACATGTCATTAAATGGAAATGTAATATGTCATTAATAAAATTATCGTTTTTGGATACCAAACCTTCTTCACTTAGAATCCTATGACTTGTGAGATGGGAAAATTAAAGCATAATGAATGTTATATTTTAGAGTTATTATGCTTGTGCATTAGTCTGTTAAATTTGCTTTCATATACATGTATCATCAAGAATCTGAAGTTGAGTTTCTTTATATTTCCATGTTCTTTTCTTATGACCACATTTTTACCTGCATTATGTGTTTGTACATCTATACATGCTGCTCTCTACAAATGATGAATGCAGAAATAGTTCAACTATTCCCAAGTGTTTAATATTATGATAAAAGTCAAGTCATTATATGTATAGACCTATTGTCTACACTGAATGCTGCGAAACAATGAAACCATAAACATAGTTTTGTACCTACATGTATAAGATATGACTGTATATTTTTAAATATAAATAGGCATATAAAAATTGGGTATATAGTTGTTGCTCTTAAGTCTTTGCCAAATTTAAGGAATAATGTTCTATTTAGATTTGTTTATCGGCTAATAAACAACGATTTTGAGTTCTGATGCGTAGGAATATAACGCATCAGAACAACAAGTCATTGTTTGGTAGCCAATCAACAATGATAATTTGAAAATTATTTCAATTCTAACCTGACAACATATTCCGCAAATACAATGCGAACTATATTTTAAAGTTTCGAAACAATTTTTTCGTGTTGTTTATTGGTAATTAACAATGGTAAATATTGTTCGTTGTATATTGAAAACACTTTGCACTGTTGATGACGAGTCAGTCCACTAAATTCCACTGTGTTCCTGTTGTTAGTTACTTGACCTTGAACAATTATGTCGGCCTATTTGGGGTACTGTGACATCCATTTTAATAATCATTCAAACTTCTATAAGCACATACATTTTTATAAAGAGGAAATGTTTAAACTTTAGTTCATGCTTTTTATTGACAATTGACCCTTATTTCATGAATAGACTATTCGGAATAGATAATATGTATATCCAAGAAATATTGTACTCTTATAATAACCTTCATCTCTTCATGATGCGTAATATATCTAAAATGTATGTCTGATGAACATTTGTATTGGTATTAAAATTGATATTATAAAACTTTATATTAACCACTTTGATTCGTCGCTGATTAATTGTTAATTTGGAAATACAATACGACATACAGTTTGGTTAAGATGTGGACATTGGTGCTATTTTATATTAAGTGTAACAGACAAAAGCAAAAAAAAAGTACAAAATATTGTGTATATTGTTGTATTTTGAAGGAAACGGTTTAAATATTGTTTGTTTGTTAACAGTTATTTTGTTCATATTTGTTGATTTACATTATTCAGGTGTTTGCTTTATTTTGCTCTTGCTGAGGTTTACATTTTATTTTATATTGCCAGGTTACGGTTGAAAATTACATTTGTATTAGGATTTGGTTTCCTTTAAACATTGTATAGAAAATAATATTATGTGTATTTCATGTTGGTTTAATTAATGCTGTTTTTTTTAATTGTATTCACTCATTTACTTATTTTTGTCATAATTTAACTTTCTTTCTAACTAAATTATATTTTCTGCAGTGCATTAGAGGCATTTTAAATATTTGAAAAATCAGTATAAGCGTATATCAATATAATTGGTTGATTTTTGTAATTAGTGTAATAGATATATAATGATGGTATTTTTATAGTGTCTTTTTAGAGCTTATTTCTTAGCTACTTGTTTAAGCAGCTAGATACTCCTTTATTCAACGTGTTCTCGTGATTGACGCTGATTGTTTATCCCTAACTCTTGGCAAATTATCCATAGCTTAAATGTGGCGTGGCGTGAGAAAACCGGTCTTAATGCATGTGCGTAAAGTGTCGCCCCGGATTGGCCTGTGTAGTCCGCACAGGCTATTCCGGGACGGCACTTTCCGCCTACAGTGGATTTATGTTTAGTAGAGACTTCCTTGAACCAGAAAATACCATAAAAGCGGAAAGTACCGGCCTGGATTAGCCTGTACCGGGACGACACTTTACGCACATGCATTAAGGCCGATTTTCCCATGACGCGCCTCAAATATAGTTTCACTTTGCTCTGTGTTTATCAATAGTTTGCAATGTTCTACATGTATATGTTGTTTTAGACTGAAATAAATTTACAAATAACACGACAACCGGTTTTTTGTTCACCCATAAAATGTCGTTGCACCTATATTCGATATTGGATCCCAAATTTGTTTGGCGTTTTAGATGGTGGATGTTGTAGGTAATATATTTCGATACTGTTTAATATGTTCACATTCATACTTGTAAATATTTCTGTAAATTAGAACGATGTCAACGCCCCCTGCCTCCACCGAATTTTCACCGCCGCTCGTTATTCCGTATCCGTATCGTGTTCTTCTCGACATTCCAGTCCTAATGTGGTCAGAACTTTAATCGCCAGAAATAGAATGAATTATGTTTAAGGCAATACGCAATAACGACTACACAAGCCTTGTAATAAGACGTGTACCGTTATGTACAATGAGCCAGACATTACGAAACTTTCCTTGAATGTATGACAAAACATAATAAGCGATCTAAACTATGATACTTTCTGATCTGATTTATCTATTTGAAAATATCCAGTTTTGATTCAGTAACAGCTTCGTTCAAATATAGAGTATTAAAGTCACTAAGTAACATCTATGAAATATTTGAGTCATATGTCATCACTGGTACAGATCAACAAGGGTATCTATGAAATATTTGAGTCATATGTCATCACTGGTACAGATCAACAAGGGTATCTATGAAATATTTGAGTCATATGTCATCACTGGTACAGATCAACAAGGGTATCTATGAAATATTTGAGTCATATGTCATCACTGGTACAGATCAACAAGGGTATCGATGAAATATTTGAGTCATATGTCATCACTGGTACAGATCAACAAGGTATCTATGAAATATTTGAGTCATATGTCATCACTGGTACAGATCAACAAGGGTATCTATGAAATATTTGAGTCATATGTCATCACTGGTACAGATCAACAAGAGTAAGAAACAAGTGCTATTTCATAAGTCACTATACATTTAGAAATTCTGGATCCACTACTGTTAGGATTAAGATAATACTCAATAACAACTAATGCTTCTAAAAAATAATTTAACTGTTATAAGTGTTATACACCATAACTATAAAATAAAGGTATTACTAAAACTGCCTGCGCTAACGCCATGTCATGTATTTAAAGCCGGGTTTTTTTGGATTAAAAAATAACAGTTGTTTTGTCGAAATGTACAAATAATAATAGTAATTGATTTATGTGGTGTTACATTTTCGCTCAATGCAGATTCGATGTTTTTAAATTTCATTCCTGACAATAATAGTGACCTCGATGAATATTGTTTCAAGGATACTTCAGTTGTCGGTCATAACGCAAGTACGAAATAAATATAAATAATTACAATTTAAACAAATAGAATTGAAAGTATTACGACTGTGAATATAAAGTCAAAATATTGCATATACTAAAACTTTCATATAATGAAACAAACTCACTGTGTATACTAAACACAAACTTTAAAACGGCAACCCCACTGTGTAAGAAATTTGTTTTCAAGTTGCATATAATTAATACAAATTGATTTTACTACTTCAAGCGTGTATGGATTAGGCTAAAAAATAAATAAATAAATGCTCAGGCAGCGCCGCAACGTTTTTTTTTATGGCCCGCCAAGATTTTATTATTATTTATTTGTTGACGATCACGCCCGGGTTTTAAAGGAGCAGTCCAGAAATATGTTAATACAACTCAAACGTTGCAGAAAGGTCATGTAACCGAACACAATACAAAAACTACATATTGAAATCTTTGAATTATTAACATTTTGGTAACTTGCTATCGCATATTTTCTGTATGTGATAACTTTTTTGACTCTAGAGTAAACAAGCATGTACATTATAGTATATTCCGGTCGTACCAAGTGGTTTGGAACAATGCTTTTCGTAAAAAAGAAACAGATTTCGGACGACTAAACACCATAAACGTTCATAAGAACTATCACAAATTTACGATGTATTAAATTAGATCCCATGGACAGCGTCTTAAAATTAAACTAATCCTCATTTTAACATAGCGGAAGAAGAGTAACCCGGTGGAGATTTCGGTATTTCCAGTAACTTTCTTCCTGTCTGATTTAATTATTTAAATCGGATTTACACAAATTGTGAAATACTGTGTAAATTTTAAACAAAATTACAAAACACAATCTTTAAAAAAGACAATCGGCGTTGAAATTAATATTGAGATGTCATTTTTTTACCCGAAACATAATACAAGAGGGACAAGATGATTGTTTACGTGACTTCTCGGACCCAAGCTTGTTCGGTCCCCACTAAGGAGACTTCTTTCGGACACTATAAGAAACCTTATCGGACCCAAAATTAATTTGGGAGATAAACTCAAACATTATTAAGATGTTTACCGTGAATAAACCGATCATACCTTCCGTGTTTTCACCGGTGATAAAAGAATAAGGCCTAAATTAAAATTAAGTTTGTTTGCCCTTTACCGAATATCTGCGGTAATTCTTTTTTTATTTAGTTATTTTTTCTTGCTATTTTTTTCGCTCACAACTTTAATAGGCTACAATTTTGATCATTAAGGCGCTTGAACAAAACAGTATATAATGCGTCTGAGTGTGAAAACAAGCGCCTGGTGACCGGATACTAGTAAACATGGTGTTTCACGTTTTGTCGTGTACACGCCGGTCAACGTATGACGTCATCATCTGAGTATAAAATAACGTTTTGTTTCAAGGTTAGCTACGTGGCGGATCGTGGTCTAGTGGTAACGCACTGGCTTCACATCCCAGGGGTCGCAGGTTCGCGCCCCCGCTACACTCTCATCTACTAACTCGTCTTTCGCATTAGACGTTAAACCGAGGTGCAGTGTACTAGGTGCTTCACACCGGGCACTAAAAGACCCAGGGTCGTATCTGGAACGGGGCATCTCCTGTATCTTGCACTATCCCCCGTAACCCAACTAACAAGTCTTCTGGGGGCGATGTCCATATGGGAGAGAATCCCGGTGCACTCGATAAAAAATGTACACTACACTACAGGTTAGCTACCAGTAAATAGTAGGGTGAACCCCTTGAAAGTTGTCTGTATATAAAATAGTGCTGTCAAAATAAAGAGACATTTCGCATAACGGACACTGGTTTAATGGTTATTTCCTGAAAAAGACATGTCTGTAGATGCAGCATGACACCGAATTACTTGAAATTTAAATATTCAGCAGTTGTATAGGCACAATGAGCTTTTGTCGAAATCGTGAGTGTTTTTTACGGGTGACTACCATCAAGTGAGATGAATTTTCTTAGAAGTAGTATTACATATCTTTTTTCTTATTTTAAATTTTGAAAGAAGAGAGAACCATCTTTCCAAAGAGATCAGACTCGCAATATCTGAATCAAAGAGAAGTGGCGAACGATGCCAGGAGAATTTGCTGTTTTACAATGGGACCATATGGAGATGTTATTTACCTGTTTCTAATTTTCAACCTGTTTGTAAATAAATAAATACAAAATTCATAAAGTTGAAACAAGTAAAACGTGTGATGATGTATTGTATGATCTATTATGCGTGGTAGACGAGAACAAGAAAATTACCGACAAAGTTTGGATTTCAGTTAGCAAATCAACAAGTGGCAGTGCAGAAAAATGTCACCCTGATATTTAAAAAGAAGTGTATTTCAATACTGCCTTTGTTACGGAGTGATTCTTCTGTCAGTCATAGTAACTGTTCTTTTTTAAATTGTCATTTGCAAAAACACAGTTTATATTTGAGAGGACAGAGATATCCGAGTTAACAACATTTCTGATTTTCTTATTTGTGACATTTTCATCAAATTATTTTTTTAATTTTCAAATCATTGATTTGACATTTTTGTAGTCAAACAGTATGTATTTGTACTATCTAGTAAGTTCAGCCATTGATAATAATACACATGTTTTGTTGTCAGACATTTCGTATCTATGCTGTATTAATTAATATGTGTGTTTAGTCAATTCAGACATTGTTATTAAATAGAATACATGTACTTTACACATTGTTTTCAAAGCATTGCGTATTCTATTTTATGTTATGCCCCTTATTAAAGCCAGTTTTGCCACGTATAATCTTGGTTGTATCAATCAAGATGAAGAGAGTAATTGTTATTTTCAAACAAAGATACAATTATAATGTTTTGCTATTTAAATGGCGACATTCATGTATGACAAAGATTAAAATCTCGGAATAAAATTAACTATTTTTCCTACCTACCGACCCACTTCTAAAATTTCGGGTCGGTAAAAGGCAAACAGAAGATTTTTAAATTAAGACCTAACCGTTATAGTGCATTAACCGAAGACTTTTGCGCTCATGCCAAATTGTCCAGCGTTTGAACGTTCAAATAAGAAGAAAATATCTAAATATGTACATCATATTATTGTAAATAATCGAACACATTTAAGAATTTTATAATGACACCAAAATATAAGTCATTTTTCAGTTATATAAAGATGAAGAATAGCTATAGAACAGTGTTAAACCTAAGCCAATTTTAAAGTATAGACTGATTTACATTTTCTTTTGTTTTCTTGAGTCACTGGTATGTTGCGTCTTGAACCATTGCTATGCTTATGGAATAATATGTTGTTGTTGCTGATCTTGGTGTTATTGCTGTTGAGGGTGTTGTTTTTTATAGTCGGTACCCCCTGTTCAATGACATCAGACTGCATTCCGGACGCCGCTTGTGTGGGCATTTCTGGTAACATACAATGCAGATGTAATATTCCATACATAGCGCAATTAAACAACACAGAAAGCCGATTGAAAGGTATATGTACCTAACTTATGTATTATTATGCTTTTAAAGGTTGGCAGCAATTACAATAAATTACAGTTAGTAAATTTTGGCTTATTATGAATATATAAACAAACAAAATATATATCATAAAACGGTTCATGAGAAATACATGCAACAGAGCTGTATTTGTGTATAAGTGAAGACATCTGCCCGTTAGCAAAATCGTTTTGATCAATGAATCCTATTAATATCTTACCATGTTTCCTACCTAGTGCCCACTGCCTTATTCTAGGCAATTCATGGGTAAAAGTCTATCAGTATGTTGGTTTATGTTTCGAAATTGTTACTCAAAACCAATGGCTTTTTGATACACCGTTTAAACGAATTGACCGTCTTAGCCTATACCCTGCATAACCTCAGGTCATTGTAATCACATGTCCAGTCTTATAGTTATATATCTCCTTAGAGCAAGTGATCGAGCTCTCTGACGCTCTTGAAAAGTTCACATAAAACGTCTATGCAAAAATAAATAATTTTTATTTGAAATATTTTAAGATAAGAAACATCTGCTGAGGCCGTTTACCCGGTAATACAAAATGAACTTAATTAAGAATAAGGTATTTGTATGTGTATTTTTTTATTCTGAGACGTTCTCACTTTATTACAAAGGAGCTGAATGAATAGCACTTCTGTGTACATATTATGATGTGTTCACGTATTTCTTCTCTTGTCGTGCACAGTTGGCCGTCCTTGCAACGTGACTGCCGCCCAGCTGTGTATACAAAACGCCGAGTGTGACGTCACTGGTGGTCTCAAGAACACGTGCACGTGCAGACAGGGCTACTCAGCGTACAACAACAGCACCGAATGTTTCGGGAATGGTAACAACAATAGAGTAAATTCCAGGTCATAGCTAATGTAAGGTTAATGCCTCTGTGAACTTAAAATTATTTAAGAAAGCTTTACTAGGCCGAACGGAAAGGATTCGAATACATTTTAGTTAATTCAAGTGCATATAGGCATCGTTCTAATATTCTAGCGCTATATGGCTTATAAGAGAACATCGAAGAAGGCCTTTTGGGGATAACACTGTTGAAGAGAGTCCTATGAGAGCAAAAATACTTCACGTGCTTTAACATTGTAAATAATATTTCTGTTTATTTTAGATCTACCAGTTTAGAAAATGTGTTCCATACCAAATGTTCTAAACGTTGAATGTTCAATTAGTTTTCATATACAAAAACACATAGCTTATGCAGTATATAATTAGGGTGTATAGTGTATACTGGCTGTTAGGGAATGTAAATGGGTTGTCAAAGGCAAAGTCATGGTGTGTAATGCGATATATTTGGTTTTGGAATTGCTTATATGTTTCAATTGGTGCCATTTGTACCACCACCGATGAATGCATACAGCACGCAGTGTGCAGGGACCTTACGTGTATATGTGATGACTTGTATACCCCCTCTGCAGACAACACCAAGTGCATTGGATACGGTGAATTAGGACAATGAAGATTGGTTGTATTGAAATTATTTTTTCAAAAGGATCACTTTGCAAGTAATGTTTCACCATTTTGAGACCAAAACATCGCGGTAAGGGTCTATCTGTACTGTGTCAAAGCAGTTATATGAAGTAAAGTCTATAAAGTTTTCCTTCGCGTAGAAATGAAAGTTAATGCATGGCTAATATATTACATTCAAACGTTTCTGAAATAACAACATAAATATTCAAACGTTTCTAAAATAACAACATAAATGTTCAAACGTTTCTAGAATAGCAACAGTAATGTTGAAGCGTTTCAGGAATAACAATATAAATGTTCCAATCTTTCAGGAATAACAACATTAAGGATTAAACATTCTTGGAATAACAACATAAATTTTCAAACATTGCTAGAATAACAATATAAATGTTCGAATGTTTCAGGTATAACAGCATAATTGTTCGAACGTTTCAGGAATAACAACATAAATGTTCGAACGTTTCAGGAATAACAACATAAACGTTCAAACATTCTGGAATAACAATATAAATTATCGAACATTTCTGGAATAACAATATAAATGTTCGAACATTTCTGTAATAACAATATAAATGTTCGAACGTTTCTGGAATAACAAATATAAATTTTCGAACGTTTCTGGAATAACAATATAAATGTTCGAACGTACCTGGAGTAACAATATAAATGTTCGAACGTTTCTGGAATAACAATGTAAATGTTCGAACGTTTCTGGAATAAATATTTAATGTTCGAACTTTTCTGGAATAATAATATAAATGTTCGAACGTTTCTGGAATAACAATACAAATGTTCGAACGTTTCTGGAATAACAACATAAACTTACACGGCGCCGTATACTTACAGTCGTTGCGGGTTGTCACAGCAACATGACGAGCTGAATTGCTAAAGCTGAGTGTATCTCCAGCCTTGCTGGTTACCATGGCGATACAACGTGCGAAAAAGGTGGGTTTTAAGAGAAAACAATCTTTAAAAAAAATGTGTGTATATGCTCAGTACATATAGCATATATATTTAGGTAGTTCGTGAAAATCCGTTTGCAACAAAGGAGTTGCAGTGTTGTTAAACGTTGGCGGGAGATGTTATTGTTACAAACTGCACTGTGTGTTTAAAATGTCCAAGAATGTATTTGAAGGAAATATCATATTTAAACTTACCAATCCACTTAAATATATTTTTTGGCGAATGTTGTTTGTTTTACTGGATGATATGAATAAATAAAAATTATAGCCGAATTAAAATAATTGGCACTTGTGATTAGTATATTTGTTTTCAAAAGGCGGTCAGTAAATAATCAATGGAATACTATTTTAAATTATTGAGTATATATAAAAAAATTGTGTTTGTCCATTTCAGCTCCCAGTAAAGAGGATTCGTTCTGGGAAACAGTCGGCACCATTATCGGTTGTGTCTGTTTCGTGTTCCTTGTCGCAGTCGGCATTGTCGTATTCTGCTGCACGCGCAGGAAATGACCTTCTTGTTGTTGATTTTTCATACTTTGTGAAAGACAATATTAACTTGTTCTAATTTATTCCTTACTGATCTGGATTCACGTTTCACATGATTTGTTATACTGTTCCGATAAAATATAAAAGAAAAAAATATTTCTTTTATAATTAGATTTAAATTACATTCAAATGTCACTACTTAGTTTATTTAGTTGACAAGTTGCTATTTCTCTGTGAAGAACTAGTACACTAATTTACCCATTGTTGTTAACGATATAATCATGCATATTGTATATACATGCGCGTGTGACGTGTTATTTGGACTTACAAATATATTGACTGGACCTAGTTCATTGTAAATGTATTGTTGTTGTTATGTACATTTATGCATTGCGACAGCGTTTACAAACAGCTTTGATATTCATAATCGAAGTGATTAAACTGGCATAAAAATACAAATGACGATCATTTGGAAGATATTAGAGTATATTTCCTTTAAAAGTCGTGGAAATCACGATGACATAAATGTGGATTTAAATATACATGCATGTAACATCAAAAAAGTAGTGCTGTACTTTTATTTTAAACTCTTAAACTCTTTATATATCAAGTTATATATCAAAATAACCTCTCGTACATGTCTTAAATAAGTTAAATTATGCCAAGATTGAATTTACTTGAGCATGTAAACTTCTGGAATAGTTGTTCGTGTTTAACTTAAATGTGAGGATCCTCTACTCATGATTTCACTCGAATTATAATGTCTTTTAGGTACTTGTATCGCTGATTATCATATTCTCAAATTTTATTTTTTCATTTGAACAGATTCAAATGTCCATGAATATTGCAAATTTAACCATCTGTACCATTGCAATATATGTGACTTCCAAACAACACCCCCTGTATGTCGGTAAACCAATTTGCAGATGATAAATCAAATTTCAGAGTAAACATGTTGGACAAATTACTTATTACCATAATTTATTTACAACAAATCTTTTAGGTAGGTTTCAATATTTAAATATCGCACACAATATAATGATATTTCGTACGTATAATGCGCTGTTACAAACGATTCCTTATGGCAATTATTTGGCCAAATCAGTATGAATTTGGTTAAGAATGTAGAAAAATCAGTAAAGTTGGCAATATTTTATGTAAACAAGTACTGATCAATTAATGTTTTTGCAATTACAAATGAACGACTTACGTATCAGCCGTTCTTTTTTGTATATCTACTTCATGTGTTGTTTAAATTCACCAAAAAAAAAACGCGTTATATTGTTATTTTCGTGGAACAATATAATGTAAAATTGATAAAGCCCTAACTTTTAGGTGATAAGTCCAAACTTTTTTCCAGATAAATGGACCGAATGTTTTATTGTACCATTACATAAGAAAGGAGATTTAAATAACCCAAATGTTAAATGTCATAGGTACATTGTTCACAAATTTGATTAAAAGTAAGCAATCAAACTGGGTAGAAAATTAATACGTATTGTTGGAAGCACAAGCTGAATGTCGAGCGAAAAAAAAATGGGAAAAACATATAACGTATTTGCCCTTCACCATCCGCATTCATGAGTAGGAAGCATTTTAATATGCCTATATCAATACCACTTGCACCTTTTGAGTACAATATATCATCCATGTCATTGAGATACAAAGAAAACAAAGAAAAAAGAATCGGGAAAAAAACACTCGCCTTGTCTTGACCTAACTGACTCTCAGATGCAGTTCCGATATCATTATGTCGTAAGTTATGAGTAAACATTGCTTTTATAACTGTAAAACGTCGTCCTCGAATACCGAGTCTGTATATTCTGTACCAAGGATATCCCTTACAATCAATCAATCAATCAATCAATCAAAGAGGTACTTGTAATGCGCAAATATTTATGTTGCATATCCTCTTGCGCTTCACAGTAATGTTTAGCAAAATTTTTTATTCTGCACTTTTTGCAGTCTTTCAATTTGATATGCTGGTATCTCTGCGAACAGCCCATTACAAAAATCAATATGTGAATGAACAAGCCCAGGAACCAGTGTCTCTGTTGATTTTTTAGAAAGATACTTCCGAATGCCTTTAAAATTTCTGATTTGTATGTTTGCTATTTGACATTTCTTTCTGATTTGGCCATCAAATCCAAAAGTACTCTCCATCGACACACCTAGGTCTCTTACTTTATCAACAGATGCTACTTCACATCCACCTACGACAATACTACGTTTGCTAGCTGATGAGCTGTTCCGTATCTAATAATTTCTGTCTTCGAATTGTTCATCTTTAATTTTTCATCCATCCAATGATGTCGTCAAGACCAGCATTTAGGTTTTCAAGAACGGATGTTTCATTCACATGACTGACAGCTTTAAAACTGAATGCAACCTTGTGGTCATCTGCATACCCATATAACACAGCTGGATATTTTGAAACAACTCTGCTCAATGCAGCAATATAGAGGGTGAAAAAGATCACTGGTCCAGCGCACGAGCCTTGAGGAACAACATATTTCAGTTTTTTTCCATGTTAGCGAAGCTGTTATTGATAACTACTTTCATTGTTTTATTTGATAAATATGATTCTACACATTTTAGAGGAGTTCCACTAAAACCAAAATTATAAGTCAAGGTCTGCAGCACAATAGGAATGTCCACTGTATCGAAAGCAGCACTGAGGTCAATCATAACAACGATGGTCACTTGGTTAAAGCCCTACATAACAGATCACTTTACATTTTTATCATCACAGTCTCAACGCCGTGGTTTTAACGATACGCACTTTGATAGGAGGAAAGAAGATTATTTGTTTCGGTGTGTTCAACAATTTGCTGAAGAGCAGCTTTTTCAAGTATCTTGGACAGAAATGACAAGTTTGAGGCAGGTCTTTAATTCTTAAGATCCAGGGGAAGAACCTTTTTTCTTCAATAAAGGTCTTATCACAGCAGTCTCCCATTCTTGTGGAAATGTACCGAATGCAAGTATTTACAATTTCCGTAACAAATAGCAACAAGCTATGTAAGTTTTCCTTAACTTTTGGAGTTGGAATAAGATCCAGTTCACAAATTGTTGATTTTGATTTCTTGATGAGCTTGGCTACATCACATTCAGTCATTGGCCTGAACTGTTCAAAAGATGGCCTGTTCTTGTCATCAAATAGAGTTTCAACAGTTCAAAATGCTGGTTCATGATCAATCGTGTCTAAGGTGTCTCTGAGCTTTGCAATTTTGACATTAAAATACCACAAGAAGTCATTGACCAGAGTTACATCGCTAGCACTGATGGTAGAGATTGTCTTTCTGCATCACAAGTAGTTTTGATGTTACATTGTACAGGGCTTTGGGGTTGCCCTCAGTTTGCTCAATCTTGCCTTCATAGAATTCATTTTTAGCGACAGTCAGTTTAGTTGTGTAGCAATTTCTGACTTTTTTGTACACTTTTTCAGTCAAACTAGTTTTGTGAAGTAAATGGCCTTGTTCTATACTTCTGTTAAATTGTTTGAGATATCTCAGATAATTGGTATACCATGGAACATCTGGGAATCAATGTAATCAAATGCCATTGTAATGTCAATAAAACAACAATAAAATTGCTTATTTTAATTAAAAATATGTTATTAAATGGTGATGGAAAAATAAGTGCCAAAGTCAGCACACAGAATGACTTTATATTATCGGAGACAGGGATACTTGACTTTTTAACTATGAGTAAAACGAATATAATAAAGTACTGGTTTAAGGTGATCTGTTCTCCATAACATAAATTCATTAAAATGATATATAAAATTACGCTAGACGATATTGAAAGTAATTCCCCCAATAAACAACTCGGCAAGTGAGGTAAAATTAATCATTGGGATTCTATCATGTCTGCTTGGCACAAGGTGTTGGTGATCTCACTGGTTTCTCTTCTGCAAAGAATTACTGACACTTTTGTCCAAGGTGTAAGGACGCATAAATAACTATTCAAGGGCAGTATTTAAAATAATATATCTTCTGTTTTGAAATTCATTTTTACCTTAAATGTGTTAACATCGAGAAGGGAAGGTGGAATAATACCGATATTAGTAATATAGTGTTTGCCCAGTTTGCCCTGTTCTCGAAGGTGAATATATTTTTATTTTTGAATGTAACATCTACTCACAAACAAGACAAAAATACAATACATATATCAGTATATTATATACGTCACCCAAGCATGTTAAAAACCACAGAGTTATTTTCCTCACAGAATCCAAATGCTATCAAGTTACTAGCTGTCTATGCATGTCGAGCTTCTGAAATGACAACTAGTGTCAGTATATGATGATTCATGCTAGTTTATTAAGTTACATGCAGTACATATCACTTTTATGAATACAGTGCATATTACTTTTGTTTAACTTAGATACAAATTATTTTTGCAAAGCATGAGAATACAGTACCCATAACTTTCACGTATTACTTAAATACTGAAATTACTTAAATATAAATTATTTTTGTTAAGCATGATAATACAGTACAGATCCCTGTTATGTCTGTTATGTATTACTATGATAAAAATCATTTGTGTAAAGCATGAGAATACATTACAGATCACTTTTATGTATTACTAAGATAAAAATTATTTTTGTAAAGCATGATAATACAGTATAGATTACTTTTGTGTATTACCTAGATACAAATAATTTTGGTAAAGCACGAGAATACAGTACACAATACATTTATATAGTACGCGCAGATATATATAATGTATTTCTCTTTCTTAAAACATGATAATATTATTTGTTCCTATTTGTATAATTGTTATTCATGACTGTCATGTGCCATGTTGACCTTATTCGTTTTGTTTTCCTTTACAAAAAAATACTCATTTTATCGCACAGTTTGAGCTTTATCCAGTTTAAGTTTGGACTTTACACATTTTCTTTAAAAAGTTCGGCTTTATCCATAAATGAGCCTACCATTCCAATATATAAATAATTTTAACCCAAAAATCCCTACGGTATCAACTAATAAACGTTTGAATGCCCGTCTAGATAGATTATATCATTATTCTGTAACGGTTTAGTTCACTAATTTGTCGATTTAGATGCCAAAAATAAAATAAATACGTCGCATTTTTTGAATATTTTGTAGTTCCTCCAGACAATTTATATATTTCTTCTTAGAAAAACGCAGATTTAATGCACTTAATACATAATGGCGTTGGACATGACTTTAAACATTTGTACAATAATTTTGTATTTATACTGACTAAAATCGCCGAAAATTTCAAAATATGTACCTACCTGTCAATTGCGGACGACATGTTATGTCTGAAATTTGATTTATCATCTGCAGATTGCTTTACCGACGTACAGGGGGTGAACAATGTAGTATACATTTATATGTATACATACATGAGTTGCCTTCACAAAATATATGGAATCGCCATAAATATTCTGCGCATTACTTACAGTTGCACATATTGAACCAGTGGTCTTTATATCTTATTCGGAATATAGTATATGCTTATAATAATCAATATATGAACATCCAGTATTGTTTTCTGTGGTTTAAAATCGAATATGGCTCCAATATAACCTTACATATTGCCCACAATTTAAGTCAAGTACCCGACAAAATGCCGCAACAACATCGACAAATAGGGACAGAAAAGATAATATGAATATGAACATTGTGATAGAAGTTATAATGATGATGTTGATGATGATGATGATGGCAATGGCGATGATGATGATGGTGATGATGATGATACCGATTGCGATGATGATGACGATGACGATGATGATGATGATGATGATGGTGATGGTGATGATGGTGATGGTGATGGTGATGATACCGATTGCGATGATGATGATGATGATGACGATGACGATGATGATGATGATGATGATGGTGATGGTGATGATGACGATGATGATGATGATGATGGTGATGGTGATGATGACGATGACGATGATGATGATGATGATGATGATGATGATGATGGTGATGGTGATGATGATGATACCGATTGCGATGATGATGATGATGATGATGATGATGATGGTGGTGGTGGTGGTGGTGATGATGATGATGATGATGATGATGATGATGATGACGACGATGACGACGATGAAAAGGACGATGATGATAATGTGTAGAAACACTGAAAATCACGAACAAAATATGTCCTAATGTGTAAACAGTGTTTACTTTAAACACACTACGATACACTCAGCCATTACGTCATGGTAAAAAAAAAAAATGGAAAAAAAAATCATTCTTTTCTTACGTACATAAGTATAATATTTCGGAGTTCAACTTACAAACCTGCTATACACAACAACAATCAGAAAACAATCTTGTTAAAAACTTCATTTGAATGTTTACATACTTCGTTACGAAATTGTGCAGTCAGTTCGGGACTCAAACCAGGAACCTCTGGCTTTCACCGCAAATGCACTTCCGGCTCTGCTTATAGTGACAAATATAGTTTGAGGCGTGTCTGGAAAATCTGGCCTAATGCATGTGCGTAAAGTGTCGTCCCGGATTTGCCTGTATAGTCTCATCCGAGACAACACATTCCGCCTACAGTGGATTTATGTTTAGAAGAGACTTCCTTGCAACTGTACGCACATGCATTAAGCCCAGGTTTCACACGACACGCCTCATTTCATACAGTGCCACTCGCAATTGTGTTTGCATCATTGTGCATGTATACGCATTCGATGTATTTATAACTAATTTTATGAATTTTGAAAATGATCTGTCTGGAAAACCAAGATGCAAAATTATGTCATGCACAATGGGTTGAAATTGTACACCGGAAGATATACGGTCTACGTAGATGAGCATTTGGAGGGAGATCTTCAAAGCGCACGTACATTATTTGCTGCAGTCGTTAACACAACAAAAATGGATTATTTAAAGTTATTCAAAGTAAGTGAACAAATCGTTAAGTACAATTTATTTTATTATTTTATTTTATGCATATTCTTCTCCTCGTTCGCATTGTATGCATGTAAATTAATAAAGATCTACCGCGTTTCACATCTACACTTTGAAACGCGTAAATGTGTGATTCGCTCATGTGCACTTTAGCTTAAATAATAATAATAACAACAATAATAATATTATTATTATTATTGTTATTATTATCATTGGTATAATAATAATAATAATAATGATAACATTAATACTAATGATAATAATAATAATAATATTATTATTATTATTATTATTATTTATTATTAAAATTATTGTTATTATTATTATTATTATCATTATTATCATTATTATTATTTCTCTTTATTTTCCTAAGGTATCTCATTAAAACAACACAAAAAGGCGCCGACTCAGTTTAGATTATTTTCAACAATCCACATTTATTCAGATTTTACAAAAACATTTTTTTAGGATTTGTCATCCTTTAAACAGTTTATACGTAGTTTACCTATTCTACAAATTTTTCAAACTATTTTTTTTTACATTGTGTTGGCCTTGATACAAAATGGAAATATTCGGTTTAGTCAGTAATTCCAAATAGGTTTCAATTATATCACGAACTTCTTTACGGCACATCGATCTTATACGATATTTAAACAACACGCTAAACGCGTTTCACAAAACTTTGTATATCCCAAATTTGCAAGTTCGGCGGGGTGGACTATACTAATGAAGAAATTAGTTTTGTAAAATGTCTTGATGAATGTATTTTATGCCCAATGCGAATTGTTGGCTTTAATGTACAAACTGTACATGCTTCATTTCGTACATAATTATATTACATATTGATAATGATTTTTTCTGGATCAGGTATCTTTGATGACTTGTCTTCTGGTTTTTCCGAAAGACATACAGACAGGTAATTATTAGATAATTATACTAGTGTTGTTATTAATTATCAATATATATTTTATGAAGAAGTCAAACTTCAAACATTGCTAATTTATTTAATCACAACGTTTCGGCTGAAAAGCCTTCTTCAGGTAACATGTTATGACAAAGACGTTATAATTATCGAAATAGACGTTGTAAAATTATATTTGTATATTATCATTTGAGGTGTAAACTACTTTGACACTACAAATTCAACATTTCAAAGTGTAATGAACTTATCAAATTAGATGCAGATAAAGATATCTACAAAAACATGATATCTTCATATTTGGCTTAAGTGGTTATAGGTTTTCCACAGTTTACGTAATTTCTTCACAAACAAGTATGCTATTAATAGAAATCAGAAGGTTATTCCTAAATATCATATTTTAAATTACTGGTTTCCCAAACTTCTACACAATTTTCAGAAAATGTATTTACAGCATTATGTGTTTTCCGTAACTGAATATAGAACACACTGGAAAGAACAGCGTTTTACGCACGATCTTACTATTAAGCGAGGAGTGATGTTTTGTTAATATGCATTAAATACTGAGCTTTTTGTAAGCATAAGATATGTCATATAAATAACTGTTGTTTTTACATGGCGTGTTGGTTAAACACAACACATACTAATTCTAGCTATTCTGACTAAGGCAGCTGCATCATCTTACCCTGTCCAATGTGCTGAATTCTGTCCGTAAACACTTTTAAAGTTTAGTTTAGTTTATTCGATAATACAGTAGGCAATAAGCCCATGAGTATACATGTAATGTCAATACAATATACATAAAACAAAGTCACTGGTCATTCAAAGGATAAACATCAAAATTAAATGTTTTAAATGTTGCTTCTTGAACAAATATTTGGTACATAAATAAATGAAATACTACACATTCTAGTTGCCGCAGATTTCCTCCTTGACTCTAACACCACGTGCACGGTTGCTAACGGTATCTGTGAGACGAGGTGCCGATGCATTGAAGGCTTCATCGTCATCAACGAATTCTGTCTCGGGAAAGGTTGGATGCCCTATTAACTTGCACAATATGATTTAAACTTGCCATGCAGGGACCAAATCAGTTCTTTTACAAAAATGTTATAATGCATGTTTCATTTATATCCACCATTGTTGCCTTTCTTCATCCAAGTGATAAGAATGAAATATTTAAAAATCATTATCACTGTAGATTTGCAAACATAAGTACAATTATTCAATTTAAGGATAACATAATGACTTCAAAATATTAAAGTTAAATGATATAATATTTTTATTGGTATTGGTAATATATAAATAACAAATACATGGTGTTGGATGTATCATGTTTTAAAAAAGCAAGGTTATGCTAACACACACACAGTTAAATTGATTGTGTTTCTATAGTCGGTACTCTCTGTTCGATGACACCAGACTGCATTCCCGACGCCGCATGTGTGGGTACCTCCGGTTACAAACGATGCACATGTAAAGACGGATTCCTGGCGTATTCCAGCAACACTGAATGCCGAGTGAAAGGTAAGTGTCGATCATAATGCTAAATTTTACTGAAAGCAGATGCATTTCCAGCAAACAAAATGAACTGATACGTATACTGATCATAGATCGAGCGGTATTTCCGGACGTAACCCTATCGGATATTTGAACTAGAGATTACCGAAGCAATGGTATTTGTATTACGTTGTTCATGACCTTTGTTAGTAAACTGTTATCACGGTTGATGTATTTCAAATCCTTTACGCAGTTGGCCATCCTTGCAACGTAACAGCAGCTCAGCTGTGTATCCAGAACGCCGAGTGTGACGTCACGGGTGCTAAGCAGAACACGTGCACTTGCAGGCAGGGCTACTCAGCGTACAACAACAACACCGAATGTTTTGGGAATGGTAAGGAAACTTATACATAACAAATGGGTATCATAGTACAGAAGGTCACATTATTAAACATTTCAGATGGCCTAGGGCAGCCTTGCAAAACCTTGATTGTGGACAACGTTATACCAAAGACTTTGTGTTATTGAATTTAATCGATGCGTTGAAAATAGTTTTACGCGGCGGGCTTGGCCGCGCAGTGTAAACAATTCAGAGACGAAGACTGCGCTAGCGCGTATTTAATTACGAAACAAATTGATATGTTAAGATTGAATTTCGAAAACATTTCAGCTGGTGCCACTTGTACCGCCACCGATCAATGTATACAGCACGCAGTGTGCAGGGACCGCACGTGTGCATGTGATGACTTGTATACACCGTCTGCAGACAACACCAAGTGCGAAGGATACGGTGAGTTATGACAATGGCGATTCATTTTATTGGAGTTATTTGCAGACAACACCAAGTGCTTAGGATACGGTGAGATAGGACAAGTGTGATTCATTGTATTGGAGATAATCAATTTGCATTCAAGTACTGTTCCACCATCACTAATTTGGATTTACAGTGTATACTGGCTGTTAGGGAATGTAATAGGTTGTCAAAGGCAAAGTCATGGTGTATAGTGCTATATATTTGGTTTTGAAATTGCTTATAAATATGTTTCAGTTGGTGCCACTTGTACCACCACCGATGAATGCATACAGCACGCAGTGTGCAGGGATCGCACGTGTATATGTGATGACTTGTATACCCCCTCTGCAGACAACACCAAGTGCATAGGATACGGTGAGATTTGACAAGGGTGATTGGTTGTGCTGGAATTAATTTACAAAAGGGTCACTTCATTCAAGTAGTGTTTCACCATCACTATTTTGGATTTACAGTTTATACTGGCTGTTAGGGAATGTAATGGGTTTTCAAAGGCAAAGTCAGGGAGTATAGTGTGATATATTTGGTTTTAAGAGTGCATATATGTTTCAGTTGGTGCCACTTGTACCACCACCGATGAATGCATACAGCACGCAGTGTGCAGGGACCGCACGTGTATATGTGATTACTTGTATACCCCCTCTGCAGACAACACCAAGTACATAGGATACGGTGAGATTGCCAAGGGTGATTGGTTGTACTGGAATTAATTTACAAAAGGGTCACTTCATTCAAGTAGTGTTTCACCATCACTAATTTGGATTTACAGTTTATACTGGCTGTTAGGGAATGTAATAGGTTGTCAAAGGCAAAGTCAGGGTGTATTGTGTGATATATTTGGTTTTAAGAGTGCATATATGTTTCAGTTGGTGCCACTTGTACCACCACCGATGAATGCATACAGCACGCAGTGTGCAGGGATCGCACGTGTATATGTGATGACTTGTATACCCCGTCTGCAGACAACACCAAGTGCATAGGATACGGTGAGTTAGGACAATGGCGATTCATTTTATTGGAGTTATATTGTGCGATATATTCGGTTTTAAACTTGCTTATAAATATGTTTCAGTTGGTGCCACTTGTACCTCCACCGATGAATGCTTACAGAACGCAGTGTGCTGGGGTCATACGTGTATATGTGATGAATTGTATACACCGTCTGCAGACAACACCACGTGCATAGGATACGGTGAGTTAAGAAAAGGGCGATCGAATACAAAAAAAGTTTAATAGAAAGTTTTATTAACTATACAAATGCACTCAACAGCTACAGGACCAAACAACTTCAGTGCGATTCTATGCTTCTGACAAACATGTTTTGTATCTATGATCATTGTTTTTACCAACTGTACCTCGCAGTGGCTTTTAAATTTACTTCAAGGTAACGTTAAGTAAGGACTGTTTTCACATTGAGACGTGTATAAAATCAGGTAATTTGCCAGTGTCCGTTCTCAGTACTGTTTATGCTGTTATGCTGTTACGTTCATTTGTAGTAATCTCTTTCAATATATACCTTATGCAAGACGTTAAAGGTGCAATAACAATATGTAAAAGACTGCGATTTTACCAGCTTTTTAATTTACTGCGTAATTTGACATTGATGCATGTTATCACACTTTATTTACTCTTTATGCATCGTATGTTATCTTGTTCAAACGTTTATGTTCAAAAGTTTTCACAGAGGAAAAAATAATTTACATAATACATGTAATATACAGTGGGTGCGCTGTGCCACCCAAGCACGACGACTTGTGTTACCAATGCCGCATGTATCAACGTTCAGTGCACGTGTAAGGACGGTTACCAACGTTACGGTGACGGGGGCAAAACGTGCAAAAAAAAAGGTCAGCCCCAGTTGTAATAGACAATGACACTGCATTGAAAACATGTATGCAGAGCTTTTTCATATATATCAGAAATGTATGAATACATTAACTTATTTTAAGTTATACATAAAATACATGATCGCGTAAAAAAGGCGTTTTCATTGGTCAGTAATTTGTGTTTAGATTACGTTTGAGATTGTCATCTTTCGTAGTCATAAGGAGAGGTATTTCCTTGAACATATGGTATTTCAAAGTGCAGACTGACACACACAAATGTACACTGTCTTCTTAACAGTTCTGTTTTTTGTCATTCTAAAGTGTATAAACACATATACAGCATGGATAACTTGGTTGGCGATGTTCAAAACAAAGAAGAAAACCTGAAAAATCTGGCCGTATAAAAATGATATGAAGCTGGTATTCTCCTGTCAAACTGCCGCGCATGTGCGCAAAAACGTTTTGCTCTTATTGTCATATGGCTTCTAATACGGGAACTACAATCGAGGGTTGAAAATCAGAAGGTCTCAACTCCCATTTAAATCGAATGCAGTTGGTACTTTCTGGTTTTCATCCTTCGAAATATAAACAAAATCCGTTTTCTTCAAACGCCTGTGATATTCTGCCGGCATTGCAATCGCCTACATTTATTGCACGTGTCTAAGTTAATATGAGATGACAGCATAAAATTACTAAATGTTTATTTATTAGCACGTTTTCACTGTTGATTGATTTTGTTTGATTTCAGACGATACTATGTGGCTAATTATCGGCTTGGTGGCCGCGTCCTTCGTCGCTCTTATCGTGGTGATATGCGTTGTTGGCCACTACTGCCGCCGCAAGAAATAACATTACTTTTGTTGATTTCAGTTTTTCAATATCAAGGGCATTATTAAATATTTGTACTATATTACTATTGACGTGATATTTCATGCGTCAGAGGGCTTCACCAAGAACACGCCTGTTCTGAAGTGTTGTCGATATAGAGGGCTAATTCATTATACCAGTAATATTGTAAAATTGCTGTGTATGACTGTGCACCGTGCAAAAATTATTTCTTTATTTTGCTTTTAGGCCTTAATTAAAATTAAGTTCGTTTGCCCTTTTCCGACCGACCCACAAAAAAAGCTGCCAACTCAAAATATTTTATTGCAAAATCTGCGGTAATATTTTTTTATTTAGTTATTTTTTCTTACTTTACATTTTGTATTTTCTTTCACTCGCAATTTTCTTACGCTACAATTTTGATCATTAAGGCGCTTAAACAATACATTAAAAAGTGTGGTTTCCAGCGTACTACGACGTAATAGTACCTCTGGCATGGGCTGATAAAAGAATAGAATAATTTAAACGTTTGTAGTAGGACTGGTATTCTCCCTTGTGGAGACTTGTTTGAGTTATATATCTGTATATATGCATTAAACACATCTTTTTATCTGTTCAAGTTATTATTTTGTTTATGATCCTGTTAAATTAGAATTTCTAATATGAATCTAATTATTTACTGTCAGGTTTTGCATATTTTGTAATGTTATCATTTTATTATATGTGTTGTGTTTACTGTTTGTATGGGGAAGTAGATCTTCCATTATTGCACTTAAAGCTCCGTCAGCAATGTATTATTTGGAATTTATATACCACTGATATATTTCCCCAGTAAGTTCAGTTGATTAAAATTTTAACAACTCTTGTTTTATTCCTATCAAAAATCAAAAATTTAAATATGATAACCTTTCTTTGTTAGCCTTTCTTTATTAAATTGTTCACTTACAAAAACAATTTTATTTGAGAGGACGGAGACATCGGAGTTAAGAACATTTTTGATGTTTAGCTCACGAAGAGTTATTTGTATAGAAGACTTCTCCTGTGTCGTCCGTCGTCCGGTGTCCGTATGTCGTTGACAGTTTGAAATGTAATAGCGATAAAGACAACATTTATGTTCCATTTTGACCTAACTGTTTGTGTATGACCATACAATCTCGGATGGCATCGATAATGGGCCAAATCGGACCAGAATTCTTAGTGTTATTGACCCCTTTTTGAGAAAATGCAGACATAGCATTTTTATGCCCCCGGCACCTGTATGTGGGAGGCATATAGTGATTGTCCTGTAAGTCTGTTCGTGACAAGGTTAAGTAGATTTTACCGTTTCGTCTAGCATAAACACCGCTTACTACAAAGCTTTGATACTTACATAGTTGTTGCATATGACCATTCCCTATCCACCCATATCACCCAAGCTAACTTGGACCTAGACCTTGAACTAATTTGCACTTAGAATAATTCAAATGGGTTGTTTCTTGGTTAACTAGATTTTACCGTTTCGTCTAGCGCCAACACCGCTTGCATCAAAACTTGGATGATTACGCAGTTGTTACTTATGACCGTTCCCAGTCCACCCATATCACCCAATCTCACTCTGACCTTGACCTAATTTGCACTTACTATAATTTAAATGGACTGTTTCTTGGTTAACAAGATTTTACCGTTTCGTCTAGCACCAACGCCGCTTGATACAACACTTGGATACTGACACAGTTGTTACTTATGACTATCCCCAATCCATCCATATCATCCAACCTCACTTTGACTTGACCTAATTTGGACTAAGGAATGGGCTGTCCAGCACCAACCGGGGGCATGTGTGTTTATCAAACACAGAATCTTGTTTTTCACTAAAGTTCTCTTCATTTTTTATCTAATATTGACCAAACATCAACGGTTTGTGTTTGACAATAAGGTCTCAGTAGAAGTCAACAATGGGCCATATAACGCCACAAACACCGGAGTTGCGGCTCCTGTGTGGTAAAAAATTGCCAACATTGCCTTGTTCATGTATGAAGTTTTCATTTTTTATTCAATGTTGATCAAGCTTCCACAAGTTTTGAATGACCTTAAGATCTCAGCACAAGCAGCAAATGAGACAGATAAGGCCACGAATACGGGATTTATTTTCCATTAAATTTGAAAATTAATGCAAAAATGGACTTGATGCAAGACTTCATTTTCAACCAATCTGGATGAAACTTGCACACATTGTCTGTGACCATGGGATCTAAAGCGAATTGAATATAAGACAATACACTGCACTCATTTAAGTAAGCCAGCAAGCCTGACATTACTTTAGCGCAACTGTCGCCGTTATCTTTCAGAAAAGCAGCATGAACACTATTCTTCCGAAATTGCCCGCAAAAACTAGAGAACGTATAATTAGGCCCTTTCTTGTTTAACCTTGTTTTTGTTTGTCTTTGACAAGAATGGCAAGCTTTGGGGCCTACCAAAAACATGTATAAAAATTAATCAGCTAGACAAATTATTTAGGAACAGTATGGCGTATTTGTTGAAGCCTGTCACAACAGTATAGGCTTTCAACTGTGTCAGTACTCATCATGGCCTTATTTATTTGTGACATTTTCATCACATTATTTTTGATTTCAATTCATTGATTGATCTGACATTTTTCTAGTAAAACAGTGTGTATCTGTACTGTATTAATATGAGCGTAACTGTCGAGTCAATTTAGCCATTTATTATAATACACATATTTTCTTGTCATAGAGTATGTATCTATGCTGTATTAATTTATAGCATGTCTAGTTAGTTCAGACATTGGTATTAAATAGAATACATGTACTTCGCACATTTCTAAGCAATGCTTATTGTATTTTATGTTTATACTCCTTATTTTAATAAAGCCAGTTTTACCCTGGATATTCTTGGTTGTAGCAATATAGATAAAGAAAGTAATCGTGATTTTTAAACAAAGATACAGTTATAATTAACTGCTATCTGAATGACGACATTCATGTATGACAAAGGTTAAATTATCGGAATATAAAAATAAAATATTTTTCCTATCTACCGAACCATCTCTAACACAAGATTTTTTAATTTAGGCCTAACCTAAATGCTAGTGATTTACGTTACTATAATTGTTACATGAATTTGTCAGGCATATTTAACAAATTAGCATTGTCAGAAAATAATTGCGGAAATGAATGAAAATTATGATATATCACACTAGTGTACATAGTTATGTTAAATAATATAATTAGTTTTGCAAATATTGCATTCATGCTACGCAAATGAAGTAAAAGTAACATTTTGACGTATTGCGAAACTTCTTTCACATCATTTTATTTATAGAAAGACGTTAAATATTTTTTTTTATTGAATAACATCTACTGGAGAAGTTGATAGAAAGGTGCAATTATAAATAATTCTTAATAAAACGCAACCGCAATTTAAATATGAATTCACATGCACAGTAAGTTTATAAATATAAATTCCCCATTTATTGAAATTCTCGGGTTTATGATCCTCCTATTGCTTATTGATGAATTTGCATAGCTCTACCACGCGCTATTTTTCGGCGTAGCTGTCTAAGATGACTTTTGACCTAGATTTCTTGCGATAATTATGCAGTGGGAAAATTGAATGCCAATAGAATTGAGCAATTTTTTCTAATTTTAGGGAATGCAAACTTCAAACAATGGTTTAACGTATACCAATAACTGTTGCATACTTTTGGGGATTAAAAATTTACATAATTGTTTACATTAGCGGTTAAATTAAAGTTATAAACATATCTTCGACATACACTCTAGAAATGAACATAATTATGAACAAGTTTACTCATTGTATGTCATGATCAGAATGTTATATTCATTCAAATAATGAAATAACTATATTGTTTAGCCTTCATAATCGGCGCTCTAAAAATAGCACTTACAACGATTTAATTCACGGGTACGATAGTCTGTCACAGCGTACAATGTTGCCTGCTGAGCTCGCAAGCACAATTTATAAAGTGGTAAATTTCTGGTATTTTTCTGACAAATAAGCAAAACAAATACTAGCAAATTTGATTGAGCTTATATTTCCTATTATTTTATCAATGTGTAAAAATATTATTGTACGCTGTAACCAACTGTCGTCCCGTGAATTAATTCTAGCGAGCACAACTCCAGCGGAGAATCATTCTAAAAATAGCGCGCGGTAAAGCTGTGTTAATACACACGCATCAATTAGCGTCTGGAGAATCCTAAACCCGAGAATTGCCATGAATGGGGAAATCATAAACTTACGGCTCATTAATTCCCGCTATAAATTTTCTGACAATGTTAATTTTTAAAATTTGCCAGACAAATTCATATATCAATTATGTTTACGTAAATTGCTAGTATTTAGCTGATTCATGTATCACTGGTGAAAACTCGGGGTGCTTTATTATCGGTTTATTCACGGCACATATATTAATAATTATTGAGTTTATCTCAAATTAATTTTGGGGGCCGATACGTTTTCTTATAGTGTCCGAAAAATCTAGTGTCCGAGAAGTCTCCTTAGTAGGGCCGAAAAATCTGGATTCCAAGAAGTCTCCTTAGTAGGGAACGAAAAATATGGGGTCCGTGAAGTCACAGCTTGGTCCTCTTATATTATATTTAGGGCAAATAAATGACATCTCAATATTAATTTCTACGCCGATTGTCTTTTTTAAAGACATTTCTTGTTAGAATGATTCACCCTTTATCTCTAGTGCGTTGAATAAGACCCTTTCATACCAATCTTCTCCGAAAATCTACGTAAAGGCTCAGAAAGGTTTCAGAGCGTAATAATTATCACAAAATTGGATCATTGTAATTGCTATTTATAGAGCGTGCAGCTGATGTAGGCTAAACAAAGTAATGATTTCATTGTGTGAATAAATATTACATTAAGTTCATGACATACAATTAGTGAAATTGTTCATAATTATGTTCAGTTCTAGAGTTTACGTCGAAGATATGTTTATAACTTTATTTTAACCGCTAATGCAAACAATTATGTAAGTTGTAATCCCCCAAAATATGCAACAGTTATTGGTGAACATCAAACCATTGTTGTAAGTTGGCATTCCCTGAAATTTGAAAATTTGCCCAATTCTATTGGCATTCAATTTTCCCGCTACATAAAATTATCGCAAGAAATCTAGGTCAACAGTGATCTTAGCTCGCCGAACAAGTGTTGATTTTCCTTTCCAAACATTATTGGTGATTTATTGCAAAAATAATTCCTGTTTTTGACAGTTATAAAAATATGAATACGAAAAGTTAAATTCTATAAATATAAGTACTTAAATCTGATGGTATATCAATTTGAAGGCACTTATGTTAATTATGAACATTCCAATTGATTGTCTTTTTTCGTCAGCTTGCATAAATGACCGTTTGTGATTAATAAATCTATGCGATTAATAAATCTATATTTAGATTTTTATGTTTATGTTGTTATTAAAATTTAAAATTGTCCTTAATCTGTACTTATTTTAATAATTCATTACATAGTGGCAATAGAAAAGAGTTGAAGAAAAATAAAATAAAAAAATACCTCAATAAAAAAATGCCCTCCCTTCTGATTTTTAGGAAAAAGTGCCTAAGAAAAATTATTTTTTTTTAGCCTTATTGCCCTTATTGGGAAATTGAAACTAATATCGTTTTGTATTAATATAATTATTCAATAAGGGAACTATTGTTTCAATGTATATTCAATGATATTTGTCACTAGAAGTCGACTGAACACTTTGTATAAGTAATTGCTATATTGGTCCTATATGTGCAAATATAATAAATAAGTCCCTAATAGGTTAACAGCCCAGATTCAGTCCATACGGGAGCCAACTGTGTATACGAATGGAAACTTTCAGTTTTCCAACGTATTCGAGCGATAACGAGTTTACCCCTGTCAAACATAATACTAAATTCGTTGCACGCCATATTCATCACACTGGTTAGGAAAAACGACCGACCTCCAGTTTATCGAAATGGTTCTCGCTTTATTTCAATACGTCGAAGGTAATTTCGTATCTGTGCAGAAAAATCCAACGTGCTCCAGACGAATTTTCCGCTATGTGGACGCACATGACGTGGAAAGAGAACGAAGATTCTTCCAATCCGTGAGGAATAAAATAGATATACATCAAGTTATCTCTAGTGAAACATCAAAACTGAAACTGAGAAAGTTATCATGCTTTTGTGAAAGTTGTGTTTTTGGAGACTATGTAAGACACGTATAAGATCTGTGACAATGACTACCTTACCCAGAGATGGTGAAGAAAAGGGTCAGAGTGAGGTAACATATAAGGTTACAGACTCAGTTCGAATGGGCAGTCTTGTGGCAGTGCTCACCGAAGAAGAAATTACGCCCTACTACCTGTTCAAGGCAAGGGGAAAATCGTTTACGCACACCAAAAATGAAACGGACGATTGCGGTCACACATTTGCAGCAGGAAATGAAGTTATACGTGGACTGTATTATGATACACAAGAGGATGATCCAGCATACATAGTTGTTCCCTAAAAACAAGCGTTGGTTTCAATCCACACTGTGCTAGTGGTATATAATGATATCCCAACCGTAAACTGTATCAGTACACCAGATGATTTACATGAAGACAGTATAGACTGAATTGACACAATGCATTTATAACGAAAACTGTTATAAAATGAAATTTCTGTTAAAAAAATGTTGTTGTTTTTTTCGTTTTATATAAATTGCGGCAGCATCCAGACATTGCCACGTTAATTATTTAATATTTTGCTAAAAAACGACGTTAAATTATGTTCCGCTTTTGTACGCCACCTTTTGACGTTACGTATAACGTAACGTGCGACCTCCCGGTAAAAATGGTCGATAATGTTATATGTTCGACGTATGTATTTAATATTCTCATATTTCTCCGTTTTGGCATAAACTCTTTTCAAATGACTGCCCTTACGGAATCGCATATGTGTCCCCAATATATAGTCATTTTGCGATTTGTTTTGTTAGTAAGCTATCATTGTATTTATGTTCTAGAGGCCATGCGTTATATAATCAACGGGAGTCACTCACGTTGTATTTCAAAACTTACTAATTTAAGTTCGTATATGACATAAATTGAAAGATTTTGTCAGGATATTACATAACAACGCTAAACTCGGTAATTTGTCGTGATAGACTGTTAGAAAGTATGTGTCTGAGTTAAAATTACGTCAATTTTCACTTGTTGTGATCACAAATCTTGTTGCCCCGTTAGGCTTTCATACTAATCTAAGTGACAGTTATGCGCATCGATTAACGATATGTATTTCAGGAAGTCAATAAACTAGGTAACTGCGTAGATTTATTCAACAAAAAATGTAAGGTTCTTTATGTGTTTATTTATTTTGATCGTGTTTTATCTTGATGAAAATTTACTTCTTTTAATGCTAGTTAGAAAAAAAAAGATCAATTTGTTGTAAAAACAAATTAAATGCATTATATAAAAGTGTCTATATGCATGTCTTTGATTTCCCTATAATTTTATAAATAGCGCGACATTTTGAAATGGATTTTGATTGTTGGGATTCCAAAAGCAAGGGTGGTAATTGATACGATGCGCGCATTTCAAAGTTAGCATACTGCGAAGGGTAAGCAAACGTCTTTTAATTAAGATTTTTGTGAAATATCTTGAAATACGGAACATATATGCAATGCATATAGTTTCATAGCGGAACGTACAAGTGTGTTTCGTCTAAGTTCTGTGAACATTGCAGCAACCGTAATATTGCCGCTGTGTTGTATTGCAATCGGGACGAATTGGATCTATCGCAGTATGCCAACTTGACATTAATGTTGCCACGTTTTCAAGATAAAACAAGCATCGTCACTGTAAGTGACGAATGCCCCCGAAGATGTGTTTTATTATGCTCCGCACAATGCAGTTACCCAAAGGGCAATAACTCCGTAAATATTGAAGAAATAGTTATGGTACTCTGCACTTCCTCTCGAAACCCTTTATCATTAAATAAAGAATCATTGGAATTACTTCAATACTTTTCAAGTTATTTTCCGCATAAGAAAATTAAACGTTGTAGTTACGCTCTGCACAAGAAAAATAAGCCAGAGCAATAGCTCCAAAAATATTCTTCGTTCTTGTACTCAGTAAGTGATCATCATGTATAAATTCCGTTGCCTCTTCTCGGAAATTGATAATGAAAGGTGCAGATTAGTGACTCTATGTTTCTCATAGACTGGCCCCTTATTTAGGTAGACGGTAAGTGTTGTAAACAATATATAGAAAACACCTTTGTCGGCAATTTTAAAGAGGATTTTGAAAACACGCTAATGATATTAATTAATTTCTATAATAGCTATAACTCAAATATTTACTTCGAATTTCAAGAAAACAGAATTCATGTCTCATTCTGTTATTGTCATTAAATATAAATGTATCAAATCAGCCAGCTATTTTCATCGTTCACAGTGTTTTTTTTTCCTCACCTTTGGGAATTTCAGAATGGAAATTTTAAGACAATAGGAAATTTTAGTTTTAGAAAGGCAGTATTATATCTTTTTTTCGGCGGTATTATAAAACATTAATGAATTCTTTTGCTACAAATGGTAACTTAGACTATGCACAAACTTGGTTTGATAATTTTTGTCCGAAGTTGTTTTTTTTGTCAAATTAAAGCTTGCAGTCTCGGGGAACTTTAAGGTAAATATAGGAGAAGATTATGTACTTTTAAGCAGGGCAATAGAGCCCAAAATGGCATAAAAGCACTGTTTCATAAACCTTCGTTCGCAAAGAAACATCCAGAAAAAACGTCCATTCAACCCGCAGTGGTTTGCAACTTACAAACTTATGTTGATATTTCAAAGACTGGTATTCGAATTTTGTGGATATATCATATATTAGATCATATAATATTTTTATGTGCACCTGACAATTCTTGAAATTGTTTACCGGTTTATAATATGATTTTATGTTTATAATTATTAAATTGCACCAATAAAATAAATGCGATAATATTATATTCATGTAGTTATTGCGTCCAAATTAATTCCTAAATACAGTCCCTGGAATAGTCGAAAATGCGATATTATAATCATTGAAATGCAGAGAAAACTCTAAATCTAGAATGCACCTCCCCCCTCGCCGCCCCATGTCGACCCCTGTCTCTCAAACTCCTCTATCAATCTTTAAAATTATGTGGTTTATTTTTTAATCTCTTCAATACTAATACAGTTATGCTCCGAAAAAAAAATAAACCAAAGGGCAATAACTAGGTAAATGTTGAAGAGTTATGTTTCTGTACTCTGCACTTCCTCTGAAGGTCCTCTATCAATATATGTGGTATTATTTTAAGCCCCTTCAAAACTAACGTAGTTGTGTTCCGCACAAGATAATTCACCAAAGGACAATAACTACATAAATATTTAAGAATAAGTTATCGTCCTTGTGCTCTGCTTTTCTTCTCAAAGCCCTCCATCGTTATATGAAGTACCATTATAATTTGAATCCCTTCAATACTTTTCGAGTTATTCTCCGCACAAGAGTGCGGGACTAACAGACGAACAGACGGACGGACGTTCAATGCGATCAAAATATGCACCCGAAGCTTCCTTCGGGTGCATAAAAACACAGTAATATCTCCATAGTTACAACGCTTATATAACACATTAAGAAACGTTCTTACTTAGCGCTATAAAAATACATAGCTCTAGCATATTTGTTGATTTCGGTATAAGATCGTATTTTATTTCACGAGTGTTCATAGAAAATGATATTTTATGAGTGGCGCAGCCACGAGTGAATATTTATATTTTCTATGATCACGAGTGAAATAAAATACTATCATACACCGAAATCAACAACTTTTATTTTTATTTTATGCTGTTGGACATTAAATAAATAAAATTGCACGAGATAAGCTTAAATGATTCCAAAACTGTCACTCGTTAGTATGGTGGGAAAAAAGGTGCCATATTTTGTGAGTCGTTGTCGCTAAATTATTATTTTGTTGAATGTTATAATGTGTTTTATGTAAACATAGGCATGTACATGCTGTACATGTATATACATCTGCAAAGGGTTGTAAACCACTACTTGTAGATCGATGTTATTTATGGAAAAATAGTGCGTTTAATGTTACATTTTCACTACAGTAAAAATATATAATCTAATATTTTTACTGCTCCAACAGTGAAAATTTAAATTGTATTTTACCAATAAAATTCGATATTTCACTGGAAAGCATATAATAAAAGTGTAACGTAAACAAGTCTTCTCTTTCCAGATATATGCCAAGAAATAGAGGATATAAGTTGATTTCGGTGTAAGATCGTATTTTATTTCACGAGTGTTCATAGAAAATGATATTTTCACGAGTGGCGCAGCCACGAGTGAAAAATATAAATTTTCTATGATCACGAGTGAAATGAAATATGATCTTACACCGAAATCAAACAAAATTCTTTTTTTATTTTATGCATTTTGACAATGAATAAATAAAATTGCGCAAGATAAGCTTAAACGTCACAAGTTAGTGTCATCCGACGTCTTAAAAATGACGTCATAAATGATTCCAAAAAAAAAAAAAAACGGTCACTCGTTAGTATGGTGGGAACAAAGGCCATATTTTGTTAGTCGCTGTCGCTAAATTATATTTTTGTTGAATTTTATAATGGGTTTTTTTATGTAAAAACATGCATGTACATACTGTACATGTATATAAATTTGCCAAGGGTTGTAAACCACTACTTGTTGATCGATGCTATTTATATAAAAAAAAGTCCGTTTTATATTATATTTTCACTGCAGTGAAAATATAAAATCTTATATTTTCACTGCTCGAACAGTGAAAATATGAAATTTTATGCCACCAATAAAATTCGATATTTCGCTGAAAAGCATTTAATAAATCACATTTATTCGACGTTTATTTATGCGGCGCAGTAAGCTAACTTTGAAATGTCAAGTATGATAATGCATTGTACGGCGTGCAGTGTTTAAAATACCCAGTAATCGTTATACATTATGTCAGGTAAAACATAGTATTGTTACATGCAGCAGCTTTATTGTGTATGTAGTTTTTATTCAAGAAGAATTTCATAATCGGATGCAGGTTTGTTACATGTAGTCATTAAAAGAATATTAAGATCTATAAAAGCTACATCCAAGCTGTGATGTAAACATTTTTTATCAACTCCTGGTCTGAAACCGCATGGTGGGAATTAACACAGCACCCCTTTACCTTACGGGACGTCGGCCGGGGCCCTGGCTATGAAGTGTTTGCGTTGTTTCTTTAATGGATAATACGGGGCAATATAGGATAACAATTGTTCTTTTGCACGTTTTGATTTCATGCAGAATAACATCACAAAGAATAGCAGTTGTTCGGATCCAGATGACAGTGAAAACGAAATTCAGCAAATAATTGAACGCTTAGCTAACGGACATAAAGTGCCAGCAAAAGAGAGAATGCGATATGAAATATTGCGCTTGTATTCCTTCCGGCAATATCCTACATCAGGGAAGCCCTCAACAATAAAATTTGCAAAAGCTGGCTTTTATTATGCTGCAAACAGTGATGAAGTTATCTGCTATTGCTGTGCAAAACGCATCAGCAACTGGAAAGAAAATGATGACCCTATGCTTGCCCATAAACATGTTACGCCAAAATGTGACTTCCTGTTGAAGAATGAAGAAGTTCAATATTTCAGTTAGAGCCGGTAGTGAAACCGAATCACAACAGAAAGTTTCACGTCAACTTTCGGATTTACACAACACACAATCCAATGTGACTGATACTCGTAGCATTGGCAGACAACCAGATGTCCGAAATGAACTAAGCACTATTAATGTTGCGGTCATTCCAGAAAGGACTCAAGCTTCTGGAAATAATGTCAATGTAAATGGTGGTGCAAATGCTTTCTCCAGTGTGCACTATTCTTGCCAATCCCAAGGAATAGACGACAACACTGGCATGGTCATCCAACAGTGTACACCTCATATTAACAGTAGCAATGGACAATTCACAAGAATTGAGAACCAGACAGGGATCATGGTGCCTCAGTCGGGCAAGGTCCCGATTTTGAACACAGCAGTTCAGTACTCTTCTGATGATCCGATTCCTTCTACAGACGATTTCACTGGTAAGCATCTGAAATTCAAAGGTTTTTTTTGCGCAAAACACTACAACTTTGTCTTATTATGAGTCATTAGGATACATAAAGTGATTAAAGCGAAATCGTACAGTGTGCGATGTACTTGTATTTTGTATTCATGTTTAGGTCAAATACTCGTACTGCAATTCTGCTTTTTACAATATACTACGAAACTCAGAACAAACTTCCCGGTTTTAATAGCATGTTCTTTCTTTATTAAAGATATGTGTTTGAAAATATACCGAATCTTGTCTGATTCTTGTCTTGTTTAATAACAAAATAGTATGGTTTTGTTATTGTGCCATCAAGATAATATTTTGAACTTGTCATTGTTGAGTTGTTTCTTGATTTGCAAAGGTTTGAGCCTGTTGTGAACCCAGTAGTAGTAATAGCCAATGCAACCAACCTCGCAGATCAACTGAGACTTTTGCGACCGATCAAATGCAAACTGGGGCATCATCCAGTCAAGTTCCAATCTACCCTATGTACAGTACGTTTGCTGCTAGGATGGCCAGCTTTGGTGAAAATGCCATTGCCGTTCCGGTCGAAGCGATGTGTAACGCCGGATTTTTCTACCTAGGCTCTGGTGATTCTACCCGATGTTTCTACTGCGGTTTAGGTATTGAAAACTTAAAATTTCATTTTGTCATGGTCTTTCTGGTTAACATGTGTATGTCTCCCCCCCCCCCCCACACGCAGTGGGTAGGGACATATATTGATTTTGTGCTCGACGTCTGGACGTCTGGATGGGTGTCTGCACTCCTGAAAGAAATTTTTGTCTGCGCTTATTCTCCGTATCCCCTGGTCGGATTTTGACGAAACTTCAAAAGATTTATCAGTCTAGTTGTGCATATCGTCTGCATTTCTGCAATATTTTCCACGTGTCACCAACATCGGTAGCATATACAAGTACCTTTACGAAACAAAATAAAACAGTTTGGAGGCGTGACCAACTTTAACTATCTAGAGATAGATCTTTGAATTTTCCAATAATCCAGCGTTCGCGAATTTTTAAGGAAGCTATTTAGCGATAAGTAAAACAACCAAGCCTTAAGTTTAACCATGTCCTGGTGTGAATTACAAACAATCGACGATACGCTATGGATTTGTAACCACGCCTTCTTATATCAGACCTCGACAAACACCGCATTTAATATATGACTGTTTTACAAGACTTGTCCGTCAAACAATTAAGCTCTAGCTTTCTAGATGGCTAATCACATTGCCAATAAAATCTCATCGTGCGGTCCTTTGTATAACTCATAGAAGGTTCTACCGTTATTTTTCAGGATTTTACAATTGGGCCGCTGATGATGATCCGTGGTACGTGCACGCTTGGTGCTCCAGCAGATGTCAGTTTGTCTCAGAAAGACGGTCTATGTTGTAAGACGTGTGTTGCACTCCCGGGAATCAATGTTTTCTTCAATAGTCCTAATACTCTACCTATATTGGGAACCTTAATCACTTCTGTCTTGTCTACGACGACATGGAGGACAGTTGTTGATTTCATTGTAAGATCGTATTTATTTTATGAATGCTCATAGAAAACATATAGAGTGGCGCTGGTATTCATTAAAGTATTTTCAATCCCTTGTAATTCGCTACAATGCATGAAAGAAAACACTTCGAGACCACTCTGCGTTATGAATGAACTGCGTTAGTTGATTGTTTTTTGGTTCGGACAAAATGCCACCGTTTAAAAGTTTTGTTTACAGTTCATATACTTGGCATTGTGTACGTACATTGAAACATTATTTACATGTATACGAATCGCAAACGATCTCAAACAACATACTTTGCTTTAGAATAGATTATCTGGGATGAAAAGAAGTATTTTAGTAAAGATTATACGGTTTATTTTGTTGTTGTCGTTGGTTGTTATTAGGTAGTCATTATAATTACAACAATAGGAACATGGTCAAGATGTCTGTGACATCCAGGCAGTGTTAATTATTCTAATGCTCATGATTATATTTACGGAACGAAGACATTAATGTGGTGTATATTTAAGTCACATAAATATAGTAGGCATACCCAATCTATGCCTTTTATACCAGTGTTGATATAGTAGTTTCAGTCTTGTTAGTGGCACCGATACATCATGCATTTCTGATGACTATGTGTTTTTAGCATTGATGTATTTACAAGAAAGATTGTCGTCAAAATTAATCCTAATCTCAATAAATTATCTACTTAAACTAATGGTTTGTATTAGTGTCGTTCAAATATTGATTTCATGTTGAGTTAAGTTTTCTTTGTTAGAAAATGTTTCCGTCTCAAGATGACATAGTTGTTTGTTTTTTTTACTTTAGGCTAAAAAAATTAATGAACTGTTTCTCAGGCACTTTTTCCAAAAAATCAGGAGGGAGGGCGAATTTTTTTTTATTGAAATATTTTTATATATTTTTTTTATCCTACTCTTCCCTATAGGCACTATGTAATGGCTTATTAACACAAGTAAATAAGTTCAGATTAAAGACAATTTTAAGTTTTAATAACAACATAAGCATCCCTTTTTATAAAATTCTAAATATAGATTTATTAATCACAAACGGTCATTTATGCAATCTGACGTAAAAAGACAATCAATTTAAATGTTCATAATTAACATAAGTGCCTTTAAATTAATATAACTTAAGCATTAAAGTACTTCTATTTATAGAATTTAACTTTTCGTAATTCATATTTTTATAACTGTCAAAAATAGGAATTATTTTTGAATAAATCACCAATAATTGTTGGAAAGGAAAATCAACACTTGTCAATGCAGCTGGCATTTTCGTTTGTATCCATAGGACTTATATTGACACAGATTTTCTTCAAAATTGAAGGAATGCTATTACACAAGCTAAGGCATCTACGAAACAAAAGTTTAAATCGACAAATAGACGATATTTATAAAGGTTCCCAATCGAATATGCCTTTTTTTCAAAATTTACACAGTTTTTCACAATTTGTGTATATCCGATCATAACTAAATCAGACAGGAAGAAAGTTATTGGAAATACCGAAATCTCCAATGGGTTACACTTCTTCCGCTATGTTAAAATGCGGATTCGTTCAATAATCAGTTGCTGTCCATGGTATATGATTCAATACATCGTAATTTTAGTAATAGTTCTTATGAACGTTTATGGTGTTTATTCGTCCGAAATTTGTTTCGTATTTACAAAAGGCATTATTCAAAAGCACTTGGTACGAACGGAAAATACTATAATGTACATTCTTGTTTACCTCAGAGTCATCACCAGTTATCGCATACAGAAAATAGAGGATAGCAAGTTACCAAACTGTTAATAATTTACAGATTTCAATGTGTAGTTTTTGTATTATGTTTAGTAACATGCACATTAGAAACACTTTCTGCAAAGTTTTATTTTTATGCTCACGAAAATTTTCGGGGGAGCATATAGTCACAGCCTTGTCCGTCCGTCCGTCCGTCCGGAGTATTTCTCAGCAACTACTGGCCGGAATTCAACGAAACTTCATGGGAAGCTTCATTAGCAAGAGGAGATGTGCATATTACATTGACGTTCCGCTTCAATGATTTTCTCAGAGTTATGGGGCTTTGAATATTTCTGAAATTAGAATATAGTGCACAATTCTTGATTTTCTTTTCCGGAGTATTTCTCAGCAACTTTTGGCCGGAATTCAACGAAACTTTATGGGAAGCTTCATTACCAAGAGGAGGTGTGCATACTACCAGGACGTTCCGCTTTAATAATTTTTCTCAGAGTTTTGGGACTTTGAAGATCTCTGAAATCAGTATATAGTGCACAATTCTTGACTTTCATGTCCGCGCTATTTCTCAGCAACTACTGGCCGGAATTCAACGAAACTTTATGGGAAGCTTCATTACCAAGAGGAGGTGCATACTACCAGGAAGTTCCGCTTCAATCGTTTTTCTTAAGAGTTGTGGGACTTTGAAGATTTTTGAAATCAGTATACCGGTAAAGTGCACAATTCTTCACTTTCTTGTCCGGGCTATTTCTCAGCAATTACTTGCTGGAATTCAACAAAAAACTTTATGGGAAACTTCATTACCAAGAGGAGGTGTGCATACTACCAGGACGTTCCGCTTCAATGATTTCTCTCAGAGTTATGGGACTTTGAAGATTTCTGAAATCAGTATAAAGTGCACTATTCTTTACTTTCTTTTCCGTGCTATTTCTTAGCAACTACCTGCTGGAATTCAACAACACTTTATGGAAAGCTTCATTACCAAGAGGAGGTGTGCATATTACCAGTTCCGTTTCAATGTTTTGTCTCTCAGAGTTATGGGACTTTGAAAATTTCTGAAATTAGTATACATTGCATCAATTCTTGTCCGGGCTATTTCTCAGCAACTACTGGCCTGATTTCAATAAACTTTTATGGGAAGCTTCATTACCAAAAGGAGGTGTGCATATTTGCAGGATGTTCCGCTTCAATGATTTTTCTTGGAGTTATGGGACTTTGAAAATTTCTTACATATAGTATATAGTGCACAATTCTTTCCGGGCTATTTCTCAGCAACTGCTGGCCAGATGTCAATGAAATTTAATGGGAAGCTTCATTGCCAAGAGGAGGTATGCGTATTAGCAGGATGATCCACTTCAATATTTTTCTGAGAGTTATGGGACCTTGAAAATTTATGAAATATAGTAAACATTTCTATTGATTTTAGTCATTTTAATATCTTTGCCTTCTCATTGCATTTATATTGCATGACAAAGCGCACTGGGGACCATCCATCAGTTTTACTGATATCCTTGTATATTAAATAAAATACGAGTGGACTCGCTGTCATCGTGCGGCAGAAAGTTGCTATTCTACTACTCTGGATTACATCCAAGCATTGAGTAATTAAATAAAATTAAAGCGAACAAGTGTTATCTTTTATTGCTGTTTTAATTGAATTGCGATGCTATGGTGTTAATCTTTATTTACACTTTAATGTATTATGACTAAATCTAGGGCAAGAGTGATGTTCGGTTAAACCGCTTTAACCCCTCCCCCCCCTTCTTTGCGTTGACCGTTGTAACTAATGACAAGTTATAATAAATAACTAAATAACTAAATAACTAAATAAATAAATAAATAAATAAATAAATAAATAAATAAATAAATAAATAATAAAACATTATAAATCCCGGTTAACAGTGTAAACTATAAGTAGTAATGTAAAGTAAGTACTTTAAAAAAATTACATTAACGGCTCCCATGACAAGGTACAAAAAATATCACTTCACTATTCATTTTCTTACAATGTATCACAATGTATTAACGAACTGTAGGGCTGACCGGAAATTGCGATGAATTCAATGGTGATCTCAAACAAGTAAATTTCGGCAGGCAGAAATTAGTTCAATGTTATTTGAATCTTATTTATGGAATACTTGTTGAACAAAATAAATGCATGTACATGTAGCTAGTAATTACATCTGTTGAAATAGATAAATAATTGTAGCATATTAATGCAAGAATGTTATTATTACTCTTTAAATAATATTGTTATATTGTGGTTTCACATGCGTAAGTTAGAATTACTAGTATAGTAAGTTAGTAATATGGTACTAGTAACTTAGTAAAATTGCACAGTAATAAGTGAGGTTAGTAATAAGGATGGTATAAATAACACCTCAAAATTAGAGACCAGTAATTTAAAATTAGTAAGACATCTTTCTAGCTAGCAGCAATTAGTTGCAAGCTTGTCGTTAAACACTATATGAAAATAATTCATTTGAATATAATAAATAAATAATAAATCACAGACAAATAGTTCAAGATATTATTAATCACTTTGATTTATCCACTTCATGCAGGGATTTATTTTTCTAAATAAAATATTAACCGCTCCTTCCGTCATCACATATGTTAGCCGCGCTCAAGTGTAACTCGGTAGCACAGTTAAACAAAGATCGTCCTCACCGAATGCGGAAAATATATCGCTACAAGAATTTTACGAATAGTTCAATGCTTTAGCTTCCGAGGCTGACGTCAGCGTAAACAACGATGAAAGTGACATTTTACGGCAGTTTGACAATCTAGAAAACCAAGCTAGCTCTTATCCCGATCTCGACAAACCTATTTCAATAGAAGAAATTACAAAAGCAACCAGACGTATTAATAATAATAAGGCGGCTTCACATGACAATATGATTTATTAATACTTTAAAGAAACAGTTCATATAATAGCCAAGCCGTTAGAAATATTATTTTATTACAATTTAGATACAAAACAATTTCCCTAAAGCTGGTCATCCGGAGTGATTGTGCCACTATATAAACGAGGAGATAGTTCCGACCCAAATAATTATAGGGGTATCAAGTTGATAAGTTGTTTTGCGAAATTATTTACAGTAGTGATAAACGAACGCTTAAAATCTTGTGCGGAAATCTATGATATTTTGACAGATGCTCAATTCGGTTTTAAACTCAACTGTAGTACTGTCGACGCAATTTTTATTCTTAATGCGTTAATAGAGAAACAGCTACATACTAAAAATAAACTCTTCTGTTGCTACGTCGATTACCGGAAGGCCTATGACGTCATCAATGGGGGACAGTTATGGTGCAAAATGATTCGATCAGGCGTTATTATCTCTCATTCGGTCTATGTATAATGAGGTCAAACTTCAAGTTAAACACATGTGGCTCAGTTCGGACCTTTTTAGTAGTAATGTCGGTTTATAACAAGCGGTGATAACTTCTCCGATAATGTTTTTGCTATTCGTGAATGATATAGAATTTAATCTACAAAATGGATTAAACACGGGAATTACGTTAGATAAATTATCTAATTTATCTACTCCTATTCGCGGACGATCCTGTTATTTTATCATAAACTAAAGAAGGGCTGCAGGGATCATTGAATAATCTAGCAACATATTGTGATAACTGGAATTTAACGGTAAATATTGATAAAACAAAAATCATGGTTTTCCGAAAAGGTGGTGCGCTAAACAAAAATTACAAATGGACATACAAAGGGAAAGATATTGAAATAGTGAGCAATTTTAACTATCTAGGTATTGTTATGTCTAGTGGCGGGTCATTTGTTCCTGCCACAAATACATTATATGGTAAAGCCATGTAGGACCATATTTTTCACAATTCTATTTTGTACAAATGTGAAAAATAGGATCTCATTTTTTACAAGTGTGAAAAATAGGATCTCATTCTTCACACATCGCAATCTCGTTATTCACATTTTCTGTGAAATGTGTGATCGAGTCCAGTTTTGGATATGCATCCAACCGTATGTTTCACACATGAAAAAAAGTGTTCACATTTTCAAAACAAATGAATTTGTTACATCATCATCCATACGTTTCGGTACGGTACGGTATGGTACTGTATGGTATGGTATGGCTTGTCATGGCATGGCATTGCATCACATGGCATTGCATGTACGGTATGGTTTGTAATGCTATGGTATGGAAATGTACGGTACGGTACAATACGGTACGGTGCGGTGCGGTACGGTACGGTACGGTTAGGTACGATGCGGTATGTTACGGTACGGTTAGGTACGGTACGGTTAGGTACGATACTGTTAGGTCCGGTACGGTTAGGTAAGGTACGTTTAGGTACGGTACGATACGGTAAGAAACGATACTTTTCGGAACGATACGATACGGAAGGTACGGTACTCTACGCTACAATACTATCTAAACGTATACGTATATTCTATATTGGGCGGACATATGCATGGTTATTTTGATTTTAATAATCCAAAATAGGATGTTTGTTTGTAATACGTTTGGATGCGTGCATTGGTTAATATCCCAATAAAAAGGTGTACGTTCGTATGGACCTACGCGAGTAAATATGCATTTCTATTTCCTAATCAGACCATACAAACGTTTTGACAAACAATTAAGCGCATGCATACATAAGTAGCTCCTAAATAGGGCTTAGTGTTTCATAGTGATGACCATACTGATGATGACGTTAAGTATAATGATAATAATGGTGAAGACGAAAATAATTATGATGACGATGATGACGATGGTGTTGATGACGATGGTAACGATAGTGACGATGTTGACGATGATGGTGATGATGTTGATAATGATGATGATGATAATGATGATGATGATAATGATGATGATAACGACGACGACGACGATGATGATAATGATGATGATGTTGATGATTGTAATGATGATGATGATGATGATGATGCTGATGATGGTGATGGTGATGATGATGATAATTACTGTATAATTATGCTCCAAATAATGATTTCATCGATTGTCGCGATACAATTTCCCATAAAATATGTGAAAAATGTGATCCGTACGCATACCCCCTTTTTGGCCAATCACATTCTTCACATTTATAAATGTGACAAATGAGATCCTATTCTTCACATGCGTGTGAAAAATATGATTTTTGAAAAATATGATCCCACAAAGCCACAAGAGCAATGAACTCATTATTTTGTAGAACGAAAGACATGGAAGTTCCAATTAATATTATGTTTAAGTTGTTTGATTCATATGTTTTGTCAATTTTGAATTATAACTGCGAAGTATGGGGTTTCATTGCAGCTACCAATGTTGAACGTGTTCACAGAAAATTATGTAAAAGTTTATTAAATGTTAAATTGTCAACAAATTCATTGCCCTTATACGCTGAAGTCGGTCGATTTCCTTTATATATTGGTAGATACTTAAGAATTGTTAAATAATTTTTTTAAACTATATCAAAATAAACAAGGAAATTGTATTCTTAATGCTGTCATAAATATGCAAATATTAGAACTTACAAGAAATAACACTGTTAATTGGTCCTCAAAAGTTCGTGATATTTTGAATCATGCAGGATCAACAGATGTATGGTTATTCCCTGAATCTGTTAATATTGATCACATTATTCCTTTGTTAAAGAATAGACTGAGAGATCATTATATATCACAATGGAGAGTTAATGTTGATTCTTCACCATCTTTACAAGTATACAAAAACTTAAACCTGCATTTGAAAGGTCGTTATATTTTGATGTTATTAATAACAAAAAAACATAGCAATATCATTGCAAATGTACTCCTGTCATCTCATAAATTGTTGATTGAAACTGGCAGACATTATAACAAAAAAAGAAATGAACGAAAATGTATTTTATGTAATCTTGACGATATAGAAGATGAGTACCACTTTATATTAGTATATCCGCATTATTTAGAAGAAAGAAACAAATATATTCCAAAATATTATACAACGCGACCAAGTATGTACACATTTTTAAAACTTTTGAATAGCAGTAATAAAACAACGCTCAGACAGTTCGCTATTTATTGTATAACATGCTTTAAAAAAAAGAGATAACAATATGTTCCTAATCAGTTAATTTTTGTTAATGTCATACATTACCAGTTATAATTAATTCTAAAATGATTGTAAATTGTAAACATTGCCTGTTACCGCTGAACTTTCCAATACAGTACAATAGATATTCATGAAGCACATTCACACACACACACGCGCGCGCACACACACACACACGCACACACGCACACACACACACACACACATCTAGGAGAGGGAGGTAAAATATCACTTTCTTTCTTTCATACTTTTTCTTCGCCTCATATTTACAGTCAGTTTTAGTACATTGGACTGCATGTAAAATGCTAAAATGCCTACCAACAAAGAAACTGTACCTTAACTATAAATAAGGTCACAGAAAAAGAGATTTCTGACAATAAACTTATAATATAAGCGAAAACTGCTCTTTTTATCCCGAAAATCAGAAAAACTTAAATGGGGGGGGGGGGGGGGTCGGGTAAGCGGAAACCAACAACTTTTTTGACGCCTAATTATGTTGATTAAAAACCTCCGAGACACATTATGAAGGGAAACACTAGGGCTCATATCCACAAAGCTCCTTATGGAAAACTTAAGTAAATTTCTGACAATCATAAAATCACTTAAATCTCACTCTGTTGCTGGATCATTTAAGGTTTATTCTGTATTAAATGATTTTAATTTGCTAAAGAATCAACAGATATTTTTTTTTTTTACCATAATTACAAATATAAAATAATGATTTTGACATGGACAAGTTTATTTGAATTTTTTACTTAAATATTAAGAAAGTCTGCGCCAAGAATGCCCAGACACGACCAGATATTAAATGAATCATAATGCAATTGTGTTTAGCAAGTTGAACATTTTGTTGGCATTAGACACCGCCAGAAAAGTATTTATAATTAATGACCTTGTCTATTTCATAAAATTGTAATATTTAAGTCTAGTATATATTTTTGCATTGGCTAAAGTCTAATATACATTTTATACCATGTTTGAGCGATATATTTCATGCTTGAGATTGCAAGTTAGTGTAACATTTAACGGAAACAGCATAAACATACTGCAAAATAGACATTACAAACAAGAAATATCTTCTCTTTTTTTTTTAAAGGTTTTCGTGCGTCTATGGTCAATTTGAAAATAAGAAGTGTAGATAGAACTTGATACATTAATAATAAAACTGATAAATGTGTAACCGTGTGGGGTTTTCCATTATAATTCACGTATCCGTCGCATGCATGACAAAATTTAGAACGGCACACAATACTCACATACTAAATAATACTTTATATTACTCCTCCTTACATATCATTGTATATTTTTACGTTACTTTTCTGTAACATAAAAACTAACTAGGTGTGCTCTTTAGCTTTTTAAGCATTATAAGAATTTCAAGAGAAAGAGGGTAACAAAGAAAATAAGGCGTAGACGGTATATAAATATATAGAGCATCAGTACAAATGCACGGCAGAGTAATACATATTAACTTTTACTAGTACATTTCTTTCCGAAGTATGCACACGCATTGAAGTAATTAAAAACACATTTATGGCTGGCTGTATATCTTGTCGTGTTGTTAAAAATATGCCAACAACGATAATTTTGTCGAGTTTCCAGCCGCCGTCTTTCTTCTGCTAATATAGTTACCGCCTATGTTTTCACTATGATACATGAATAACCTAAATAATTCACGTTAACATATATATTTTATGATTTGTCGGGCTAATACAAAATGACAAAGTAACAATGTTAGAAATGAATGGCACGAATGAATGAACCTATGTTTCAGTGTTGTAATATAGCAGAGTCAAATAACGATTTATACTATGTGTGTTAAAAAATAGCACACGTCAAGAAACAATCAGTTCATCACAATAAAATAAGTATTTGATTTCATTACATGTATATGATTACCCAAACATATAATTTAAATAGAGGGGCGAATTAAAATTGCATTCATAGGTTAAACATGTTTCAATCGTTTCTGTGTACACTTATTATACAGGATAGAGCGTTCATGATACGCAGAATAAGTAAAACACGCAAAAACAAGAATTAAATGAATTTTTGGAATTTTAATTAATGTACGTATTCCGACCTTCCGCTACGGTCTGTAAATAGAAAGATGTAACATCTTTTTATAGGTTGAACAGGATATACAGGAGAAGCTGGGAGAAATGTATTTAGGAATAATTTTTAATAAAACGCAACCGTTATTCATATTAATATGCACAGTAAGTTATATATTCCGCATTCATTATTAATATTATGGTCTATGAATCTCTGGGCACTTGTTACAAGTGTACTAGCACAACTGACATCGGCTACTTCAACGCGCGATATTTTTTAAATGATAGGCGCCGCGCATTTTCTTCTCTCGAATACCAGCGGGGGCATTGAGCTATTTATAATGTGCCGAGATAAGGTCGCGATGGCGAAGTGGATATGGTGTCCGCCTAGCGATCGGGAGGTCCCGGTTTCGATCCCCACTCCGGGAGCTTTCTCAAGATCTCCACCAAAGACACCAAGTACTGGTTCTACCCAGGAAACGGACTCGAGAGTGCCTCAATAAGCCTTAGGCTTTCAATGCATCGAGCTAAAATAAATAGGTTTAAATTAAAAAAAATAAATGAATGTGCCGTATTATCACGCCGTAGAACCGGCTGCTGATCAGCGAATACTCCACTGTTCAGTGAAATCGATAAAATAAATGTAGTGGTCACATATACCTTAGTTTGTGAATGTTTTGTTTTCTTAATGCTTCATATTACATATGAATGCCTGCGACAATAAAGAGTTGACACAGAAATTTTCATCATGAAGAATCCTTTACACTTGTACTTCTAAAATACATGCAAGCTTAAGTCAAACGCGCGTCAAATCGTTGGCTTTTTTTAGTAAAAATATTTTTTTCTTAACAAATAGCTTACTTTTCAAACATTTAAATCGGTACACTTTTTTTCAATGTGTCATTAGCAATCACACCATGTATGCGCAGAAGCCCGTTTGATTTATGTATTTATGAGAAAGATATGTGATAAAATTGAGGGAAGTTCAAAACTTCAGCACCAATTCCTGATGATAATCTGATGTTCTTGATCTTTTTAATATCAAATACGAGTGTAGTGGAAACGCGCACAAAATATTAAACATCACTGAATGAACAGGCTGGCGTAGAAACGAGCATACATGTCTCTCGAATAGAATAAACCAAGACATATACATGTATATATATTTACGAGCGAACAGATATGCATTTGATGAACTGGTGTTGTGTCAAAAACCTAGTTTCTTTATAAATTTCTATTTCGCTGACCATTGGTGCCGAGATAAATATAAACTCGTTTTGAATTGGGGCCAAATGGCTGTCCGGCTAGCGCAGTGGCTGATACACTCGCTTCTCACCTTGGCGTCTCGGGTCCGCTTCCCACTCCCGGCGAATGTGAGTTTGGTTGGTGGTCACCATACCGGACAGGTGGGGTTTCCTCCGGGTACTCCGGTTTCCCCCCACAGCACAAGACCACACCATAGTTAAAATATCTTTCAGTAAAAAAATTCAAAATTCGTCCCAACTTTCGTGAGTCTCAAGTCAGTTAATTTGGTTGGAGTGCAGGGACACACTCCGGGTCCTCACATAATGCAGCCTCAGGCGCGGAAGGACCTCATAAACTTCGAAATGCACACAATTGGTGCCGAATTTCATATTAAACACACAAATCTACAGTTTAGTGTGAATGCTAATGGATTTTCGTAAAATATCTCATTTATTGAAGAAATTATGTTCAGAATCGAAACAAGTCGTTGATTGGACACGATTTTCGAATTTAACTCGGATGTAATAAAAAAAAAGTACAACGTTCTTTATAGTGTAATTTTCTGTGCACACTCATTATTGCCACTGACAAACATAGGTAATTATGGTAATAAAAAATTAAGAAAATAAAACAATTACAATTAGAAACCAAGGTATATAACTAATGTCTTTGTTTTGTCGCTTTCGCTGATATTTGGTGCATTTGCTATGTAGTCCCGAGCCGGTTCTACGGTGAGATCCATGTGGCGGCGAATTGTCTTAGATACACTTACTATTTATAGAGTCTCTGTGCCTATTGTGTACGAATATAAAAGGAAACACTAAAATATGAAAAGGTGTATTCGTCTACATCGCTGTAAAACAACACATTTATTGCTAATTAACATGTAAATAACGTGTAAAATTTTGCAAAAACGCTTCTTATTTACGAAAGCTTTCATTTTGTGAGAAATGTGCTATTCCATTATTGAATTTATATCAGTATTCCAAACCTGTTACGAATCTGTCCTCTATATTTTATGGGATGATGCACCGACGGTTTTATGACCAGTGTATGGGGATTTTTGTTTAAATCAGCCGGTGCAGTATTATGATTATTTTATTAGGCGACTACTGGCGTGAAATTTTCACAACATTTGATTAGATGTTGAGAAAGGTCACAAGTTGGGTTGAACAGCTATGCCGAAAAATTTGAAATCAATTTATGTTGGCTCTAACTGGCTATTATTTTGTTACAATCAGAGCCCCTGCCATTGGTATATAATAGTTTCACTCATCGAGAAGCTGTAGAACCTCAGTAAATCTTTGTTAGCATTTACAGTAGATCACCGTTATTTCGAACACCGTTAATCCGAATTCCTCGTTATTTCGAAGTTTTTTTTCGGTCCCGATTTTTTCCTTCTTATTTTAATTAGAATTTTGATGTTTAATTCGAACTCCGTTATGACAGCATTTGCTCTCTGCTTGATTTTCAAACCTTTCCAGAGTTAATAATCGACTAAACCAAGCCGCTGTGTTTGTAGTATTAAAGCGTGGCAAGCTACTGCTTAAACAAGACTGAATTATTTACGAAAGCTTTCATTTTGTGCGAAATGTGCTATTCCATTATTGAATTTATATCAGTATTCCAAACCTGTTACGAATCTGTCCTCTATATTTTATGGGATGATGCACCGACGGTTTTATGACCAGTGTATGGGGATTTTTGTTTAAATCAGCCGGTGCAGTATTATGATTATTTCATTAGGCGACTACTGGCGTGAAATTTTCACAACATTTGATTAGATGTTGAGAAAGGTCAAAAGTTGGGTTGAACAGCTATGCCGAAAAATTTGAAATCAATTTATGTTGGCTCTAACTGGCTATTATTTTGTTACAATCAGAGCCCCTGCCATTGGTATATAATAGTTTCACTCATCGAGAAGCTGTAGAACCTCAGTAAATCTTTGTTAGCATTTACAGTAGATCACCATTATTTCGAACACCGTTAATCCGAATTCCTCGTTATTTCGAAGTTCTTTTTCGGTCCCGATGTTTTCCTTCTTATTTTAATTAGAATTTTGATGTTTAATTCGAACTCCGTTATGACAGCATATGCTCTCTGCTTGATTTTCAAACCTTTCCAGAGTTAATAATCGACTAAACCAAGCCGCTGTGTTTGTAGTATTAAAGCGTGGCAAGCTACTGCTTAAACAAGACTGAATTATTTACGAAAGCTTTCATTTTGTGCGAAATGTGCTATTCCATTATTGAATTTATATCAGTATTCCAAACCTGTTACGAATCTGTCCTCTATATTTTATGGGATGATGCACCGACGGTTTTATGACCAGTGTATGGGGATTTTTGTTTAAATCAGCCGGTGCAGTATTATGATTATTTCATTAGGCGACTACTGGCGTGAAATTTTCACAACATTTGATTAGATGTTGAGAAAGGTCAAAAGTTGGGTTGAACAGCTATGCCGAAAAATTTGAAATCAATTTATGTTGGCTCTAACTGGCTATTATTTTGTTACAATCAGAGCCCCTGCCATTGGTATATAATAGTTTCACTCATCGAGAAGCTGTAGAACCTCAGTAAATCTTTGTTAGCATTTACAGTAGATCACCGTTATTTCGAACACCGTTAATCCGAATTCCTCGTTATTTCGAAGTTTTTTTCGGTCCCGATTTTTTCCTTCTTATTTTAATTAGAATTTTGATGTTTAATTCGAACTCCGTTATGACAGCATTTGCTCTCTGCTTGATTTTCAAACCTTTCCAGAGTTAATAATCGACTAAACCAAGCCGCTGTGTTTGTAGTATTAAAGCGTGGCAAGCTACTGCTTAAACAAGACTGAATTATTTACGAAAGCTTTCATTTTGTGCGAAATGTGCTATTCCATTATTGAATTTATATAAGTATTCCAAACCTGTTACGAATCTGTCCTCTATATTTTATGGGATGATGCACCGACGGTTTTATGACCAGTGTATGGGGATTTTTGTTTAAATCAGCCGGTGCAGTATTATGATTAATTCATTAGGCGACTACTGGCGTGAAATTTTCACAACATTTGATTAGATGTTGAGAAAGGTCACAAGTTGGGTTGAACAGCTATGCCGAAAAATTTGAAATCAATTTATGTTGGCTCTAACTGGCTATTATTTTGTTACGATCAGAGCCCCTGCCATTGGTATATAATAGTTTCACTCATCGAGAAGCTGTAGAACCTCAGGAAATCTTTATTAGCATTTACAGTAGATCACCATTATTTCGAACACCGTTAATCCGAATTCCTCGTTATTTCGAAGTTCTTTTCGGTCCCGATGTTTTCCTTCTTATTTTAATTAGAATTTTGATGTTTAATTCGAACTCCGTTATGACAGCATTTGCTCTCTGCTTGATTTTCACACCTTTCCAGAGTTAATAATCGATTAAACCAAGCTGCTGTGTTTGTATTATTAAAGCGTGGCAAGCTACTGCTTAAACAAGGCTGAATTGCAAACACGGTTGTTAAAACGTTTGAGCAATTATTAGGTTTCTGTATTTAAGTTAGACTTGCATTTGTCAGATCATCAGTTCGTATTTACTTGCGCTAATATTCACGATGTCAGAAGCAGTAATAAATACAGAAAACATCAATCCCATTGCCAAGTATTTATTCGTTTTTGATCAGTTCAATCAAAGTGTGTAGTGTAACCGCATCTCTACTATATAACTATGCGATTTTTACAACAACTAGATTTTTTTCTCAAGAAAATCTAGAAATGTTTAATTCGAATAATCGTTATTTCGAAGTATTTTCTCCGGTCCCGACGACTTCGAAATAACGAGTTTTGACTGTATAGAATAGCTTGGCTAGAATGGGTCAAGTTTTCCTCAATTCAAATGCAATACCACTAATTCATACAAACATGCATACTGATAATCTTCGTGGAGTAGTACAGCTATAAGTAACACACACACCAGCGAGAGAGAACTTCTAACCTCTCAGTTGATCTTCCAACACCAATATACCAGATGTTAACATGTAAACACCCTTGAACAACCAGCGTAAACTGCATTTTCAGCTCAGAACATTTGTCCCAATGATATCTTGGACATTGTTGAAACTGGGTCATGTGGGGTCAAAAACTAGGTCACTAAGTAAAATTTAAAAAAGCTTGTGAACACTCTAGATGCCACATTTTTTCCCAATCAACTTGAAACTTGCTCAGAACATTTGTTCTTATGATATCTCGGCCGAGTTCGAAAATGGTTCAGCTCCATTGAAAAACATGGCCACAAGGGAGCGGGGCAGTTTTCCTTATAGGGCCATTGAAAAAGCCTGTGAACATTCTAGAATTCACATTGTTTGCTCAATCAACATGACACTTGCTCAGCCAAGTTCGAAAATGGTTCCGCTCCGTTGAAAAACATGGCCGCCAGGGGGCGGGACAGTTTTATTTTATATGGCTATATTGAACACTTGTGAACACTATAGAGGCCACATTTATTGCCTAATCTTCATGAAACTTGTCCAGTACATTTGTTCTAATGATATATCGGACCCGTTCGAAACTTGGTCAAGTGGGTTCAAAAACTAAGTCACTAGATCAAATTGAACAATAAACTTGTAGAGGCTATATTTATAGGCCAATCATCATGAAACTTGCTTGGAACATTTGTCCCAGTGATACCTGAGACAAGTTCGAAACCAGGTCACATGGGGTCAAAAATAGGTCGTCTGGCCAAATTGAAAAAAACAACCTGCGAATACTCTAGAGGCCACATTTTTAGCCAAATATTCACGAAACTTGCTCAGAACAGTTTAGTTCCTTAGCCCCTCAGATGAGAACCTAGGGCCCTCTTGTTTTTCAGAAAAATCGTACGGCCACTGCCCGATCCCAGAAACGGTGCCTGGTCGACGTGTTTTTCGAACTCCCTGACGCCGATAGGCGCCGTCCGATGAGCAAAATTTCAACTGCAACCGCCCGATGGCAACTGCTGCCCGATTTGGGGTAAAACAGACGCCGTCCGGCGGCAGTTCCTTATTTGTCACTGTGGCATTACTCACAGATAGAAAACTTTCTTTTTATTGCCCTTTATTTCATATAACGTTCAATAACAACATAATTACTTAACACAAAAATAACACACAATACATATATACCAGCTACGAAAGCCCTGGATGATTTTTTTTTGTTTGTTAATACTAATAATAATAATAAGTATTATTATTATTATTATTTATATAAGTAGTAGTAGTAGTAGTAGTAGTAGTAGTAGTAGAGATGGTATTTTGATGTTGTTTTCGAGTTAAGAATACGATACGCAAATCATGTTTATATACGAGGGTTGTTCGGGAAGTTCGCGGAATAGTCCAGTAAATTTTAAAATAGTGCGTATATTTAATTTAGCATTAAACGTAATGCACCTTTATATTTATGCCCAACACAATCGCATACAATCGATTAACTAGGATTAGTTTCACTATCGCATTATTCGTATCCAAAGTAACACACCGTTACGTACCCGCCCGCGCCATATTTTACTGTATGTTTACATAAACACCTGCCCTTATTCCAGGGACGTCTCTAAGGCCAAATCGAATGTACGCCCGTGGGTAAGGTAGTGTGGGGGAGGTTATAAATGGTGGGTAGATGGGTGGTTATAGTGAGAGAGTTGAGAGGCGTTAAACAGAGAATGGGGAGAATTAGTGGTTGGCATGAAAGGGGTGATATGGTGGTTATATTAAGAGGGTGAGATATATAGGGTGATTACAGTGATGGACAATGAGAGGGAAGATTATGAGATGGGATGGTTTGAGTGCCAGAGAAGAGATAAAGACGGTGGATAGACTGAAAGTTGGAGGTAGGGAGAGGGAGAGAGATGGTGGTTAGAGTATTATAGAGAGATAAAGTGTGTGGTATAGTACGAGAGGGTGGTTAGAGTGGTAGAGAGAGACAGTGTTGTTTGGATAGAAGAGAGTAGCAGGGTTGGTATAGTTATTAGTGAAAGACATCGAGTTAACACGACCAGCACCCGATGACGTTGGGCTCGAAGAGCCCAGCCCAGGTAACCCAGTCCACAATTAGAAAGGGTTAAGAAAATATCCGCTATTGAATACGCTGGCAATAAGCTACGAAGTATAAATTTCAATCAGCTTATATAGTGATTCAGTATTACGCTGCAAGGTTCGGTAAAATACGTTATGTTTGCATAAAAAAATGATGTCATTGTATGTGTATCGTATCAAAGGTCAAACTACGTGAAATATATATTTTTTTCGTTTAATTTCTTGCGTGATCTTAATTATATTGTAAACATGCATATATTTTCGAAATAAATAAAAAAATTAATGTGTTTGCATTTAAACGTTTCCGTTACTATTAATAACACAGTTCAAATAGTACAAAAGCAACAAAAACTTTACGGTAGTGCATTAAAAGGCGTGAAATGTCAAACATACTACTGTTTATTTTTTGGCGTAGCTGTCTAAGATCACTTTTGACCTAGATTTCTTGCGATAATTATGCAGCGGGAAAATTGAATGCCAATAGAATTGGGCAAATTTTCTAATTTTAGGGAATGCAAACTCACAACAATGGTTTAATGTATACCAACAACTGTTTCATACTTTTGGGGATTAAAATTTACATAATTGTTTACATAATTGTTTACATAAGCGGTTAAAGTAAAGTTATTAACATATTCTCGATACACACTGAAGAACTGAGCATAACATATTTTCTTATTGTATGTCATGAATAGAATATTATATTAATTCCCAGAATTAATTCGCTATTTTGTTTAGCCTAGCGGCCCGCTCTATTAATAACAATTGATTCTAGATGGCGAGTTCATTACACGATCATTCTAAAAATAGCGCGCGTTGAGGTGCCGGTGTGTAGTTGTTATAATGTACATGCATCAGTTAGCGTACAGAGAATCATAAGAGCGAATATTTTAATAAATGGAGAATTTATGTTTATAAACATACTGTGCATGTTAATTTGAACTTGAATTGCGTTGTGTTCTATAAAAAAACAATTACAATTGCACATTTCTATCAACTTCTCCAGTACATGTTACTCAATCTATAAAAAGATACATTTCAATAAATAACATGTTGTGAAATAAGTCTCGCCAGGAATACGTCGAAATGATATTCATGCTACTTGTACTTCATTTGTGTAGCATTACTACATTATTTCAAATAGGCTGAATGTTTTCTGAAGATTGCTTTTCCTTAGGATAAACAGTATAAATGATTAATTGACTTCGAAATGTGTATGTATTATGCATAGATAACTTCCAAGATGAAGGTAGGGCATATTACTTAAGATTAACTATACACGTCTGACACTAAATAATTTTCAATCATTCCCGCAATTATTTTCGCACATTGTTAATTTGATATATTTGGCTGACAAATTTATATAATAATGATGTTAACGTAAATTATTTAGGTTATTCATGTATCACTGGTGAAAACATTTGGGGATCCGAGTTTTCTTATGGTGTACGAAAAATAGCTGGAGTCCGAGAAGTCTTCTTATACAGGTGGGGACCGAAAAATCTGGGGTCCGAGCAGCCATGTAACCGATCATCTGGCCCTCTTGTTTTATGTTTAGGGTCAAAATCATACCTCAATATTAATGTCAACGCCGATTGTCTTTTTTAAAGACATTTCTTGTTAAACCTTCAGAGAGTATATTTTGTAAGGATAACTACTTTACGTTCGTTCAGAAAGAATAAAATTGCGTTTGAATGCTTAATTTAGTTATTATTTTTTTCGTTTTATTACCAGCGACATCTCATAGTAATTGTAATCCATTAAATAAATAAATCATGAAATAATGGTACAGCTAGTTATTTTAAATTGTATATCAAGATAAACCTGGACAATACTTAATGAATAACCAATTACGCTCGTACGCTAATAAAGCGGTAATAAAATTGGTGATCTTATAGTAACTGTCGGTGACTTTTTGGGTACCGGTGTACAGTAGCCGTCTTTCATAACCAACAGCAAGGACTATCGTGGTGAAAATGCAACGCACATTCATTTTAAAATTACGTTAATTGTGAGTCGTGAATTATGAGTGGTTTTTATTAAAGCAGCAGGACATACTATTTATCGAGTGTTCTACATCGGAATCCAGCATATCTAATTATTTATCATTTATGCTACGCACCGGCTATTGACCATATATGACTGGCGGATACTGTATGCGCACGAACATATCGTGCGTCAGGCGCAGATGTCTGCACATATATATACTTATATAGTATTTACGCCTCTGAGCATGTGGGCAGTTGCGGGAACTTAATTGACATGCAGTGTATGGTTTCAGATGTCTGCTTATTTCAAGAAACGCGCGGCCAACGAGCACCACAAAACCATCTAATTTTCGCTCAGCAATAAAGACATATTTTTTTCAACGACATTTCGACTCGTCTGAACATTTAAAGTTGCAACAAGCGTGCCATAAAGGGGTTAGGCATCTGTTGTTGTTGTTTTTCGTTATTTTTCGGCGTAGCTGTCTAACATCAGTTTGACCTAGATTTCTCGCGATAAATCATGCAGCGGAAAAATTGAATGCCAATTGCATTTGGCAAATTCTCTATTTTTAGGGAATGCAAACTTACAACAATGGTTTAATTTATACCAACAACTGTTGCATAAAAAATTTGGGGATTAAAATGTACACGACTGTTTACATAAGCGTCGACAATAAAGTTATAATCATATCTTCGAATACGCTCTAGAACTGAACATAATTATGAACATTTGTGTGTCAATAACAGAATATTATATTCGTTCTCAGAATTAATCCACTGTTTTGTCTACGATCATTCTAAAATTAGTGCGCGTTTAGCTGCCGGTGTATAGCTGTTATAATATACATGCATCAATTAGCGTCCAGATTATCATAAGAGCGAATATTTCAATAAATGGGGGACTTTATGTTAATAAACTTACTGTTCATGTTAATTTGAAATTGAATGGCGGTTGCGTTCTATTAAGAATTAAATATAATTGCACATTTCTATCAACTTCTCCAGTAGATGTTAATCAACCTATAAAAATATATCTTTCAATAAATAAAATGTGGTGAAATAAGTAACGGAATACGTCGAAATGTTATTCATGTTACTTTTACTTCATTTTCGTAGCATTCATATATTATTTGCAATACCAGTTATACACAGAAACCCTTGATACATCATATTCCTACCGAAATATAATTTTAAATCGCCATAGTCTAATGAAATTTTATGTTTGTGTTATCAAAAATGGAAGTCATCATTATTTCAAATGCGCTGAATGTTCCATGAAGATTGCTTTCCATAATGATACACAGTATAAATGATTAACTGACTTAGAAATGTGTATGTATTATGCATCGATAACTTCCAAGATGAAGGTAGGGTATATTACTTAAGAATAACTCTATGCGTCTGATACAGAATAATTTTCATTCATTCCCTCCGCTCTTTTCGTACATTTTGTTAAATTTGGCTGACAAATTTATATAATAATGATGCTAACGTAAATTATTTAGGTTATTCATGTATCACTGGTGAAAACATGGGGCGGTATGATCGGTTTTATTCACGGTACAAATATTGATAATTATTGAATTAATCACACATTAATTTTCGGATATGAGAAGTTTTCTTATGGTGCTCAAAAATCTGGGGTTCGAGAAGTCGCCTTGTCTAGGTGGGGACCGAAAAATCTGCGGTCCGAGAAGCCACGTAACCGATCATCTTGGCCCTCTTGTATTATGTTTAGGGTAAAATGATATCTCATTATTAATGTCAACGCCGATTGTCTTTTTTAAAAGACATTTCTTGTTTTAATTTTGATCAAATTATTTTGATGTCTATTTCTCTCTGTACGCCCAGACGTACAGGCATACTTCTGAATACGCCACTGACTTACTAACGCTATTTGGAGTAAGTCCTTAACGTTAAATTCGCGCGAAATCGTGTGATTAAATTGCAGCGTTATGACGTCATTTCCGTGAAATTTGTTTTCCGTAACAGCAACCGAAATTAAGTTATAACAATTTGTGTGAACGCTGTTGTTTGGAAACCTTAAACGCCATGACGTCGACCGGCGATGTCGGGTAACGCAGTTATGTGAAGTTTTGTGTTGGACTCAGAAAATCGCCGGCAGAAACTTTGAAGTAGATAAAAAAAAGTCTACAGACATTTTTCCAGCATGCAGAAAAACATTCATGTATACCTAAATCCGGACAGTACTTAAATCCAGACACCTCAGAAAAAAATGTGTTTGTACGATCAAGACCCATAATTCTATGGTATCAATTGATGCACGCACAAGTCTCATAAACGTATGTCACATTTGAACAGAATTAATTGTGTATTAATTCATTAACTTATTATTGCTGATATCTTACTTGCAAATGTAAACTTTTGCATGTGGGGGATGAAATCAACAGTATATCCGAAAAAAAAGCTTTACAGAAAAAAATGAAAGTAAACACCAGAAAAAGGTTAACAAGGAAGAAGAACAAGATTACTGACGAACAAATTGTATTTAAATGTATATTTTTTATCTTCTTGATTTTTAATAAAACATTTTTTTAAGTGTCCGGATTTATGTACTCTCCAGCTGTATTTCGATGTGTATTACAGGCCATTTCTCAACACATCATTCAGTGAGTTTTATATAGCAGATTCCACTAAGATTTATAGAGCAGATTCCACCAAGATATATAGAGCAGATTCCACCGAGATATATAGAGCAGATTCCACCAAGATATATAGAGCAGATTCCACCAAGATATATAGAGCAGATTCCACCAAGATATATAGAGCAGATTCCACCAAGATATATAGAGCAGATTCCACCAAGATGTATAGAGCAGATTCCACCAAGATGTATAGAGCAGATTCCACCAAGATATATAGAGCAGATTCCACCAAGATATATATAGCAGTTTCCACCAAGATATATAGAGCAGATTCCACCAAGATATATAGAGCAGATTCCACCAAGATATATAGAGCAGATTCCACCAAGATATATAGAGCAGATTCCACCAAGATATATAGAGCAGATTCCACCAAGATATATAGAGCAGATTCGACCAAGATATATAGAGCAGATTCCACCAAGATATATAGAGCAGATTCCACCAAGATTTATAGAGCAGATTCCACCAAGATATATAGAACAGATTCCACCAAGATGTATAGAGCAGATTCCACCAAGATATATAGAGCAGAATCCACCAAGATATATAGAGCAGAATCCACCAAGATATATAGAGCAGATTCCACCAAGATATATAGAGCAGATTCCACCAAGATATATAGAGCAGATTCCACCAAGATATATAGAGCAGATTCCACCAAGATTTATAGAGCAGATTCCACCAAGATTTATAGAGCAGATTCCACTAAGATTTATAGAGCAGATTCCACCAAGATATATAGAGCAGATTCCACCAAGATATATAGAGCAGATTCCACCAAGATATATAGAGCAGATTCCACCAAGATATATAGAGCAGATTCCACCAAGATATATAGAGCAGATTCCACCAAGATATATAGAGCAGATTCCACCAAGATATATAGAGCAGATTCCACCAAGATATATAGAGCAGATTCCACCAAGATATATAGAGCAGATTCCACCAAGATATATAGAGCAGATTCCACCAAGATATATAGAGCAGATTCCACCAAGATATATAGAGCAGATTCCACCAAGATATATAGAGCAGATTCCACCAAGATATATAGAGCAGATTCCACCAAGATATATAGAGCAGATTCCACCAAGATATATAGAGCAGATTCCACCAAGATTTATAGAGCAGATTCCACTAAGATTTATAGAGCAGATTCCACCAAGATATATAGAGCAGATTCCACCAAGATTTATAGAGCAGATTCCACCAAGATATATAGAGCAGATTCCACTACGATTTTGACCAAAGCTTAAGCTTAAACCTAACTTATTATGTTTATCTTTATATTTTCGTTTGATGCAATTATCCAGAGAAATCGTCCAAAAACTAGCAAAAGTGTCCAGATTTAGGTACTTCACCAGTAAATAGCATGCGCGTTTTCGAAATGGTAGAAAGTCTATAGAAGATGATGAAAGACCTGGTCGACCATCGATTGTGATTAACTCGATCAAACACCAGGTGAAGGATATCATTTACAGTGACAGACGTGCTACGGTGCGCGAAATTGCAGAGATGCTGAATGTTTTTTGCTCCACTGTTCACTAAGTTTTATCCTCAGACTTAGGCATGTCGTAAGTTAGTGCGCGTTGGGTACCGCGTCTGTTTACGGAAGAAGAAAAGCAACGTCGCGTGAAATGTTCGTTAACGTTCCTGCTGAGGTTTGATGCCTAGGGCGAGGAATTTCTCGACAGAATAATAACTACCGACAAAACTTGGCTTTTATTATTTCGACCCGGAAACAAAGTCCCAGTCTGCCGTGTGGAAGACCCCGCTCACCCCTCCACCAAAGAAAGCCAGGGCTCAAAAAAGCTGTGGAAAGGGGATGTTTATCTGGCACGGGATGATTCTGCAGCACAGAAGTCGGAAAGGTGGGACAGTCAATGCAGCTTATTACTCACAGGTACTCGTAAGTTGATAAACAAGCTTATAGCTTATAATAGTGTCGCATAATAATTGTTCAGGCTTATAAAATAATTTATTTTTAATAATGTGAGCTAAAATATTCGTTGATTTCCGTTACAGGTTCTTAGGCGGGATTTGATTCGCGCTCTTCGTAAGAAGCGACCTGAAATAGACCACGACCGATTCATCCTTCACCAGAACAATGCACCGACACATAGGGCACACTCCTCACTCCTGGACATATCCTTGCTAGGATTCGAGTTGCTGGAACACCCGCCGTACAGTCCCGACATTGCGCCTATGGACTTCCTTGTGTTTCCTGAACTGAAGGCGCAACTTCGCGCACAGCGGTTTGAAACCGCTACACAACTGCAAGTACCATCACAGACCGTAGTTTAGACTATCAATACTGCGTGGTATGTAGAAAATGTAGAAAGCTACGACAAGTGGCTGTACAGACATCGGAGGTGTGTAGCGATCAATGGCGTTTTCGTCGAGAATGTACGCGTATCATTCAAGTTCGACAACGAATAACGTTGTAAACGTCGACCGTGGGCCGGACAACGACCAGTGACATGTTTTAAGCTGAAATAACGTGTATGTTTGTTGATATACATTGTTGATACTTTTATATATTTTATATTTATATTATAAATAAGATTGAGCTTTCTAATGTTGTATGCTTTGTTTCAATATTCCTATTCAAACGAAAATTAATGACATTGTTCGCGAACTTCCCTTACAACCCTCGAACATGTATTTATATAGTCGTTGACAGGTATCACTTTTAACTTGATTATCATATAGCCAAAGTTTGCCATACAGGTATCATTTGCATCGTAAACAAAACTTCACTGACGCAGTTGATTCTATGAAAGGAAGTACCATACATAAATAATACATGAACTGTTTGGTTACCTGGTGGTGATTTATTTTGTCAGTGATTGTAATTATAGGCGCTGGATTTCATGCATAATTTTCACGTTGTAGGAGTTCTATAGGAGCTGAACAAAACACCAGTTTTTGTGTAAAATATTTAATGCAAGGGCCATGGTATGATTTCAATAGATGTTCTCTTTTGGTCCAGTAAATTGTAGTTGCTATTCAAGAATCAATAGCTTACATGCATAATTGATCATCGTGTTGGCGAACAACTGATGGGAAACGTATTTAAATGTTTATGCGTTGTCATAATAATGACAAAACAAATTATAATCGGATTCGCATAACGACCGCGACCAGTCGTGATTGCCTCAGATTCGTATGAGACTTCGTTACGAGAAGATTACTCAGAACACACTGAAACTTACGAGTAGCCACTTGACATCATGGAGTTTCTTCGTGGGTTTCTAAGTGCAATGTGTATGCTGTCAGGCTTCCTTCAAGGTATAGAAACAGCGGAGTACCAAAATCTTCGGTTCGGTCAAAGGCAAGATGAGTCAGTGGAGAGGGTGATGCTTCCCAACTTGTCGTTTTCTGCTTGCCTGAAGCAGTGTACCAAGAGGTCGTGGTGCGTTGTGATGGGCTACAGCAGGAGAGCATTACTCTGTGAATTGCATTTCAACGACACCTTTTGGGACAAACTTAGCGGAAACAAAGACGGTCCGCTTGTAATGGTGTATGTACAGAGGAGTGATATCTTGTTAGAGGTTAGTTCTACATAAAACGGTCACCAGGAGAAAAATTCCGAAACCGAAATTACGCTTACATAAGTACTATTTTTCTTAAAGCTATTATTATTTTTCATATTAATTAGCATTAATTAAAATGAAAACTTGTGATTACTAAATGAAGTTTTTCACTTGAAATAAGAATTTCATGCGATGAGTAAAACTGGTCTTCGCATATCGTTTGTTTGTTTTTCCCATGGGCTTTTTTCTATTTATCGGGTGGAAAATCCCACTGGATGTTTTGTACATTTATTTAATTGTATGCAATTACAAAAAAAACAGTCGTTTTTTACACATAGTATAACGTGTTGTACTGTTTAAAAAATCCCATTTTAAGTGTGGAAAAATAATCCCGTGGGATTTTCTTTTATATTTTGTAAAATTCCTGCATATCTTCATAAGATATTATGTGTTGTATCATATATAGCATTGTAAAAGTTATAAACATTATGACAAACACCTACACACTGTTTTAGAATGGTCTTCTAGTATAAACGAAATTTAGCTACCTTAGATTATAACTGAAGATTACAAAACAGAACTACATGTAGTTATTTCAAGTTGAGCCGACCCATTAAAACCATACGTTTATGTTGATATCAGTCGCTGCTGTATTATTTGTTGTATTTCGTTTATACTAGAAGACCATTCTAAAACAGTGTGTAGGTGTTTGTCATAATGTTTATAACTTTTACAATGCTATATATGATACAACACATAATATCTTATGAAGATATGCAGGAATTTTACAAAATATAAAAGAAAATCCCACAGGATTATTTTTCCACTCTTAAAAAGAAAACTTGTGATTACTAAATGAAGTTTTTCACTTGAAATAAGAATTTCATGCAATGAGTAAAACTGGTCTTCGCATATCGTTTGTTTGTTTTTCCCAAGGGATTTTTTCTATTTATCGGGTGGGAAATCCCACTGGATGCTTTGAACATTTATTTAATTGTATGCAATTACAAAAAAAACAGTCGTTTTGTACACATAGTATAACGTGTTGTACTGTTTAAAAAATCCCATTTTAAGTGTGGAAAAATAATCCCAAGGGATTTTCTTTTATATTTTGTAAAATTCCTGCATATCTTCATAAGATATTATGTGTTGTATCATATATAGCATTGTAAAAGTTATAAACATTATGACAAACACCTACACACTGTTTTAGAATGGTCTTCTAGTATAAACGAAATACAACAAATAATACAGCAGCGACTGATATCAACATAAACGTATGGTTTTAATGGGTCGGCTCAACTTGAAATAACTACATGTAGTTCTTTTTTGTAATCTTCAGTTATAATCTAAGGTAGCTAAATTTAATAAGTACTTTCTGCTATTGTATGCCACTTTAATTGCATAAATTTGAGGCTGCTATTGTGTGCCACTTTAATTGCAGAAATGTGATTCTGTTCTTGTGTGCCACTTTGATTGCAGAATTGTGATTCTGCTATTGTGTGCCAATTTGATTGCAGAAATGTGATTCTGGTGTTGTGTGCCACTTTGATTGCAGAAATGTGATTCTGCTGTTGTGTGCCGCTTTGATTGCAGAAATGTGATTCTGCAATTGTGTTCCACTTTTATTGCAGAAATGTGATTCTGGTGTTTTGTGCCACTTTGATTGCAGAAATGCGATTCTGCTGTTGTGTGCCGCTTTGATTGCAGAAATGTGATTCTGCAATTGTGTTCCACTTTTATTGCAGAAATGTGATTCTGGTGTTTTGTGCCACTTTGATTGCAGAAATGCGATTCTGCTGTTGTGTGCCGCTTTGATTGCAGAAATGTGATTCTGCAATTGTGTTCCACTTTTATTGCAGAAATGTGATTCTGGTGTTTTGTGCCACTTTGATTGCAGAAATGCGATTCTGCTGTTGTGTGCCACTTTGATTGCAGAAATGTGATTCTGCTGTTGTGTGCCACTTTGATTGCAAAATGCGATTCTTCTGTTGTGTGCCACTTTGATTGCAGAAATGTGATTCTGCTGTTGTGTGTCACTTGGGTTGCAGAAATGTGATTTTTCTGTTGTGTGCCACTTTGATTGCAGAAATGTGATTTGGTGTTGTGTGCCACTTTGATTGCAGAAATGTGATTCTGCTCTTGTGTGCTGCTTTGATTGCAGAAATGCGAGGAGACGTGCAGCGCTCCTGGAAATGATCAGACGTGTTCTTCGAGCTGTGTAAAAAATGGTTTGTGATAAGTCATCGTCAATTTAATTGTAAACAAGTATTGTTTATTTTATTGTACAGAGGATGTATTCAGTACAGTACGAGATAATAACAATTTAATTACTTAGATAATTTGTCCAAATTACGACAAACTAACTCGTAATTGCTAATTATCAAGTCGTAATTACGAGATGAAACACATGTCTAATATAGTATCAGGAGACTGCCACCACAATTGAATTAGCCGAATTTAAATTTTAATGTTGATGTCTCACATCTTTTCAGCCTGCAACAAACATATCCTGAGTTTACATGTTTACAACTTATAGTATATTTTTCTATTAGAGTGTCCACCTGTTGGCACCTTTCCTAATGGCAAAATACTCGGAAATCTTCATGAGAATGGAGCAAAACGATTACTGCAGTGTGACAAAGGTTACATTCCGAAGGATGGGAACAAAGTACACATTGTGTGCAAGGATGGACATTGGACCAACACTACACACTGTTTTCTAGGTAAGTAATTTGGGTGTGTTATTTTTTATCATAACAATGATACTCGATAATTAATTGTTAAACTACTCATACACAAAGCAAAAAGAAGTCACGATTCCTAGCGGAGCATAATAAAAAGTATTTCCAATTATAATTGCAACAATATAATATTATGTCAAATTATTTTAGAATCGAAATTATTTTCGCATTATCGTTGGCTATTGGCCAATATACAACGATACATCGAAAATTAGTATGCCCCCCTTCGAAGAAGTGGGGGTATATTGCTTTGCACCTGTCCGTCGGTCGGTCGGATGGTCGGTCTGTCCGTAGACCATTTCGTTTCCGCAAGATATCTAAAGAACGCTTTGATCTTCGATCATGAAAGTTGGTATGCTGGTTACTTGGGAGGAAAGGAAGACGCCTATAAATGTTGAGATCAACAGGTCAAAGGTAAAGGTCACCGTTACTAAAAATAGATATTCTAATGAAACTTCATACATAGATACCTTATATTGAGACCTCGCTTGGGATTGCATATAGGGTGGGTGGGGGGTCAAGGTCAGCGTTACTAAAAATAGCAAAAAAAATACGGTTTCCGCTCAATAACTTGAGAACGCATCAAGATATTGAAACTTCATACATAGATACCTTATATCGAGACCTCGCTTGGGATTGCATATGGGGTGGGTGGGGTCAAGGTCACCATTGCTAAAAATAGAAAAACGGTTTCCGCTCAATAACTTGAGAACGCATCGAGATATTTTAATGAAACTTCATACATAAATAGCATATATCGAGACTTCGCTTGGGTTTGCATATTAAACAAATTTCTTAACAATTGCACATATGCACAACTTGGCTGCAAGTCGGGGGGCATACATGTTTTACAAACATCTCTTGTTTATGAAATAATTGTTGGGTTAGCGTTGGTAATTACTGCAATAACCAACGCTTGCCCGTCAATTATTTTGATTCTAACACGATCTTATATAGAATGCGCCTGTATTTAAGGGTTATGAATTAGAACTATATTTATCTATACTCCGCCAATTTTTCCACGAAGTACATTCACACGTGCGTTTCAGTGACGTCAATAAAACATAACAATTCAAAATAACGTCAGTTTCATTGATAAACATTGCGCAAAGAACCAATGTGACGCCATACTTATTGATAAAACAGTGAAAATTTTATGATTTCAAGCGCAAATTGAAGGCATATTAACAAAACGTAAACGTTTTTTGTGAACTTAATGCAGAAAAGATTATAACAATAATGCTATCGCAGATGCATTTTACGGAACAATTTCTTTGAATTTTCGGAACTATTTTCAAAACGTAAGGCTCCGCCCATAATTTGTTTAAGAAATAATTGACGGGTTAGCCTTGGTTATTGCGGTTATAACCAACGGTTTGGAGTTTCGATGCGTAGGAATTAAACCACGAGGGCGATAGCCCGAGTGGTTTGATAACAAGCATCGGACCGATGCAAATAAGACAGATAGGCCCTTCTGGCTTTCAATGGACGTAAATAAGACAGATAGGCCCTTCTGGCGTTCAATGGACGTAAGTATAATAAATAAATGACCGACTCTGAAGTATGCATAGTACAAAATGTGTATAGAACAGAGTATAACATACATTATAGTATGAGTTTACCTGAAACAAGCACACAGCTGACATTATCTTGTGAAGTACAAATGATACAGAACATTAATGGTGACATTGACACTTGATATCTTCTCATTTTTGGTGAATTTAAACAAGAAGATCGGTAGAACCGATGGATACTCCCCGATGCCGCTTTGCCCTCTAAATGTGGCCTTCACCTGAAACCTATGAACCTGAGTCATACGGAGACATGTCGTTATGTTCAGGCTAACATTCGTGTAAGGTCTTACAAATCTATTCCAGAAGTTTAAAGTCCGGACAAGCAAAAGGCCAATTTCGACTTTTGACCTTTAAGTATGACATTGACCTTTGATCTACAGATCTAATTTATGTTTATGCCGTCTCATTTAGGCAAACATGTGTGCCATTTAATTGGAAAATAGCTCAATCTATGACCGTGTTAAGCAAACAACTAATTTTGACCTTTGACTTCTAAGTGTGACCTTGACCTTTGACATATGGATCTGGTTTACGTGCACTTTATGTTGTCTCATTGAGGTTAACATTTGTGCCAAGTAGTTTTTAAAAGCCATGGCAAGCTAAAGCACAGACACGCAAAGGTGTGACCTTGACCTTTGACCTAGGGACCTGATTCATGAGCGGTATACACCAGCTTATTGCAGCAAACATTTGTGACAAGTAATTATAAGATCCCTCCATCTATGGCCAAGTTATAGTGTGGACAAGCAAAATAGGCCAATTTATAATCAAAAAGCAATTACTTCCTAAAAAACATCAGACCAAAACGACCTGACAATGTGCGCATGTCCCCTTGGTATGAATGCTGCATATAAAGTTTAAATGAATTCGAGTTGTTAGTTCCTGAGATCTCATTTGGAAAGGAAAATATTCCATTACAATGTATTATTTTTAATATAAAAAGGGCAATAACTCCCTGAAAAATTATCAGACCGGAACAACCTGACAATGTGCGCATGTCCTCTTGGTTGTGAAGCTGCATCTAAAGTTTCATTGAAATCGGGTTATTAGTTCCTGCGATCTCGCGCGGAAATGAAAATTTCATTAGAAAATGTCCTATTTCTAATCAAAGGTAAATAACTCCCTGAAAAATCATCGAACCGGAACGACCTAACAATATGCGCATGTCCACCCTATAGGGATGCTGCATAAAAACTTTCATCAAATTTGGGTCATTAGTTCTTGAGATCTCACGCGAATAAGTACCGGACGGACGAACGGAAGGACAAACGGACGGAAGGACGGAAATACGGAAGGACGGACGGACATGGAGTATGATGGATAAAATCATCGGGGAAATTCGTTTCACACCCGGACAAACTTAATTGCAGTGAAATTAGAATTCGGACGGACGGACAAAGCGGCGACTATATGCTTCCCCCTTTCTGGGAGCATAATAAAACAATAAATGCCTATATTGTGTCGGTACAGTCGTGTTATTTTTAGAATAGTGTGTCGTATAATACGCGATTTTATAAAACTGCTTGTTTGAACTACATGTAACAAGTGAAAATTGTATATTTAAGAGGAATGTGTCAAGCATCAAAGACAATATGGACCATTAAAGTACATTTTGGAATTCATAACCCGTCGGAATTTCACTGAGGCTGATGTAAGTATGTGTTCGATACACATATTTTATGCATGATTTTGACATTGTTATGTGAATGGTTAATTATGTTTGTTTTGTTGGAAGTGTTCCAGGTGAATTATATTATGTTTCGCTCGGTCGATGGTTTGGTATTTACGTCGATCGGCCTGGTGTATAGGTAGGTAGTTACGATGTACATAGATACAGTTTTTGAAGTAGGACAGTAGGTAGGTCGGTTTCATGGCAGGTAGGTGGAACGGTTGATCGGATGGTAGGGAGGCAGGCACACGAGAGGTCGGGAGGGCGGTCGTTTCGCACGGGATGGCGATTTCTTTGGTATGTAATTTCGCGGGTGTTTAGTTGACGTATGAAGTCAGATACGCACATTTTCATTTTGGTGTTTGTTGTATGTTATCTTATTGCAGCATTTTTGTCAACATTGTGGCTATCGAATTGTCACAATAGAATCAGATGGCGAAAACAGATATCTGGTGGATGAAGCGAACCGAACTCATACAGGCCCAGTCAAAGCATCTGGTAAGTTTTGCTCTTGATGAAAATATATTTAAAAAATACTTAATACATAGATTATAATTTAGTTATTTTCAAGTGTTTGTACTATTTGCTTTAATAAATACGTTATTATTTACGTAAATATCTTGATATCAAGATAAACAATATATCCAACGTGGATATGTTCAATTAAACACAGTTTTCACACGAAATGTATTTATTGACTATAGCAGTTAATTGTATAATATGCATTTTTCTGGAAAACTACAAATGCGCAATGTAATGATTTTATTTCACTTGTATTTGCTTAAAAATCAAATTGGCATAATATTGCTGGCTAGATATTTTTCTCCATCGGCAATGTTTTCCAAATAATCCAACAGTGTCAATTCTAGAAAAGAATCGACATTGTCTGACATTGGATGAGCTTAACCCTCTCATTTTGAATACCTGCTGTATCTAAAACATACTCAAGTAAGATGTCCGCATTTGGGTAAAGCGACACTCAACTCAACCACGTAGCAGCCATGGCAATATGATAATATTTGATAAGTACATCGTATACGTATATCTTGTTTGAAAAAAATAACAAAAAAAATTGACTATGGTTGTATATTTATGTAAGCAATTTACTTTTATTGGCAGTTTACGACTGCCATCTGAAGTTCAGAGACAGATGTTAATAAAAGGTTGCAACTGATTGTTTCAGAGTTGAAAACGCATATAAACATTCCATCAGTGCATCGATAAATAAAAAAACAACGAACGTATCTTATCCTCCTATATATAAACATGTCTATATATTTTTCAGGTACAACTTATTTTGACGGGTTTTTTCTTGGCCTATTCGATGAAGACGATACTACTTTTCGTCGGATTTATGACAATAAAACCTTTATTAAAACTACACTACCTTTCGATGGATTTAATTCAGGGGAACCCAATTACCCAATAGAGGAAAAATGCATTGCAAGTCTTGGTCCCGATTGGAAGTGGCTGGACGTGCCTTGTTCATATGCACTGTATACAATTTGCAAAAAAGATACATAAGCATTTCACACTGGTTAGGAAACACGATCGACCTCCAGTTTAACGAAAGAGTTTTCGCTAACCTAACGCGCGGCCTCCCAGCAAAAATGGCCGTTAATGTAAAATTTTCGAACGTGTGTATTCAATATTTGAATATTTCTCCCTTTTTGCATACTATCTTTTCAAACGACTGTCCTTACGGAACCGCCCCAATACGCGTAATTGATTTAAATTTAATATTTACAATTGCAAAAGTTAAGCCTGAAACAGTTTAACGTGGTAATGAAAACATGATCAAAACAAGTGAAACTTAACGTAATTTGCACTCGTCACACACAAATCAAATCGCAATAAAATGACTATAAAACTGACCATATAATAGTTTTTGATCAGGATTGACTATTATATATTTTATGAGTTGATTTTAACCTACTTATTAGGCTAAAATAGCTCATATTACCGAATTTCTAAAATTTTATGTTAATGCTACATAATCATTTTTTGTAAAACATTACCGATGAGAATAATAACAACATTTTCTTGAGACCGTATTGTTAACAAGTTAAACCGTATTGGTAACGTACAAATAAACGATAACGAGTGTTTATATGTGTTAGTTGTTGAAGGTTTCCATTGTAATAATTTGCACGCTTTACAGCCTATTACAGACATAGGAAAAATGAAAATAAGATCACTTAGCAAAATTGTTTGCAGGAAACGTATTCAATGGTATGGTTATATTATGATTGATATCATATGTATAAATCAAAACGCTGACAGTGTAGAAAGACTGTTGGCGACAAAAGAAACTAAAAGCATGTGAATTACGAGTGCATTTTTGTTAAAAGAAAACAATGGTTTGAATGAAGTTCAATCTCCCACCTTTAAACTATATAATTTGGCTTCTTATTCAATAGTATACGACATCATAATGAAAACTGATTTGTAAGTAACGAAAAAATATTTTGTTCGAGTTAATTATCTTATGCAAACGGAATTATATACATTCCAGTTAACAAGTCAATCTGCATGGGCCAGAATAACCGATGAAGCGTAGTAGTTAGGCGCACCGACTGTAAGTGCTTCTTAGCCAAAGATCTATAAATAAACATGTTTATTTAAATATATTTGTTCGTAGCCTACTGAATCAAAATAGATCATACGATGCAAGCTCTCGATTGTCCATAGTACAGTTTAAAATTAATAAATTGCAGTAATTTCTTGTCAAAATATTCAGAATGAGAATTGGTAAGAAGAAAAAACACTTTCGCAACGAGTCAAAAAGAACCGATGTAGCGCATTAATTTGGTGGTCTTATTACAGGACACTCCGGTAAATATTTCGGTTACATACAAGTAAATAGCAATAGTAGGGGTGTCATTAGTTTAAAGTTATTTATATATATATATATATAACCTTTTTACAAATTGTAATTGTAACAAATCACATGGTATACACATTATAATACATAATGCATTATCTCAAATAATTAAAATGTAAGAAAGCGGGTGTGAAATTTTGCTGTTTTGAAGAAGGACCCTTTCTGGTTTCGATTTACCGACTAAAAGCCTGCAAAAAAAAGAAGTAGTTTTCCGCGATACCTATTTTGGAAATCACCCTCTCAAAAGACCGTTGGCTCCCGCCAACAGTCCAAAAATATGACATCAAACTAAGAGGGTTGACTGCATAATTTTACAATACGGAGAACAATACGTGAAACATAAGATTTCTTTTTACAAGGGTAATTGCATGTAATTAATACATAATAACATGAATACTACATGGGTTTTTATTTAGTATACATTGAACACAAATGTGGGTTTGTATGAAATTAGTGAGCGAGCGTTACAGCATATTCAGATGATTAGAAACCACCCGAAAGTATTTGCAAATAATATTGTATAGTAGATATCCTTCTTAGACAATAGAAAACGTCGCGTTAAAACTACATTTGAGGCGTATCGTTGGAAAACCAGGTTTAATGCACGTGCGTAAAATGTCGGCCTGGATCAGCCTGTACAGTCCGCACAGGCTGTTCAGGACGGCACTTTCCGCCTACAGTGGATTTATGTTTAGAAGAGACTTCCTTGAAGCAGAAAATACCATAAAAGCGGAAAGTGTCGTCCAGGATCAGCCCGGTTTTCCCACGACACGCCTCATATAATGTTCTAGTGAGGTATAAAAAGGCTTTACGAAATTTGTTTTGGAGGCCATCAACAACGGGAGTCACGTTCGTTATATTTCAAAACTCACTCATTTCAGTTCGTACTCGACATTAATAGCATACTAATAAAGAATTTGTTTCGACATGTTATAACAACGCTAAATTCAGTAATTTGTCGTGATTAAATGTTTGAATGTATGTGTTTGTATGCAAATTACGTCAATTTTCATATATTTTGACAGCTTTTTCATGTACACGTAAACTGTAATAGGCTAAAATTATACACGTGTTTATGTTTTATCATTTAAATCATTTACGCGTATTGGGGACACGTATGGGGGTACCGTTACGGTAGACGCTTGAAAACATTTCACGAAGAAATGGAAGAAATATACAAAATTTGAATACTGACATTGCAAATGTTTACATTTTCCATTTTTACCGGTAGGCCGCACGTTAGCGAAAACCAATTCATTAAACTGGTCGATGGTTTTTCCTAACCAGTGTGTATTTGATATTTCTGGTTTTCCGTCGAAGCTAGTATTTTGTAAAAGAAAAAACTGTTTGTGTCTTTATAGAAATAGTTGGAGGTTTTTTGCATCATATTATACTTTTTTAACGTTTTGTTTAAGAAATAATTGACGGGTAACTGTTGGTTATTGCGGTAATAACCAACGGTTTGGAGTTCCGATGCGTACTGGTGCCTAAATCCGCCACATTTGGGGGGTATTTTTACGATATTTTCAAAAGTTGTTCACCGATTGACATACAAATTCACATAAATCAAGTAAGGTTTAATGTGCATTTTCTGGCGGGTTTTGGTTACATTTCAAATACTCGGCAAACGAATTTTTTTTATTGCGAATGAAGGCCTAAACAGTGTAAAAAATGAGCGTGGGAGTTCCTAAATCCGCCACCCCTCTTTAAAATGTTCAAATTTCTCGAAAATGATATTCTTTCACGAATTTTGTTTTCAAAGCAACTTCTATTGACTTCTATTGACAAAACTCCCACTTTTGTTTATTTGAGGTTCATTTTCTAGTGTTTAAAATAAAACACGGTGATCCAAAGTTGCTTGGTGAAAATCGTAGATCACACCCGTGACATGCTTATTCCACATTTAACTATTGTTCTGATTTAATTTTCTATATTAAGCAACTCGTTGTCTGTTGTTAATACAATGTTTCAATTTCTGCAAATACTTATATTTTTTTCTAAAAGTAGCTCTGAAACTGAGGCCCTGCGTGCATGTGGAACAAATAATGAGGGTTTTTAGTAGCGAGACATTTGCGCTCTTAATATGCATTTTATTGTACGTAATGCCAATGAATAATGGTTATTTTTATGCTGCAAATGCTCACATGGACATAATATTAAAACACGATAATTTAATTTTATCATGGACACCATGCGGGGCCTCAAAATTGCGCATGCCTAGTATGAAATAGATTCCCCGCATGCAGTTTGTTTGCATTTAGGGGTTATGTACAAAATAATTGGATTAAATATTCATTTATGCGCAAATCAAGATGAAAACTCGTCAGCGTTGTTAAGGGAAAGTATCTGATTGATCGAGATCAACAAAATAGAAATCGCCGGTAAGAAACGCTTATTCTGATGGGGTGGCGGATTTAGGCAAGTGGCGGATTTAGGCACTGCGTCAGTAGGAATCAAACCACGAGGGCACTTTTGAAATCGGGCTTAATGTTCACAATAGTGACGCTGGTACGGGTCTTCAGTATTTAATTAAGTGACAGTATCTTAATCTTGTCCTCTATGTCCTCCTATAATATTTTTTTCGCATTTACCACACTGAAAATTCGAATGTTTTCAATGATACAGGCCATTACAGAGCCATGCTAACCATGGACAACCAAAACAATATCATCGTTTTGATTTGTCCATTTTAGCAAATAATGAATTCACCTTATGCGTAAAAAAATATGTTTGTGTCAGGTTACCCGACCCACTCTAAAAAAAATGCACCGACCCTACAACATTTTATTGGGTTTGTCAGATTGATTTTTGTTTTATTTACCTTTTTCAATAATTAAATGTGTTTTTGGATAAATAAGTCTTTTGTTTTGATAGTATCCACTAATAAACAATGTTTAAGGATATTACTGATATGTTTTAAATATTTATTCAGTTTTAGAATCTTCAAGTTGACCATTCACCAAATAAAAAATTAAAAAATAAAAATAAATCCCGACCAACCTACCCTTATTTTTGGGGGCATGTAACCTGAAACAAACATATTTTTTAACGCCCTTATTAAAATTTGAAACACACAATACCATCACTACTAATATTGTTTTAGGTCGTTATTTTGAGCTAAAAATATTATCATGTGTTTAGCTTATGGTATTAGCAGTTCAACAGCGTACATTTATTATGTCATCATTTTATTGTTTACATATTTTTAAGATGTAAATACATATCTTTTGTGTATGGATAGTAAGTTGGTTCCTTGTTCCTAGTTCCTGTTTCCTGATTCGAATAAGGAAACAGGAACTGGTTCCTTATTCCTTATTCAAGCTAAACATATTTGATATAAGCTTTTTATGCCCCCGCCCCCCCCTTCGAAGAAGGCGGCATATAGCAGTCGTACTGTCCGTCTGTGCGTCTGTCCGTCTGTCCGAAGCATTCTTGTCTTTGCTATAACTTTGTCATTTATTGATGGATTTTGAAATAACTTGGCACAAATGTCAACCATCATAAGACGACGTGTCGCGTGTAAAACCCGTCTCCCTACCTCAAAGGTCAAGGTCACACTTAGAGGTCAAAGGTCAAAGTGGAGTTTTGAGACAAAAATTCTTGTCTTTCCTATAACTTGGCCATTTATTGATGGATTTTGAAATAACTTGGCACAAATGGTAACCATCATAAGACGACGTGTCGCGTGTAACACCCATCTCCCTACCTCAAATCTCAAGGTCACACTTAGAGGTCAAAGGTCAAAGTGGAGTTTTCAGACAAAAGTGGAATGAGGGGGCATCTGTGCCCTATGGACACATGTCTTGTTAAGATAAATAATACATACAATGCTTAAGTAAATCAAAACAAAACCAAACGTTATTTAATTCATGAATTAATTCACGAATAAGGAACTAGTTCCTTATTCCTTATTTAAACCGAATAAGCAACTGTTGCTTTGTAACTAAATGACCTAATAGTACCCTATTAATATGAAAGATACATCTAATTGACAAGTTGAATTTTAAAGTAACTCGAATACATTTACTTTATGTATTACGATAAATGTTCATGTTTCTTCTACGCGCTTGAATAGGATTTCTTGTTCAAACCGAACTGGCATATTCTACTTTGAATATTAACTTCACATCAACCAAACTTAAAACCTATAAAATTATGTTTCATGTAATTAAAAAATGACATAAAAATGCATTCTAGCACATTTCTACTTATTTGTTTTTACTTATACTCCAGTTCCTTTTTCGCGGCTTAATAAGGAAAAAGGAACCAGTTCCTTATTCCTTATTCAAGCCGAATAAGGAACTGACATTTTCTTACATAAAAATAAATTAAACTGAACCAAATATATAATGAAAACCATTGTATTTGTATGTTGGATATTAAAAATATTTATTGCATTACATTTCTACTTAGTTTTTTTTTAATGATAACCCAGTTCCTTTTTCGAGGCTGAATAAGGAAAAAGGAACCAGTTCCTGTTTCCTTATTCAAGTTGAATAAGGAACTGGCATTTTCTTACCTAAAAATAAATTAAAATGAACCAAAGTGTACATCATATAAATGAAAATCATTGTATATGTAGGTTGGATACTAAAAATATTTATTACATTACATTTTTTATTAGTTTTATTTAATGATAACCCAGTTCCTTTTTCGCGGCTGAATAAGGAAACAGGAACCAGTTCCTGTTTCCTTATTCAAGCCGAATAAGGAACTGGCATTTTCTTACATAAAAATAAATTAAAATGAACCAAAGTGTACCACGTATAAATGAAAATCATTGTATATGTAGGTTGGATACTAAAAATATTTAATACATTACATTTTTTATTAGTTTTATTTAATGATAACCCAGTTCCTTTTTCGCGGCAGAATAAGGAAACAGGAACCAGTTCCTGTTTCCTTATTCAAGCCGAATAAGGAACTGGCATTTTCTTACTTAAAAAATAAATTAAAATGAACCAAAGAGTACTACATATCAATGAAAATCATTGTATATGTAGGTTGGATATTAAAAATATTAATTGCATTACATTTCTACTTAGTTTTATTTAATGGTAACCCAGTTCCTTTTTCGCGGCTGAATAAGGAAACAGGAACCAGTTCCTGTTTCCTTATTCAAGTTGAATAAGGAACTGGCATTTTCTTACCTAAAAATAAATTAAAATGAACCAAAGTGTACATCATATAAATGAAAATCATTGTATATGTAGGTTGGATACTAAAAATATTTATTACATTACATTTTTTATTAGTTTTATTTAATGATAACCCAGTTCCTTTTTCGCGGCTGAATAAGGAAACAGGAACCAGTTCCTGTTTCCTTATTCAAGCCGAATAAGGAACTGGCATTTTCTTACATAAAAATAAATTAAAATGAACCAAAGTGTACCACGTATAAATGAAAATCATTGTATATGTAGGTTGGATACTAAAAATATTTAATACATTACATTTTTTATTAGTTTTATTTAATGATAACCCAGTTCCTTTTTCGCGGCAGAATAAGGAAACAGGAACCAGTTCCTGTTTCCTTATTCAAGCCGAATAAGGAACTGGCATTTTCTTACTTAAAAAATAAATTAAAATGAACCAAAGAGTACTACATATCAATGAAAATCATTGTATATGTAGGTTGGATATTAAAAATATTAATTGCATTACATTTCTACTTAGTTTTATTTAATGGTAACCCAGTTCCTTTTTCGCGGCTGAATAAGGAAACAGGAACCAGTTCCTGTTTCCTTATTCAAGTTGAATAAGGAACTGGCATTTTCTTACCTAAAAATAAATTAAATGAACCAAAGTGTACATCATATAAATGAAAATCATTGTATATGTAGGTTGGATACTAAAAATATTTATTACATTACATTTTTTATTAGTTTTATTTAATGATAACCCAGTTCCTTTTTCGCGGCTGAATAAGGAAACAGGAACCAGTTCCTGTTTCCTTATTCAAGCCGAATAAGGAACTGGCATTTTCTTACATAAAAATAAATTAAAATGAACCAAAGTGTACCACATATAAATGAAAATCATTGTATATGTAGGTTGGATACTAAAAATATTTATTACATTACATTTTTTATTAGTTTTATTTAATGATAACCCAGTTCCTTTTTCGCGGCTGAATAAGGAAACAGGAACCAGTTCCTGTTTCCTTATTCAAGCCGAATAAGGAACTGGCATTTTCTTACATAAAAAATATATTAAAAGGTCGCCGGATGTACCGTTAGCCTGCACGAGCGAGAAAACGCGTTTTCGGACTTAGAAAATCTATGAAGAAAACACGCAATTGCAGCGCGTATGCGCATAGGTTTTTGAATTGAAAAAAAAAAAAAAATGTTGGGGCATCTCGATTAAACTTTCCAGTCTACTAGAGGCACATCGGCCGCTGCTTCCGGTGCTGTATCGCCGTTATGGTGACATGTTGAAATCGCATTGCATCCTAAATCATATCCCTTCGTAACTGTTTACGTATAAGAACAGAATGAGATATCTAAGACATGTCTAGTATTCAGCTATCGGATAATCTTGAGCAAAAGTTAGGGTCAGATAACAATTTAATATTATATCAGAGATCAAAACAAAAAAAAACTAACATTGAACATAGCCAATAATAACGAATATAAAGCTGCGCTATGCTAGAAGTCCATGATCCGAATTTAATCGTCCGAAATTAAGGCCTCCGAATCAGGAACTGGCCACAGTTCCTTATTCGGAAGCCTTTATTTCGGACCAACACTTTCGGATATTAAATTTTTAGAGGTTGTGTGTGTTATTAAGCTTATCTATGCAATATGGCTGTGTTCTGTCACATTTCTACTATATATTTTATTTAACAAGAAACACTGAAAACAAGTATTATGATGACGATAATAATATTAATTATAATAATTGTGTCATTTAGCTGCAAACATTGCATGCGTAAATGCGTAGATTGTTTCGGAAGATACAACCGAAGAATAACATTCGGTCTTACTTTAGCTACACCTCTAATAAAAACTCAAGATCATAAATCTCCACGTATGATATACTTATGCATGATCGTTAGTGAAAACGTTAGTCCAGTCTAATTATCAGATTTAAAAAGATCTTCAATGCATTATTGTGTCCGTTCTTACTAACTTCGTCATGCACCTTTGGGGGAGTGAGGAGGGGGCGGGAGAGATCAACTAATACACGCACCCGAACGTACGTACTAAAATGCGTCACAGTTTGGATTATTAAATCCCAAATTATATGCATATGTACACCCAAAGTAGAACATACATACGAACGTATAATTCACTAACTGCCACATGCCATTAAACTCCATAGCTATTATCATATTATCGTAACGTATAGTACAGTGCCGGTAATTGGATATACTTTATATACAATGAGAACAATATGATTATCGTGTTACATATTCACCTAATTGGGAACATTTGAACAGGTTTTCATGTGTGAATTATCTTATGTAGTTTATGCTTCACTGAGATATAACAGTGATTTAAAATAGGTCACAGTTCAATCATACTGTACTTTGTGGTGAATGTAGATTGACAGTGTGGTAGTTGGTAATATAGGCAAATCAATACATGCTAAGAAAATAAGTTTCGTTTTCAATTCTAACTGTAATGGGCATTTACTGGATAATTATTAAATTTATAAACCGACTGAAACATAAGAACATTTGCATTGTCTCTTCTACGCTTTTAACTTGAACTATAGGCTACTACTTGCTTAAAAAATACGTTGTTCCGGTATGTTGATCTTTCAGTGAGTTATTGGCTCAATTTTTTGTTTCATGCTGCTTTCAATTAACCCATACATTGACAAAGCGCATCATCGGGGAGCATCTATAAGTTTCACTGATATTCTTGTCAAAAAACTATAGAAATAATTTCGCATGTAACAAACAATAACACAAAACTAAAAGCCATTTTCATGTATTTTTTACATCAAAATGTTTGTTCCGACACATTTCTACACAATTTTATATATTATTTATCCATTTCCGTTTTCGCGGCTGAATAAGGGACTAGGAACTAGTTCCTGATTCCTTATACAAAGCGAATAAGGAACTGGCATTTTCAAACTATAAGAATAAATTCACATGTACCGAAATGTACCACAGGACAATAAAAATCAATTTTCATGTGTCTTTATATCGAAATATGTGTTCTAAAACATTTCTGCTTATTTTCATTTATTAATATTCCAGTTCCTTTTTTTATGGCTGAATAAGGAACAAGGAACCAGTTACATTTTCCTTATTCAAACCGAATAAGGAACTGGCATTTTCAAACTTAAGTAATAAACTGCTCATGTACTAAACTGTACCACATAACTATGAAAACCATTATACAAGTTATTATGATATCAGACATTTATTCCAAAAAAATTATACTGAATTTTCTATATCAATAGAAGCTATGAAAATATGTTTCGTTTTATTTTCTAACTGTAATTGGCATTTACTGGGTAATAATTTATTAACCAACTTGAAAGATACTAGTCTTGTCTCTTCTATGCATTTATAACCAGAACTAAACTCCAGATACTACTTGCTTATTAGATACCAGTTCTTTATTCAGGTTCTATAATTCCAGAAATACACATTCGGATGGTCGATACCTAGGGCAGCTATAAATAAAGAGTCGAAATGGTTACAGTCATGGACATTTTCTTTTTAGAAATGTCAGTTCCTTATTCATGTTGAGAAATAAATAAATAAGATTTGTTTATTATGCAGACGCGAAAATTAAAGTGAAAAAAGAGAATAATACTAAGTAGAAATTGTTAAGAATTTATCATTTAAATACAAAGTGAAAGCAAATAAAATAATTCCAATACACATAGGTTACCATTCGGAACATGCATGTTTATTGTTAAAGTTAGCATGTACCCGTTCGGTTTGAATATGGAATATGCATGTGATTCCTTATTTATTACGCTGCCGCGAAAAAGTAACCAAAACAATAATGAGTAATACTTAGTAGAAATATATTATAATTATTTTCGATATACATGTAAAATGTTTGCCATAGTAATGGTTTACATTTGGTACGCGAACAACCATTTAATAGGTTTGAAAAAGCCGTTCCTTATTCCATTTGAAAAAAAAGGAATACGCAACTGTAGACTTATTCCACAACGTATAAAGGAAATGCAATATTAATGTCTTAAACTATTAAAATATAAGTTAGAATAAGTAATTTAAATACATGACAACATTTAACATATTTTCTTCTTTAATGGTTCATCTTATTTCATTTCATTTTTGAAAATAAGAAACGTGTGTCTATAGAGAATTGCCACACCTCTTGGTTGTTCGGCCAAAGGTTTGCAGTAAATATTTCGGATAATGCAGCCATATTCGTTTGTTTACCACTACACATATAAAAATCCATAATTGGTCAACAAAGTCAACATTTATCGACTGGTCAAAATAGACTTATCCCGGATTTCGCTATACTTTGGAAAAACCCGCTAATAACGCTAGCCCATTTTATCCACCAATGGTAGTTTCTTCAAATAATAATGGTCGATATGGTATGTGATTTTGAAAGGATTATAAATCAGTCAGCTTTTGTACTAGTACATGAGTTTGTTTTTCCAAAAGCTAGCTCATTCAGGTATACGTATATTGACAGGCGCAAGAAATAATAACAACACAGATATATAGAAAATAAGGGTAATTTTGTAATCGATATGCGACGATAATAAAATATATACACACATTAAATTAGGCATACGTTAAAACTTAACCGTTAATGTGTTTCATTATTAAATATTAAACCCGACATAGTGTTGTAAGATTTGAAATATTTGATGAATACTATTACCTTATGCGGTTCAGCAATAATTTTCCCCAAGAGCATACAATGTTAAGAAATGAAGTAACATCGGTAAAATGTCAAATGCATACGGTTTAATACACATTGTATACTTTATAATGGTTTTGTGATATTATACACTTAAAAGAAATAATCACTATACTGCAATCACATAAACTTTATTTTATTACTTTAGTGTAAACAATAATACACAGCACGATTTGTCAAAATCTAATTAGAAAATTTCAACAATAAAGCTACACAAGAAACGTCGCATTTCAGTGCACTGGAAGCTTCCATTTCTTGTAAGAGTTACTGGGATTCTTTCTACAACACATTTTTTTTTTATTAAGAAGGCCAATCAAAGACAACTAATGTAAGCTTTCTAGTATCAGAGAGGCAATTAATGATTTTTCTTAGTTTTCCAAACTGTGACATTGACCCGCTTTTAACAACTTCATATAATATCTCGCGATACGGTAAATAGCGTATCACAAAAAATTCGATTTGTTCGCAAGTTTAACAAAAAAATGTTTGTTTCTATTTAATGTAAAAATGGCATTGATCTTGACCCATCCAAACGGAATAGTTTGGTAGGAAAATAAACAAATAGACGATGTCATTGATATTTTGTTAAACCGTCACATCATTTCTTTCTGTCAGCAAAATGGATGAAAGTACGCCTAAAAACCCGACCAAAAAGCTATCGGGGGCTGCTAAGTATAACACCGAAATCATAAACGGCATCATATCCCGATAAGGCGGCGTCGTCATTTACAAAATTATTCTTTATAGTTCGCGGATGTTTGACGCTACAGTATTGTCTGACGAAATCCCTTACCATTTTAGCTTCTAGTTTGGAAAAACAGCCAAACAATTTTTGTAATGAAACGACCCGATCCGGTCAATGAACATCTACCAAATGCAGTCTATTCTGAAATGCTAAACCATTGGGACTTCAAAGTCAAACCTTCTTCGTCTTTAAATCGAACAGTGTGTGTATTATAAGACAGTGTTATTAAGCAAATAATAATCTCACATGTACGCACTCACTTTTTTTCCAAAGTTTTCATTAAAATAGCTTTACTATGCAACAAGGCGATCTGCGAAAATGTAAATAAGTTGACCTCTTTCGCGTTTTAATTATTGTTGCTTGAATAAATGTGTTATTTTATAATGGCTTCAAATTTCATGGTATAAATAACTGTGTATTTATTAAATCTTTAGGGAGGCTTCGCCCCCCATTCCCCCTGACCCAAAGTGACAACCGCCCGTGGAACACACCAGTCTCAATCTGACAAGGTCTGGAGCCTTGACAGCTATGTTGAAAACGAAACTTATTTTCTTAGCATGTATTGATTTGCCTATATTACCAACTAGCGCACTGTTAATCTAGATTCACAATAATGTACTGTATGATAATAACTGTGCCCACTTTTAAATTACTGCTCTTTCCCAATAAACCTAAGTGAAGCATAAACTAAATACGATTATTCACACATGAAAAGTGTTCAAATGTTCCCAATGAACTGAATGTGAAACACGACAATAATATTTTTCTCATTGTATAAAAAGTATTACCAATTAACGGCAATGTACTATACGGTACGATAATGTGATCTTAGGAACGGTGGTTCATAGCATGTTGCAGTTAGTGAATTATACGTCCGTATGTATGTTCTACTTTGGGTGCATATATGTATGTAATTTGGTATTGAATATTCCAAACTGTGACGCAATTTCGGGTGCGTGTATTAGTTGATATCCCCCTCCCTCCACCCCCCCCCCCCCCAAAAAAAAGGTGCACGACAAAGTTAGTACGAACGGACACAATAATGCATTGAAGTTTTTTTTAACAACCTGATAATTAGACTGGAGTAACATTTTGACTAACGATTGAGCGTATCATGCCTAAGTATAACATACGTGGAGATTTCAGATCGTAATTTGTTATTAGATGCGTAGCTGAAGTAAGACCGAATGTTATTTTTTCAGGTATATCTTCGGAAACAATCTACGCGTTTACGCATGCAATGTTTGCAGCTAAATGACACAATTATTATATTAATATTATTATCGTCATCATAATACTTGTTTTCAGTGTTTCTTGTTAAATAAAATATATAGTAGAAATGTGACAGAACACAGCCATATTGCATAGATAAGCTTAATAACACACACAACCTCTAAAAATTTAATATCCGAAAGTGTTGGTCCGAAATAAAGGCTTCCGAATAAGGAACTGTGGCCAGTTCCTGATTCGGAGGCCTTAATTTCGGACGATTAAATTCGGATCATGGACTTCTAGCATAGCGCAGCTTTATATTCGTTATTATTGGCTATGTTCAATGTTAGTTTTTTTATGTTTTGATCTCTGATATAGTATTAAATTGTTATCTGACCCTAACTTTTGCTCAAGATTATCCGATAGCTGAATACTAGACATGTCTTAGATATCTCATTCTGTTCTTATACGTAAACAGTTACGAAGGGATATGATTTAGGATGCAATGCGATTTCAACATGTCACCATAACGGCGATACAGCACCGGAAGCAGCGGCCGATGTGCCTCTAGTAGACTGGAAAGTTTAATCGAGATGCCCCAACATTTTTTTTTTTTTTTCAATTCAAAAACCTATGCGCATACGCGCTGCAATTGCGTGTTTTCTTCATAGATTTTCTAAGTCCGAAAACGCGTTTTCTCGCTCGTGCAGGCTAACGGTACATCCGGCGACCTTTTAATATATTTTTTATGTAAGAAAATGCCAGTTCCTTATTCGGCTTGAATAAGGAAACAGGAACTGGTTCCTGTTTCCTTATTCAGCCGCGAAAAAGGAACTGGGTTACCATTAAATAAAACTAAGTAGAAATGTAATGCAATTAATATTTTTAATATCCATCCTACATATACAATGATTTTCATTGATATGCGGTACTCTTTGGTTCATTTTAATTTATTTTTTAAGTAAGAAAATGCCAGTTCCTTATTCGGCTTGAATAAGGAAACAGGAACTGGTTCCTGTTTCCTTATTCAGCCGCGAAAAAGGAACTTGGTTATCATTAAATAAAACTAATAAAAAATGTAATGTATTAAATATTTTTAGTATCCAACCTACATATACAATGATTTTCATTTATATGTGGTACACTTTGGTTCATTTTAATTTATTTTTATGTAAGAAAATGCCAGTTCCTTATTCGGCTTGAATAAGGAAACAGGAACTGGTTCCTGTTTCCTTATTCAGCCGCGAAAAAGGAACTGGGTTATCATTAAATAAAACTAATAAAAAATGTAATGTAATAAATATTTTTAGTATCCAACCTACATATACAATGATTTTCATTTATATGATGTACACTTTGGTTCATTTTAATTTATTTTTAGGTAAGAAAATGCCAGTTCCTTATTCAACTTGAATAAGGAAACAGGAACTGGTTCCTTTTTCCTTATTCAGCCGCGAAAAAGGAACTGGGTTATCATTAAAAAAAAACTAAGTAGAAATGTAATGCAATAAATATTTTTAATATCCAACATACAAATACAATGGTTTTCATTATATATTTGGTTCAGTTTAATTTATTTTTATGTAAGAAAATGTCAGTTCCTTATTCGGCTTGAATAAGGAATAAGGAACTGGTTCCTTTTTCCTTATTAAGCCGCGAAAAAGGAACTGGAGTATAAGTAAAAACAAATAAGTAGAAATGTGCTAGAATGCATTTTTATGTCATTTTTTAATTACATGAAACATAATTTTATAGGTTTTAAGTTTGGTTGATGTGAAGTTAATATTCAAAGTAGAATATGCCAGTTCGGTTTGAACAAGAAATCCTATTCAAGCGCGTAGAAGAAACATGAACATTTATCGTAATACATAAAGTAAATGTATTCGAGTTACTTTAAAATTCAACTTGTCAATTAGATGTATCTTTCATATTAATAGGGTACTATTAGGTCATTTAGTTACAAAGCAACAGTTGCTTATTCGGTTTAAATAAGGAATAAGGAACTAGTTCCTTATTCGTGAATTAATTCATGAATTAAATAACGTTTGGTTTTGTTTTGATTTACTTAAGCATTGTATGTATTATTTATCTTAACAAGACATGTGTCCATAGGGCACAGATGCCCCCTCATTCCACTTTTGTCTGAAAACTCCACTTTGACCTTTGACCTCTAAGTGTGACCTTGAGATTTGAGGTAGGGAGATGGGTGTTACACGCGACACGTCGTCTTATGATGGTTACCATTTGTGCCAAGTTATTTCAAAATCCATCAATAAATGGCCAAGTTATAGGAAAGACAAGAATTTTTGTCTCAAAACTCCACTTTGACCTTTGACCTCTAAGTGTGACCTTGACCTTTGAGGTAGGGAGACGGGTTTTACACGCGACACGTCGTCTTATGATGGTTGACATTTGTGCCAAGTTATTTCAAAATCCATCAATAAATGACAAAGTTATAGCAAAGACAAGAATGCTTCGGACAGACGGACAGACGCACAGACGGACAGTACGACTGCTATATGCCGCCTTCTTCGAAGGGGGGGCGGGGGCATAAAAAGCTTATATCAAATATGTTTAGCTTGAATAAGGAATAAGGAACCAGTTCCTGTTTCCTTATTCGAATCAGGAAACAGGAACTAGGAACAAGGAACCAACTTACTATCCATAAAAAAATCGTCTGTTTTGAACTTCATTTTTACCTTAAATGTGTTAACATCGAGAAGGGAAGGTGGAATAATACCGATATTAGTAATATAGTGTTTGCCCAGTTTGCCCTGTTTTCGAAGGTGAATATACTTTTATTTTTGAATGTCACATCTACTCACAAACAAGACAAAAATAGAATACATATATCAGTATATTATATACGTCACCCAAGCATGTTAAAAACCACAGAGTTATTTTCCTCACAGAATCCAAATGCTATCAAGTTACTAGCTGTTTATGCATGTCGAGCTTCTGAAATGACAACTAGTGTCAGTATATGATGATTCATGCTAGTTTATTAAGTAACATGCAGTACATATCACTTTTATGAATACAGTGCATATTACTTTTGTTTAACTTAGATACAAATTATTTTTGCAAAGCATGAGAATACAGTACCCATAACTTTCACGTATTACTTAAATACTGAAATTACTTAAATATAAATTATTTTTGTTAAGCATGATAATACAGTACAGATCCTTGTTATGTATTACTATGATAAAAATCATTTGTGTAAAGCATGAGAATACATTACAGATCACTTTTATGTATTACTAAGATAAAAATTATTTTTGTAAAGCATGATAATACAGTATAGATTACTTTTGTGTATTACCTAGATACAAATAATTTTGGTAAAGCACGAGAATACAGTACACAATACATTTATATAGTACGCGCAGATATATATAATGTATTTCTCTTTCTTAAAACATGATAATATTATTTGTTCCTATTTGTATAATTGTTATTCATGACTGTCATGTGCCATGTTGACCTTATTCGTTTTGTATATGCTACATTGTACAATTTTTTTAATAAACTATATTTTTCTTCTATTACGTATAATGAAAATATGTATATGTAATGAAAATATGTAATGAAAAGTAGCACAAAACCAACCTTCCTTTACAAAAAAATACTCATTTTATCGCACAGTTTGAGCTTTATCCAGTTTAAGTTTGGACTTTACACATTTTCTTCAAAAAGTTCGGCTTTATCCATAAATGAGCCTACCATTCCAATATATAAATAATTTCAACCCAAAAATCCCTACGGTATCAACTAATAAACGTTTGAATGCCCGTCTAGATAGATTATATCATTATTCTGTAACGGTTTAGTTCACTAATTTGTCGATTTAGATGCCAAAAATAAAATAAATACGTCGCATTTTTGGAATATTTTGTAGTTCCTCCAGACAATTTATATATTTCTTCTTAGAAAAACGCAGATTGAATGCACTTAATACATAATGGCGTTGGACATGACTTTAAACATTTGTACAATAATTTTGTATTTATACTGACTAAAATCGCCGAAAAATTCAAAATATGTACCTACCTGTCAATTGCGGACGACATGTTATGTCTGAAATTTGATTTATCATCTGCACATTGTTTTACCGACGTACAGGGGGTGAACAATGTAGTATACATTTATATGTATACATATATGAGTTGCCTTCACAAAATATATGGAATCGCCATAAATATTCTGCGCATTACTTACAGTTGCACATATTGAACCAATGGTCTTTATATCTTATTCGGAATATAGTATATGCTTATAATAATCAATATATGAACATCCAGTATTGTTTTCTGTGCTTTGAAATCGAATATGACTCCAATATGACCTTACATATTGCCCACAATTTAAGTCAAGTACCCGACAAAATCCCGTTTCCGCAACAACATCGACAAATAGGGACAGAAAAGATAATATGAATATGCAACATTGTGATAGAAGTTATAATGATGATGATGATGTTGATGATGATGATGATGGCAATGGCGATGATGATGATGATGATGGTGGTGATGATGATACCGATTGCGATGATGATGATGATGATGATGGTGGTGGTGGTGGTGGTGGTGATGATGATGATGATGATGATGATGATGATAATGACGACGACGATGAAAAGGACGATGATGATAATGTGTAGAAACACTGAAAATCACGAACAAAATATGTCCTAATGTGTAAACAGTGTTTACTTTAAACACACTACGAAACACTCAACCATTACGTCAAGGTCCAAAAAAAAAACAGGACAAAAAATAATCAGTCTTTTCTTACGTACATAAGTATAATATTTCGGAGTTCAACTTACAAACCTGCTATACACAACAACAATCAGAAAACAATCTTGTTAAAAACTTCATTTGAATGTTTACATACTTCGTTACGAAATTGTGCAGTCAGTTCGGGACTCAAACCAGGAACCTCTGGCTTTCACCGCAAATGCACTTCCGGCTCTGTTTACCTGACTATAGTGACAAATATAGTTTGAGGCGTGTCTGGAAAATCTGGCCTAATGCATGTGCGTAAAGTGTCGTCCCGGATTTGCCTGTATAGTCTCATCCGAGACAACACATTCCGCCTACAGTGGATTTATGTTTAGAAGAGACTTCATTGAAACTGTACGCACATGCATTAAGCCCAGGTTTCACACGACACGCCTCATTTCATACAGTGCCACTCGCAATTGTGTTTGCATCATTGTGCATGTATACGCATTCGATGTATTTATAACTAATTTTATGAATTTTGAAAATGATCTGTCTGGAAAACCAATATGCAAAATTATGTCATGCACAATGGGTTGAAATTGTACACCGGAAGATATACGCTGTCTCGTGACTGGTCTACGTAGATGAGCATTTGGAGGGAGATCTTCAAAGCGCACGTACATTATTTGCTGCAGTCGTTAACACAATAAAAATGGATTATTTAAAGTTATTCAAAGTAAGTGAACAAATCGTTAAGTACAATTTATTTTATTATTTTATTTTATGCATATTCTTCTCCTCGTTCGCATGGTATGCATGTAAATTAATAAAGATCTACCGCGTTTCACATATACACTTTGAAACGCGTAAATGTGTGATTCGCTCATGTGCACTTTAGCTTAAATAATAATAATAACAACAATAATAATATTATTATTATTATTGTTATTATTATCATTGGTATAATAATAATAATAATGATAACATTAATACTAATGATAATAATAATAATAATAATGATAACATTAATACTAATGATAATAATAATAATAATAATGATAACATTAATACTAATGATAATAATAATAATAATAATGATAACATTAATACTAATGATAATAATAATAATAATAATGATAACATTAATACTAATGATAATAATAATAATAATAATGATAACATTAATACTAATGATAATAATAATAATAATAATGATAACATTAATACTAATGATAATAATAATAATAATAATGATAACATTAATACTAATGATAATAATAATATTAATAATGATAACATTAATACTAATGATAATAATAATAATAATAATGATAACATTAATACTAATGATAATAATAATAATAATAATGATAACATTAATACTAATGATAATAATAATAATAATAATGATAACATTAATACTAATGATAATAATAATAATAATAATGATAACATTAATACTAATGATAATAATAATAATAATAATGATAACATTAATACTAATGATAATAATAATAATAATAATGATAACATTAATACTAATGATAATAATAATAATAATAATGATAACATTAATACTAATGATAATAATAATAATAATAATGATAACATTAATACTAATGATAATAATAATAATAATAATGATAACATTAATACTAATGATAATAATAATAATAATAATAATATTATTATTATTATCATTATTATTATTATTATTATTTATTAATAAAATTATTATTATTATTATTATTATTATCATTATTATCATTATTATTATTTCTCTTTATTTTCATAAGGTATCTCATTAAAACAACACAAAAAGGCGCCGACTCAGTTTAGATTATTTTCAACAATCCACATTTATTCAGATTTTACCAAAACATTTTTTTTAGGATTTGTCATCCTTTCAACAGTTTATACGTAGTTTACCTATTCTACAAATTTTTCAAACTATTTTTTTTACATTGTGCTGACCTTGATACAGAATGGAAATATTCGGTTTAGTCAGTAATTCCAAATAGGTTTCAATTATATCACGAAGTTCTTTACGGCACATCGATCTTATACGATATTTAAACAACATGCTAAACGCGTTTCACAAAACTTTGTATATCCTAAATTTGCAAGTTCGGCGGGGTGGACTATACTAATGAAGAAATTAGTTTTGTAAAATGTCTTGATGAATGTATTTTATGCCCCCTGCGAATTGTTGGATTTAATGTCCAAACTGTACATGCTTCATTTCGTACATAATTATATTACATATTGATAATGATTTTTTCTGGATCAGGTATCTTTGATGACTTGTCTTCTGGTTTTTCCGAAAGACATACAAACAGGTAATTATTAGATAATTATACTAGTGTTGTTATTTATTATCAATATATATTTTATGAAGAAGTCAAACTTCAAACATAGCTAATTTATTTAATCACAACGTTTCGGCTGAAAAGCCTTCTTCAGGTAACATGTTATGACAAAGACGTTATAATTATCGAAATAGACGTTGTAAAATTATATTTGTATGTTATCATTTGAGGTGTAAACTACTTTGACACTACAAATTCAACATTTCAAAGTGTAATGAACCTAGATGCAGATAAAGATATCTACAAAAACATGATATCTTCATATTTGGCTTAAGTGGTTATAGGTTTTCCACAGTTTACGTAATTTCTTCACAAACAAGTATGCTATTAATAGAAATCAGAAGGTTATTCCAAAATATCATATTTTTAAATTACTGGTTTCCCAAACTTCTACACATTTTCAGAAAATGTATTGACAGCATTATGTGTTTTCCGTAACTGAATATAGACCACACTGGAAAGAACAGCGTTTTACGTACGATCTTACTATTAAGCGAGGAGTGAAGTTTTGTTAATATGCATCAAATACTGAGCTTTTTGTAAGCATAAGATATGTCACATAAATAACTGTTGTTTTTACATGGCGTGTTGGTTAAACACAACACATACTAATTCTAGCTATTCTGACTAAGGCAGCTGCATCATCTTACCCTGTCCAATGTGATGAATTCTGTCCGTAAACACTTTTAAATGTTGCTTCTTGAACAAATATTTGGTACATAAATAAATGAAATACTACTCATTCTAGTTGCCGCAGATTTCCTCCTTGACTCTAACACCACGTGCACGGTTGCTAACGGTATCTGTGAGACGAGGTGCCGATGCATTGAAGGCTTCATCGTCATCAACGAATTCTGTCTCGGGAAAGGTTGGATGCCCTATTAACTTGCACAATATGATTTAAACTTGCCATGCAGGGACCAAATCAGTTCTTTTACAAAAATGTTATAATGCATGTTTCATTTATATCCATCATTGTTGCCTTTCTTCATCCAAGTTATAAGAATGAAATATTTAAAAATCATTATCACCGTAGATGTGCAAACATAAGTATAATTATTCAATTTAAGGATAACATAATGACTTCAAAATATTAAAGTTAAATGATATAATATTTTTATTGGTATTGGTAATATATAAATAACAAATACATGGTGTTGGATGTATCATGTTTTAAAAAATCAGGGTTATGCTAACACACACACAGTTAAATTGATTGTGTTTCTATAGTCGGTACTCTCTGTTCGATGACACCAGACTGCATTCCCAACGCCGCATGCGTGGGTACCTCCGGTTACAAACGATGCACATGTAAAGACGGATTCCTGGCGTATTCCAGCAACACTGAATGCCGAGTGAAAGGTAAGTGTCGATCATAATGCTAAATTTTACTGAAAGCAGATGCATTTCCAGCAAACAAAATGAACTGATAAGTATACTGATCATAGATCGAGCGGTATTTCCGGACATAACCGTATCGGATATTTGAACTAGAGATTACCGAAGCAATGGTTTTTGTATTACGTTGTTCATGACCTTTGTTAGTAAACTGTTATCACGGCTGATGTATTTCAAATCCTTTACGCAGTTGGCCATCCTTGCAACGTAACAGCAGCCCAGCTGTGTATCCAGGACGCCGAGTGTGACGTCACGGGTGCTAAGCAGAACACGTGCACTTGCAGGCAGGGCTACTCAGCGTACAACAACAACACCGAATGTTTTGGGAATGGTAAGGAAACTTATACATAACAAATGGGTATCATAGTACAGAAGGTCACATTATTAAACATTTCAGATGGCATAGGGCAGCCTTGCAAAACCTTGATTGTGGACAACGTTATACCAAAGACTTTGTGTTATTGAATTTAATCGATGCGTTGAAAATAGTTTTACGCGGCGGGCTTGGCCGCGCAGTGTAAACAATTCAGAGACGAAGACTGCGCTAGCGCGTATTTAATTACGAAAAAAATTGATATGTTAAGATTGAATTTCGAAAACATTTCAGCTGGTGCCACTTGTACCGCCACCGATCAATGTATACAGCACGCAGTGTGCAGGGACCGCACGTGTGCATGTGATGACTTGTATACACCGTCTGCAGACAACACCAAGTGCAAAGGATACGGTGAGTTATGACAATGGCGATTCATTTTATTGGAGTTATTTGCAGACAACACCAAGTGCTTAGGATACGGTGAGTTATGACAATGGCGATTCATTTTATTGGATTTATTGGCAGACAAAACCAAGTGCTTAGGATACGGTGAGATAGGACAAGGGTGATTCATTGTATTGGAGTAATTTTACAAAAATAATCAATTTGCATTCAAGTAGTGTTCCACCATCACTAATTTGGATTTACAGTTTATACTGGCTGTTAGGGAATGTAATAGGTTGTCAAAGGCAAAGTCATGGTGTATAGTGTGATATATTTGGTTTTGAAATTGCTTATAAATATGTTTCAGTCGGTGCCACTTGTACCACCACCGATGAATGCATAGAGCACGCAGTGTGCAGGGACCGCACGTGTATATGTGATGACTTGTATACCCCCTCTGCAGACAACACCAAGTGCATAGGATACGGTGAGATTTGACAAGGGTGATTGGTTGTGCTGGAATTAATTTACAAAAGGGTCACTTCATTCAAGTAGTGTTTCACCATCACTAATTTGGATTTACAGTTTATACTGGCTGTTAGGGAATGTAATGGGTTGTCAAAGGCAAAGTCAGGGTGTATAGTGTGATATATTTGGTTTTAAGAGTGCATATATGTTTCAGTTGGTGCCACTTGTACCACCACCGATGAATGCATACAGCACGCAGTGTGCAGGGACCGCACGTGTATATGTGATGACTTGTATACCCCCTCTGCAGACAACACCAAGTGCATAGGATACGGTGAGATTTGACAAGGGTGATTGGTTGTGCTGGAATTAATTTACAAAAGGGTCACTTCATTCAAGTAGTGTTTCACCATCACTAATTTGGATTTACAGTTTATACTGGCTGTTAGGGAATGTAATGGGTTGTCAAAGGCAAAGTCAGGGTATCTAGTGTGATATATTTGGTTTTAAGAGTGCATATATGTTTCAGTTGGTGCCACTTGTACCACCACCGATGAATGCATACAGCACGCAGTGTGCAGGGACCGCACGTGTGCATGTGATGACTTGTATACCCCCTCTGCAGACAACACCAAGTGCATAGGATACGGTGAGATTTGACAAGGGTGATTCATTTTATTGGAGTTATATTGTGCGATATATCGGTTTTAAAATTGCTTATAAATATGTTTCAGTTGGTGCCACTTGTACCGCCACCGATGAATGCTTACAGAACGCAGTGTGCTGGGGCCATACGTGTGCATGTTATAAATTGTATACACCGTCTGCAGACAACACCACGTGCATAGGATACGGTGAGTTAAGAAAAGGGCGATTGAATAAAAAAAAGTTTAATAGAAAGTTTTATTAACTATGCAAATGCACTCAACAGCTAAATCACGACTACAGGACCAAACAACTTCAGTGCGATTCTATGCTTCCGACAAACATGTTTTGTATCTATGATCATTATTTTTACCAACTGTACTTCGCAGTGGCTTTTATATTTACTTAAAGGTAACGTTAAGTAAGGACTGTTTTCACATTGAGACGTGTATAAAATCAGGTAATTTGCCAGTGTCAGTTCTTAGTACTGTTTATGCTGTTATGCTGTTACGTTCATTTGTAGTAATCTCTTTCAATAATATATACCTCATGCAAGACGTTAAAGGTGCAATAACAATATGTAAAAGACTGCGATTTTACCAGCTTTTTAATTTATTGCGTAATTTGACATTGATGCATGTTATCACACTTTATTTACTTTTTATGCATCGTATGTTATCTTGTTCAAACGTTTATGTTCAAAAGTTTTCACAGAGGAAAAAATAATTTACATAATACATGTAATATACAGTGGGTGCGCTGTGCCACCCAAGCACGACGACTTGTGTTACCAATGCCGCATGTATCAACGTTCAGTGCACGTGTAAGGACGGTTACCAACGTGACGGTGACGGGGGCAAAACGTGCAAAGAAAAAGGTCAGCCCCAGTTGTAATAGACAATGACAATGCATTGAAAACATGTATGCAGAGCTTTTTCATATATATCAGAAATGTATGAATACATTAACTTATTTTAAGTTATACATAAAATACATGATCGCGTAAAAAAGGCGTTTTCATTGGTCAGTATTTTGTGTTTAGATTACGTTTGAGATTGTCATCTTTCGTAGTCATAAGGAGAGGTATTTCCTTGAAAATATGATATTTCAAAGTGCAGACTTACACACACAAATGTACACTGTCTTCTTAACAGTTCTGTGTTTGTCATTCTAAAGTGTATAAACATATATACAGCATGGATAACTTGGTTGGCGATGTTCAAAACAAAGAAGAAAACCTGAAAAATCTGGCCGTATAAAAATGATATGAAGCTGGTATTCTCCTGTCAAACTGCCGCGCATGTGCGCAAAAACGTTTTGCTCTTATTGTCATATGGCTTCTAATACGGGAACTAAAATCGAGGGTTGAAAATCAGAAGGTTTCAACTCCCATTTAAATCAAATAAAGGTCGTACTTTCTGGTTTTCATCCTTCGAAATATAAACGAAATCCGTTTTTTTAAACGCCTATTCTGCCGGCATTGCAATGGCCTACATTTATTGCACGTGTCTAAGTTTATATGAGATGACAGCATAGAATTACTAAATGTTTATTTATAAGCACGTTTTCACTCTTGATTGATTTTGTTTGATTTCAGTAGCTGGGCTGGACGATACTACGTGGCTAATTATCGGCTTGGTGGCCGCGTCCTTCATCGCTCTTATCGTGGTGATATGCGTTGTTGGCCACTGCTGCCGCCGCAAGAAATAACATTACTTTTGTTGATTTCAGTTTTTCAATATCAAGGGCATTATGAAATATTTGTACTATATTACTATTGACGTGATATTTCATGCGTCAGAGGGCTTCACCAAGAACACGCCTGTTCTGAAGTGGTGTCGATATAGAGAGCTAATTCATCATACCAATAATATTGTAACATTGCTGTGTATGGCTGTGCACCGTGCAAAAATTATTTCTTTATTTTGCTGTTAGGCCTTAATTAAAATTAAGTTTGTTTGCCCTTTTCCGACCGACCCACAAAAAAGGCGCCAACTCAAAATATTTTATTGCAAAATCTGCGGTAATATTTTTTTATTTAGTTATTTTTTCTTACTTTACATTATGTATTTTCTTTCACTCGCAATTTTCTTACCCTACAATTTTGATCATTAAGGCGCTTAAACAAAACATTAAAAAGCGTGGTTTCCAGCGTACTATGACGTAATAGTACCTCTGGCATGGGCTGATAAAAGAATATAATAATTTAAACGTTTGTAGTAGGACTGGTATTCTCCCTTGTGGAGACTTGTTTGAATTATATATCTGTATATATGCATTAAACACATCTTTTTATCTGTTCAAGTTATTATATTGTTTATAATCCTGTTAAATTATAATTTCTAATATGAATCTAATTATTTACTGTCAGGTTTTGCATATTTTGTAATGTTATTATTTTATTATATATTTGTTGTGTTTACTGTTTGTATGGGGAAGTAGATCTTCCATTAGTGCAGTTAAAGCTCCGTTAGGAAAAACCTTTTAGCAATGTATTATTTGGAATTTATATACCACTGATATATTTCCCCAGTAAGTTCAGTTGATTAAAATTTTAAATTGTAACAACTCTTGTTTTATTCCTATAAAAAATCAAAAATTTAAATATGATAACCTTTCTTTGTTAGCCTTTCTTTGATAAATTGTTCACTTACAAAAGCAATTTTATTTGAGAGGACGGAGACATCGGAGTTAAGAACATTTTTGATGTTTAGCTCACGAAGAGTTATAGAAGACTTCTCCTGTGTCGTCCCTCGTCCGGTGTCCGTAAGTCGTTGACAGTTTGGAATGTAATCGCGATAAAGACAACATTTCTGTTCCATCTTGACCTAACAGTTTGTGTATGACCATATGTCACAGGGTGAGAAAATTGTGCGGCTAGTCCGGGACTCGAACCCGGGACCCCTCGCTATCAGGGCGAGTGCTCTCCCGACTGAGCTAACCAGGCCGCCACACAACTTCTCCCCTTTAAGTGACCAAGTTCATGCCGTGACATACACCCTCGCTCAAATATGAATTTGTCCTCGAATTCAGGGATTCATGGTGTTATATAATTACCCACGGGCCCTCGGAGAGTTAACCCGGGTAACGTCACGGCCCCACGTTGGGCGCCAAATGTCACAGGGTGAGAAAATTGTGCGGCTAGTCCGGGACTCGAACCCGGGACCCCTCGCTATCAGGGCGAGTGCTCTCCCGACTGAGCTAACCGGGCCGCCACACAACGTCTCCCCTTTAAGTGACCAAGTTCATGCCGTGACACATACAATCTCGGATGGTATCGATAATGGGCCAAATCGGACCAGAATTCTTAGTGTTATTGACCCCTTTTTGAGAAAATGCAGACATAGCATTTTTATGCCCCCGGCACCTGTATGTGGGAGGCATATAGTGATTGTCCTGTAAGTCTGTCCGTGACAAGGTTAAGTAGATTGTACCGTTTCGTCTAGCACAAACACCGCTTACTACAAAGCTTTCTTACTTACATAGTTGTTGCATATGACCATTCCCTATCCACCCATATCACCCAACCTAACTTGGACCTTGACCTTGAACTAATTTGCACTTAGAATAATTCAAATGGGTTGTTTCTTGGTTAACTAGATTTTACCGTTTCGTCTAGCGCCAACACCGCTTGCAACAACACTTGGATAATTACACAGTTGTTACTTATGACCGTTCCCAGTCCACCCATATCACCCAACCTCACTTTGACCTTGACCTAATTTGCACTTAGAATAGTTCAAATGGACTGTTTCTTGGTTAACTAGATTTTACCGTTTCGTCTAGCACAAACGCCGCTTGATACAACACTTGGATACTGACACAGTTGTTACTTATGACTATCCCCAATCCATCCATTTCATCCAACCTCACTTTGACCTTGACCTTGACCTAATTTGGACGAAGGAATGGGCTGTCCAGCACCAACCGGGGGCATGTGTGTTTATCAAACACAGAATCTTGTTTTTCAATAAAGTTCTCTTCACTGTTGATCTAATCTTGACCAAACTTCCACGGTTTGTGTTTGACAATAAGGTCTCAGTAGAAGCCAACAATGGGCGATATTGGGCCACAAACACCGGAGTTGCGGCTCCTTTGTGGTAAAAAATTGCAAACATTGCCTTGTTCATGTATGAAGTTTTCATTTTTTATTCAATGTTGATCAAGCTTCTACAACTTTTGAATGACCTTAAGATCTCAGCACAAGCAGCAAATGAGACAGATCAGGCCACGAACACGGGATTTATTTTCCATTAAATTTGAAAATTAATGCAAAAATGGACTTGATGCAAGACAATGACTTCATTTTCAACCAATCTGGATGAAACTTGCACACATTGTCTATGACCATGGGATCTAAAGCGAATTTGAATATAAGACAATACACTGCACTCTTTTGAGTAAGCCAGCAAGCCTGACATGACTTTAGCGCAACTGTCGCCGTTATCATTCAGAACTGCAGCATGAACACTGTTCTTCCGAAATTGCCTGCAAAAACTAGAGAATGTATAAATAGGCCCTTTCTTGTTTAACCTTGTTTTTGTTTGTCTTTGACAAGAATGGCAAGCTTTGGGGCCTATCAAAAACATGTATAAAAGTTAATCAGCTAGACAAATTATTTAGGAACAGTATGGCGTATTTGTCACAACAGTATAGGCTTTCAACTGTGTCAGTACTCATCATGGCCTTATTTATTTGTGACATTTTCATCACATTATTTTTGATTTTCAATTCATTGATTGATCTGACATTTTTCTAGTAAAACAGTATGTATCTGTACTGTATTAATATGAGCGTAACTATCGAGTCAATTTAGCCATTTATTATAATACACATGTTTTCTTGTCAGAGAGTATGTATCTATGCTGTATTAATTTATAGCGTGTCTAGTTAGTTCAGACATTGGTATTAATGTGCTTCGCACATTTCTAAGCATTGCTTATTCTATTTTATGTTTATACTTCTTATTTTAATAAAGCCAGTTTTACCCTGGATATTCTTGGTTGTATCAATATAGATAAAGAAAGCAATCGTGATTTTTAAACAAAGATACAGTTATAATTAATTGCTATCTGAATGACGACATTCATGTATGACAAAGGTTAAATTATCGGAATATAAAAATACAATATTTTTCCTATCTACCGAACCATCTCTAACACAAGATTGTTTAATTTAGACCTAACCTAAATGCTAGTAATTTACGTTACTATAATTTTTACATGAATTTGTCAGGTAAATTTAACAAATTAGCATTGTCAGAAAATAATTGCGGAAATGAATGAAAATTATTATATATCAGACTAGTGTACATAGTTATGTTAAATAATATAATAAGTTTTGCAAATATTGTATTCATGCTACGCAAATGAAGTAAAAGTAACATTTTGACGTATTACGAAACTTCTTTCACATCATTTTATTTATAGAAAGACGTTAAAAAAAAATTTTCATTGAATAACATCTACTGGAGAAGTTGATAGAAAGGTGCAATTATAAATAATTCTTAATAAAACGCAACCGCAATTTAAATATGAATTAACATGCACAGTAAGTTTATAAATATAAATTCCCCATTTATTGAAATTCTCGGGTTTATGATTCTCCTATTGCTTATTGATGAATTTGCATAGCCCTACCACGCGCTATTTTTCGGCGTAGCTGTCTAAGATGACTTTTGACCTAGATTTCTTGCGATAATTATGCAGCGGGAAAATTGAATGCCAATAGAATTGGGCAATTTTTCTAATTTTAGGGAATGCAAACTTCAAACAATGGTTTAACGTATACCAATAACTGTTGCATACTTTTGGGGATTAAAAATTTACATAATTGTTTACATAAGCGGTTAAATTAAAGTTATAAACAAGACAAGACAAGACAAGACAGTTTATTAAGATTTGTACATAGTACATCATCTAAACACATCATAATCTTACGTGCATTTTGTCACGTTATATCATTTTAACATTTAATTATGCTGATAAAATATTTGTAAACACGGATACACATAAACACATAAAATACAGAGATAGTTGTATGAATAACAGGAAAACAACGGTCATTTTTTATTAATGTTTTTAGTGTCAAGGAGGACAACTCTGCGTAAGCTACACAGTAGTGTTCAGGAAAGTATTTCTTATTTTTAGCGCTTCTTTAATATACTTAGCTAGCATTATAAGTTCATTTTTATTATTACTTTTTAATAATTGATGAAATTTGTGAACAGACGGTCTATTGTAGTAAAATCGTTATATATATTTTTTTCTAATATCGATACAATTTAAGCATTTACAAATAAAATGAAATTCGTCTTCAATATCAATTTCGTTACAACAAAGACAATATCTTTCGTTTCTAGGAATATTTTGAGAGGCATATCTACCAATTTGAATTCTAAGCGGTAAAACTGATAATCTTAATTTAGCAATATATGATTTTAAGGCTTTGGGAACAATATCTAAATAACATTCATAGCCATACACAGGTTTAAATAAACGATACATGTCTAACACAGGGCTATTATCTACTGTTCTATACCAATCCTGGGTATACATATCAATAATTCTACTTTTAAATTGGCATAAAAACACATTAACATCGACAGCATTGACATCATCAAATACATAGGAAAACCCGTAATTGTCAAAAAGCTTCTTAACATTTGAAACCCAATTGGTGTGGCCATTCTGACTATCTTGAAGGGCCTGTAAGTATACCGTTTTTAATATAATGTTGTCAGTATTTGATAACTTAAACCAGTATTTTAGAATTCTAATATAACGATTTATAAAAAGAGGATATCTACCTAAATCGCCATAAACCGCTGCATTGCACGTGGTTTTATTAACATTCAGTAATCTTTTGCAAAATTTTAGGTGAATTCGTTCTATTTCTTTAGACTTTGTGTTTCCCCACACTTCACATGCATAATTTAAAATTGATCCCACGAAGGCGTCAAACAACTGACAAATGGTTTCAGGTTTTAAATCAAATTCCTTACATTTGTTGAATAAAATATTCATGGCTTTAAGTGCTTTACCAGATAGATATTCTTGGTTCAAATTAAAGTTGCCGGTATAATTAAAAACTGTTCCGAGATAATTGAAATCATTTACAACTTCTATTGGTTGACCATCATACGTCCACTTTTCGGGAGGTAACAATCGACCACGTTTTCGAAATACCATGATTTTTGTCTTATTAATATTAACTTTAAGCCCCCAAGTATTGCAATATTCAAGCAAGCGATCTAAATGGTTTTGAACTTCTTCAGGTGTTTTACCTACAATTGCCATATCATCGGCAAAAAGCAACAAAATCAATGTTATATCGTCAATATTCAAACCAGATAAATTGCTTTCTTGCAAAAACAGTTCTAAATCCTCTACAAACAATGAAAATAATAGAGGTGACAATACTTCCCCTTGACGTAGTCCAACTGCATAGCGAAAATATTCAGAAAGATTTGAGCAATGTTTAACACAAGATTTAACATTTTCGTACATATTTTTTATAATTCTCAGTAATTTACCTTCTATGCCACATTTATATAATTTGAACCATAGTGAATTTCTATATATAGTATCAAAACATTTCATCATATCAACATATACAACACACAATCTTTTATTTTCATTAACATATTTTTGAACTAAAGACATTAATATAAATATTGCATCAACAGTGGACCTCCCTTTTCTAAAACCAAATTGTGCGTCCGAAATAATGTTAAAGTTATTACAGAATGTTTCGATGCGAGTATTGACAACTGTTGTAAAAAGCTTAGATAAGCAGCTAAGAAGTGTAATACCCCTATAGTTATTTACATCCGAAGCAATACCGTTTTTATGTATAGGAATTATAATACCCTCTGTCCACTTTGCCGGATAAAATCCTGAGCTTAAAATAGAATTGAATAAGTCACAAATATGCGCAGAAATAATATCTTTACATTCCAATAAATATTCATTTAATAAACAATCACTGCCATAAGCTTTACCGCGTTTCAATGATTTAATACCATTAATGATTTCGTGTACAGTAAACGGCTGATCAAGTTCCGGGAAACGCGAATTTGGCAATAAACATATCTTCGACATACACTCTAGAAATGAACATAATTATGAACAAGTTTACTCATTGTATGTCATGATCAGAATGTTATATTCATTCAAATAATGAAATAACTATATTGTTTAGCCTTCATAATCGGCGCTCTATAAATAGCACTTACACGCTACAATTTACGGGTACGACAGTCTGTCACAGCGTATAATGTTGCCTGTTGAGCTCGCAAGCACAATTTATAAAGTGGTAAATTTCTGGTATTTTTCTGACAAACAAGCAAAACAAATACTAGCAAATTTGATTGAGCTTATATTTCCTATTATTTTATCAATGTGTAAAAATATTATTGTACGCTGTAACCGACTGTCGTCCCGTGAATTAATTCTAGCGAGTACAACTCCAGCGGAGAATCATTCTAAAAATAGCGCGCGGTAAAGCTGTGTTAATACACACGCATCAATTAGCGTCTGGAGAATCGATGCAATATTTATATTAATGTCTTTAGTTCAAAAATATGTTAATGAAAATAAAAGATTGTATGTTGTATATGTTGATATGATGAAATGTTTTGATACTATATATAGAAATGCACTATGGTTCAAATTATATAAATGTGGCATAGAAGGTAAATTACTGAGAATTATAAAAAATATGTACGAAAATGTTAAATCTTGTGTTAAACATTGCTCAAATTTTTCTGATTATTTTAGCTATGCAGTTGGCAGTATTGTCACCTCTGTTATTTTCATTGTTTGTAGAGGATTTAGAACTGTTTTTGCAAGAAAGCAATTCATCTGGTTTGAATATTGACGATATAACATTGATTTTGTTGCTTTTTGCCGATGATATGGCAATTGTAGGTAAAACACCTGAAGAAGTTCAAAACCATTTAGATCGCTTGCTTGAATATTGCAATACTTGGGGGCTTAAAGTTAATATTAATAAGACAAAAATCATGGTATTTCGAAAACGTGGTCGATTGTTACCTCCCGAAAAGTGGACGTATGATGGTCAACCAATAGAAGTTGTAAATGATTTCAATTATCTCGGAACAGTTTTTAATTATACCGGCAACTTTAATTTGAACCAAGAATATCTATCTGGTAAAGCACTTAAAGCCATGAATATTTTATTCAACAAATGTAAGGAATTTGATTTAAAACCTGAAACCATTTGTCAGTTGTTTGACGCCTTCGTGGGATCAATTTTAAATTATGCATGTGAAGTGTGGGGAAACACAAAGTCTAAAGAAATAGAACGAATTCACCTAAAATTTTGCAAAAGATTACTGAATGTTAATAAAACCACGTGCAATGCAGCGGTTTATGGCGATTTAGGTAGATATCCTCTTTTTATAAATCGTTATATTAGAATTTTAAAATACTGGTTTAAGTTATCAAATACTGACAACATTATATTAAAAACGGTATACTTACAGGCCCTTCAAGATAGTCAGAATGGCCACACCAATTGGGTTTCAAATGTTAAGAAGCTTTTTGACAATTACGGGGTTTCCTATGTATTTGATGATGTCAATGCTGTCGATGTTAATGTGTTTTTATGCCAATTTAAAAGTAGAATTATTGATATGTGTACCCAGGATTGGTATAGAACAGTAGATAATAGCCCTGTGTTAGACATGTATCGTTTATTTAAACCTGTGTATGGCTATGAATGTTATTTAGATATTGTTCCCAAATCCTTAAGATCATATATTGCTAAATTAAGATTATCAGTTTTACCGCTTAGAATTCAAATTGGTCGATATGCGTCTCAAAATATTCCTAGAAACGAAAGATATTGTCTTTGTTGTAACGAAATTGATATTGAAGACGAATTTCATTTTATTTGTAAATGCTTAAATTTTATCGATATTATAAAAAAATATATATAACGATTTTACTACAATAGACCGTCTGTTCACAAATGTCATCAATTATTAAAAAGTAATAATAAAAATGAACTTATAATGCTAGCTAAGTATATTAAAGAAACGCTAAAAATAAGAAATACTTTCCTGAACACTACTGTGTAACTTACACAGAGTTGTCCTCCTTTACACTAAAAACATTAATTAAAAATGACCGTTGTTTTCCTGTTATTCATACAACTATCTCTGTATTTTATGTGTTTATGTGTATCCGTGTTTACAAATATTTTATGAGCATAATTAAATGTTAAAATGATATAACGTGACAAAATGCATGTAAGATTATGATGTGTTTAGATGATGTACTATGTACAAATCTTAATAAACTGTCTTGTCTTGTCTTGTCCTAAACCCGAGAATTGCAATGAATGGGGAAATCATAAACTTACGGCTCATTAATTCCCGCTATAAATTTTCTGACTATGTTAATTTTTAAAATTTGCCTGACAAATTCATATATCAATTATGTTTACGTAAATTACTAGTATTTAGCTCTTTCATGTATCACTGGTGAAAACACGGGGCGCTTTATTATCGGTTTATTCACGGTACAGATATTAATAATTATTGAGTTTATCTCAAATTAATTTTGGGGGCCGATACGTTTTCTTATAGTGTCCGAAAAATCTAGTGTCCGAGAAGTCTCCTTAGTAGGGCCGAAAAATCTGGATTCCAAGAAGTCTCCTTAGTAGGGAACGAAAAATATGGGGTCCGTGAAGTGACAGCTTGGTCCTCTTGTATTATATTTAGGGCAAATAAATGACATCTCAATATTAATTTCTACGCCGATTGTCTTTTTTAAAGACATTTCTTGTTAGAATGATGCACCCTTTATCTCGAGTGCGTTGAATAAGACCCTTTCATACCAATCTTCTCCGAAAATCTACGTAAGGCTCCGAAAGGTTTCAGAGCGTAATAATTATCACAAAATTGGATCATTGTAATTGCTATTTATAGAGCGTGCAGCTGATGTAGGCTAAACAAAGTAATGATTTCATTGTGTGAATAAATATTACATTAAGTTCATGACATACAATTAGTGAAATTATTCATAATTATGTTCAGTTCTAGAGTTTATGTCGAAGATATGTTTATAACTTTATTTCAACCGCTAATGCAAACAATTATGTAAATTGTAATCCCCCAAAATATGCAACAGTTATTGGTGAACATCAAACCATTGTTGTAAGTTGGCATTCCCTGAAATTAGAAAATTTGCCCAATTCTATTGGCATTCAATTTTCCCGCTACATAAAATTATCGCAAGAAATCTAGGTCAACAGTGATCTTAGCTCGCCGAACAAGTGTTGATTTTCCTTTCCAAACATTATTGGTGATTTATTGCAAAAATAATTCCTGTTTTTGACAGTTATAAAAATATGAATACGAAAAGTTAAATTCTATAAATATAAGTACTTAAATCTGATGGTATATCAATTTGAAGGCACTTATGTTAATTATGAACATTCCAATTGATTGTCTTTTTTCGTCAGCTGTATAAATGACCGTTTGTGATTAATAAATCTACGTGATTAATAAATCTATATTTAGATTTTTATGTTTATGTTGTTATTAAAATTTAAAATTGTCCTTACTCTGTACTTATTTACGTGTTTTAATAATTCATTACATAGTGGCAATAGAAAAGAGTTGAAGAAAAATAAAATAAAAAAATACCTCAATAAAAAAATACCCTCCCTTCTGATTTTTAGGAAAAAGTGCCTAAGAAAAATTCATTATTTTTTTTTAGCCTTATTGCCCTTATTGGAAAATTTGAAACTAATATCGTTTTGTATTAATTTAATTATTCAATAACGGAACTATTCTTTCAATGTATATTCAATGATATTTGTCACTAGAAGTCGACTGAACACTTTGTATAAGTAATTGCTATATTGGTCCTATATATGCAAATATAATAACTAAGTCCCTAATAGGTTAACAGCCCAGATTCAGTCCATATGGGAGCCAACTGTGTACACCAATGGAAATTTATGAAAATTTAAACTTTCAGTTTTCCAACGTATTTGAGCGATAACGAGTTTACCCCTATCAAACATAATACTAAATTCGTTGCACGCCATATTTATCACACTGGTTAGGAAATACGACCGACCTCCAGTTTATCGAAATGGTTCTCGCTTTATTTCAATACGTCGCTTTATTTCAATACGTCGAAGGTAATTTCGTATCTGTCCATAAAAATTCAACGTGCTCCAGACGAATTTTCCGCTATGTGGACGCACATGACGTGGAAAGAGAACGAAGATTCTTCCAACCCGTGCGGAATAAAATAGATATACATCAAGTTATCTCTAGTGAAACATCAAAACTGAAACTGAGAAATTTATCATGCTATTGTGAAAGTTGTGTTGTTGGAGACTATGTAAGACACGTATAAGATCTGTGACAATGACTACCTTACCCAGAGATGATGAAGAGAAGGGCCAGAGTGAGGTAACATATAAGGTTACAGACTCAGTTCGAATGGGCAGTCTTGTGGCAGTGCTCACCGAAGATGAAATTACGCCATACTACCTGTTGAAGGCAAAGGGAAAATCGTGTACGCACACCAAAAATGAAACGGACGATTGGGGTCACACATTTGCAGCAGGAAATGAAGTTATACGTGGACTGTATTATGATACACAAGAGGATGATCCAGCATACATAGTTGTTCCCTAAAAACAAGTGTTGGTTTCAATCCACACTGTCCTTGGGGTATATAATGTTATCCCAACCGTAAACTGTATCATGACACCAGATGATTTACATGAAGACATTATTGACTGGATTGACACAATGAATTTATAACGAAAATTGTTATAAAATGAAATTTCTATAAAAACAAATGTTGTTGTCTTTTCGTTTTATATAAATTGCGGCAGCATCCAGACATTGCGACGTCAATTATTTAATATTTTGCTAAAAAACGACGTTAAATTATGTTCCGCTTTTGTACGCCACCTTTTGACGTTACGTATAACGTAACGTGCGACCTCCCGGCAAAAATGGCCGATAATGTTATATTTTCGACGTATGTATTTAATATTCTTATATTTCTCCGTTTTGGCATAAACTCTTTTCAAACGACTGCCCTTACGGAATCGCATATGTGTCCCCAATATATAGTCATTTTGCGATTTGTTTTGTTAGTAAGCTATCATTGTATTTATGTTCTGGAGGCCATGCGTTATATAATCAACGGGAGTCACTCTCGTTGTATTTCAAAACTTACTAATTTAAGTTCGCATATGACATAAATTGAAAGATTTTGTCAGGATATTACATAACAACGCTAAACTCGGTAATTTGTCGTGATAGACTGTTAGAAAGTGTGTCTGAGTTAACATTACGTCAATTTTCACTTGTTTTGATCACGTTTTCATTTACACGTACAACTGTAGGAAACTTTTACAATGTTTGTGTATTTTCTAATTTAAATCATTTACACGTGTTGGGCACACATATGGCGGTTTTGTAAGGGCAGTTGTTTGAAAAGATTTTTTTAGCAAAAACGGAGACATAGACAAATATTGAATACACACGTTCGAAATTTTTACATTAACGGCCATATTTACCGGCAGGTCGCGCATTACGTCGTTTTTCCTAACAAGTGTGTTCATACGACCAATCAGAATCAAAGCTTACGTATCAGGCGTTTTTTGCCAGATACGCAGGTGTTATATCTAGCTGCTAAGGAGTGTGCTCGTATGTGTAAATCTTGTTGCCCCGTTAGGCTTTCATACTAATCTAAGTGACAGTCATGCGCATCGATTAACGATATGTGTTTCAGGGAAGTCAATCAACTAGGTAACTGCGTAGATTTATTAAAAATGTAAGGTTCGTTATGTGTTTATTTATTTTGATCGTGTTTTATCTTGATGAAAATTTACTTCTTTTAATGCTAGTTAGAAAAAAAAGATCAATTTGTTGTTAAAACAAATTATATGCATTATATAAAAGTGTCTATATGCATGTCTTTGGTTCCCTATAATTTTATAAATAGCGCGACATTTTGAAATGGATTTTGATTGTTGGGATTCCAAAAGCAAGGGTGGTAATTGATACGATGCGCGCATTTCAAAGTTAGCATACTGCGAAGGGTAAGCAAACGTCTTTTAATTAAGATTTTTGTGAAATATCTGGAAATACGGAACATATATGCAATACATATAGTTTCATAGCGGAACGTACAAGTGTGTTTCGTCTAAGTTCTGTGAACATTGCAGCAACCGTAATATTGCCGCTGTGTTGTATTGCAATCGGGACGAATTGGATCTATCGCAGTATGCCAACTTGACATTAATGTTGCCACGTTTTCAAGGTAAAACAAGCATCGTCACTGTAAGTGACGAACGCCCCCGAAGATGTGTTTTATTATGCTCCGCACAATGCAGTTACCCAAAGGGCAATAACTCCGTAAATATTGAAGAAATAGTTATGGTACTCTGCACTTCCTCTCGAAACCCTTTATCATTAAATAAAGAATCATTTGAATTACTTCAATACTTTTCAAGTTATTCTCCGCATAAGAAAATTACACGTTGTAGTTACGCTCTGCACAAGAAAAATAAGCCACGAGCAATAGCTCCAAAAATATTCTTCGTTCTTGTACTCAGTAAGTGATCATCATGTATAAATTCCGTTGCCTCTTCTCGGAAATTGATAATGAAAGGTGCAGATTAGTGACTCTATGTTTCTCATAGACTGGCCCCTTATTTAGGTAGACGGTAAGTGTTGTAAACAATATATAGAAAACATCTTTGTCGGCAATTTTAAAGAGAATTTTGAAAACAAGCTAATGATATTAATAAATTTATATAATAGCTATAACTCAAATATTTACTTCGAATTTCAAGAAAACAGAATTCATGTTTCATTCTGTTATTGTCATTAAATATAAATGTATCAAATCAGCGAGCTATTTTCATCTTTCACAGTGTTTTTTTTCCTCACCTTTGGGAGAAAGGTGGCGGGGCCCTTCAGAATGGAAATTTTAAGACAATAGGAAATTTTAGTTTTAGAAAGGCAGTATTATATCTTTTTTCGGCGGTATTATAAAACATTAATGAATTCTTTTGCTACAAATGGTAACTTAGACTATGCACAAACTTGGTTGATAATTTTTGTCCGAAGATGTTTTTTTTTGTGTCAAATTAAAGCTTACAGTCTCGGGGAACTTTAAGGTAAATATAGGAGAAAATTATATACTTTTAAGCAGGGCAATAGAGCCCAAAATGGCATAAAAGCACTGTTTCATAAACCTTCGTTCGCAAAGAAACATCCAGAAAAAACGTCCATTCAACCCGCAGTGGTTTGCAACTTACAAACTTATGTTGATATTTCAAAGACTGGTATTCTAATTTTGTGGATATATCATATATTTGATCATATAATATTTTTATGTGCACCTGACAATTCTTGAAATTGTTTACCAGTTTATAATATGATTTTATGTTTATAATTATTAAATTGCACCAATAAAATAAATGCGATAATATTATATTCATGTAGTTATTGCGTCCAAATTAATTCCTAAATACAGTCCCTGGAATAGTTGAAAATGCGATATGATAATCATTGAAATGCAGAGAAAACTCTAAATCTGGAATGCACCTCCCCCCTCGCCGCCCCATGTCGACCCCTGTCTCTCAAACTCCTCTATCAATCTTTAAAATTATGTGGTTTATTTTTTAATCTCTTCAATATTAATACAGTTATGCTCCGAAAAAAAAATTAACCAAAGGGCAATAACTAGGTAAATGTTGAAGAGTTATGTTTCTGTACTCTGCACTTCCTCTGAAGGTCCTCTATCAATATATGTAGTATTATTTTAAGCCCCTTCAAAACTAACGGAGTTGTGTTCCGCACAAGATAATTCACCAAAGGACAATAACTACATAAATATTTAAGAATAAGTTATCGTCCTTGTGCTCTGCTTTTCTTCTCAAAGCCCTCCATCGTTATATGAAGTACCATTATCATTTGAATCCCTTCAATACTTTTCGAGTTATTCTCCGCACAAGAGTGCGGGACTAACAGACGAACAGACGGACGGACGTTCAATGCGATCAAAATATGCACCCGAAGCTTCCTTCGGGTGCATAAAAACACAGTAATATCTCCATAGTTACAACGCTTATATAACACATTAAGAAACGTTTTTACTTAGCGCTATAAAAATACATAGCTCTAGCATATTTGTTGATTTCTGTGTAAGATCGTATTTTATTTCACGAGTGTTCATAGAAAATGATATTTTATGAGTGGCGCAGCCATGAGTGAATATTTATATTTTCAATGATCACGAGTGAAATAAAATACGATCACACACCGAAATCGACAACTTTTCTTTTTATTTTATGCTGTTGGACATTAAATAAATAAAATTGCGCGATATAAGCTTAAATGATTCCAAAACTGTCACTCGTTAGTATGGTGGGAAAAAAGTGCCATATTTTGTGAGTCGTTGTCGCTAAATTATTATTTTGTTGAATGTTATAATGTGTTTTATGTAAACATAGGCATGTACATGCTGTACATGTATATACATTTGCAAAGGGTTGCAAACCACTACTTGTAGATCGATGTTATTTATGGAAAAATAGTGCGTTTAATGTTACATTTTCACTACAGTGAAAATATATAATCTAATATTTTTACTGCTCCAACAGTGAAAATTTAAATTGTATTTTACCAATAAAATTCGATATTTCACTGGAAAGCATATAATAAAAGTGTAACGTAAACAAGTCTTCTCTTTCCAGATATATGCCAAGAAATAGAGGATATAAGTTGATTTCGGTGTAAGATCGTATTTTATTTCACGAGTGTTCATAGAAAATGATATTTTCACGAGTGGCGCAGCCACGAGTGAAAAATATAAATTTTCTATGATCACGAGTGAAATAAAATATGATCTTACACCGAAATCATTAAATTTTCTTTTTTTATTTTATGCATTTTGACAATGAATAAATAAAATTGCGCAAGATAAGCTTAAACGTCACAAGTTAGTGTTATCCGACGTCTTAAAAATGACGTCATAAATGATTCCAAAACTGTCACTCGTTAGTATGGTGGGAACAAAGGCCATATTTTGTTAGTCGCTGTCGCTAAATTATATTTTTGTTGAATTTTATAATGGTTTTTTTATGTAAAAACATGCATGTACATACTGTACATGTATATAAATTTGCCAAGGGTTGTAAACCACTACTTGTTGATCGATGCTATTTATATTAAAAAAAGTCCGTTTTATATTATATTTTCACTGCAGTGAAAATATAAAATCTTATATTTTCACTGCTCGAACAGTGAAAATATGAAATATTATGCCACCAATAAAATTCGATATTTCGCTGAAAAGCATATAATAAATCACATTTATTCGACGTTTATTTATGCGGCGCAGTAAGCTAACTTTGAAATGTCAAGTATGATAATGCATTCTACAGCGTGCAGTGTTTAAAATACCCAGTAATCGTTATACATTATGTCAGGTAAAACATAGTATTGTTATATGCAGCAGCTTTATTGTGTATGTAGTTTTTATTCAAGAAGAATTTCATAATCGCATGCAGGTTTGTTACATGTAGTCATTAAAAGAATATTAAGATCTATAAAAGCTACATCCAAGCTGTGATGTAAACATTTTTTATCAACTCCTGGTCTGAAACCGCATGGTGGGAATTAACACAGCACCCCTTTACCTTACGGGACGTCAGCCGGGGCCCTGGCTATGAAGTGTTTGCGTTGTTTCTTTTATGGATAATACGGGGCAATATAGGATAACAATTGTTCTTTTGCACGTTTTGATTTCAGGCCGAATAACATCACAAAGAATAGCAGTTGTTCGGATCCAGATGACAGTGAAAACGAAATTCAGCAAATAATTCAACGCTTAGCTAACGGACATAAAGTGCCAGCAAAAGAGAGCATGCGATATGAAATATTGCGCTTGTGTTCGTTCCGGCAATATCCTACATCTGGGAAGCCCTCAACAATAAAAATTGCAAACGCTGGCTTTTATTATGCTGCAAACAGTGATGAAGTTATCTGCTATTGCTGTGCAAAACGCATCAGCAACTGGAAAGAAAATGATAACCCTATGCTTGCCCATAAACATGTTACGCCAAAATGTGACTTCCTGTTGAAGAATGCAGAAGTCAATATTTCAGTTAGAGCCGGTAGTGAAACCGAATCACAACAGAAAGTTTCACGTCAACTTTCGGATTTACACAACACACAATCCAATGTGACTGATACTCGTAGCATTGGCAGACAACCAGATGTCCGAAATGAACTAAGCAATATTAATGTTGCGGTCATTCCAGAAAGGACTCAAGCTTCTGGAAATAATGTCAATGTCAATGGTGGTGCAAATGCTTTCTCCAGTGTGCACTATTCTTGCCAATCCCAAGGAATAGACGACAACACTGGCATGGTCATCCAACAGTGTGCACCTCATATTAACAGTAGCAATGGACAATTCACAAGAATTGAGAACCAGACAGGGGTCATGGTGCCTCAGTCGGGCAAGGTCCCGATTTTGAACACAGCAGCTCAGTACGCTTCTGATGATCCCATTCCTTCTACAGACGATTTCACTGGTAAGCATCTGAAATTCAAAGGGTTTTTTTGCGCAAAACACTACAACTTTGTCTTATTATGAGTCATTAGGAGACATAAAGCGATTAAAGCGAAATCGTACAGTGTACGATGTACTCGTATTTTTGTATTCATGTTAAGGTCAAATACTCGTACTGCAATTCTGCTTTTTACAATATACTACGAAACTCAGAACAAACTTCACGGTTTTAATAGCATGTTCTTTCTGTATTAAAGATATGTGTTTGGAAATATACCGAATCTTGTCTGACTCTTGTCTTGTTTAATAACAAAATAGTATGGTTTTGTTATTTTGACATCAAGATAATGTTTTGAACTTGTCATTGTTGAGTTGTTTCTTGATTTGCAAATGTTTTAGCCTGTTGTGAACCCAGTAGTAGTAATAGCCAATGCAACCAACCTCGCAGATCAACTGAGACTTTTGCGACCGATCAAATGCAAACTGGGGCATCATCAAGTCAAGTTCCAATCTACCCTATGTACAGTACGTTTGCTGCTAGGATGGCCAGCTTTGGTGAAAATGCCATTGCCGTTCCGGTCGAAGCGATGTGTAACGCCGGATTTTTCTACCTAGGCTCTGGTGATTCTACCCGATGTTTCTACTGCGGTTTAGGTATTGAAAACTTAAAATTTCATTTTGTCATGGTCTTTCTGGTTAACATGTGTATGTCTCCCCCCCCCCCGCCCCCCCCCCCCCCACACGCAGTGGGTAGGGATATATATTGATTTTGTGCTCGACGTCTGGATGGATGTCTGCACTCCTGAAAGAAATGTTTGTCTGCGCTTATTCTCCGTATCCCCTGGTCGGATTTTGACGAAACTTCAAAAGATTTATCAGTCTAGTTGTGCATATCATCTGCATTTCTGCAATATTTTCTACGTGTCAACAACATCTGTAGCATATACAAGTACCTTTACGAAACAAAATAAAACAGTTTGGAGGCGTGACCAACTTTAACTATCTAGAGATGGATCTTTGAATTTTCCAATAAATCCAACGTTCGCGAAATTTTAAGGAAGCTATTTAGCGATAAGTAAAACAACCAAGCCTTAAGTTTAACCATGTCCTGGTGTGAATTACAAACAATCGACGATACGCTATGGATTTGTAACCACGCCTTCTTATATCAGACCTCGACAAACACCGCATTTACTATATGACTGTTTTACAAGACACGTCCGTCAAACAATGAAGCTCTAGCTTTCTAGATGGCTAATCACATTGCCAATAAAATCTCATCGTGCGGTCAATTGTATAACTCATTTGAAGGTTCTACCGTTATCTTTCAGGATTATACAATTGGGCCGCTGATGGTGATCCGTGGTACGTGCACGCTTGGTGCTCCAGCAGATGTCAGTTTGTCTTAGAAAGACGGTCTATGTTGTAAGACGTGTGTTGCACCCCCGGGAATCAATGTTTTCTTCAATAGTCCTAATACTCTACCTATATTGGGAACCTTAATCACTTCTGTTTTGTCTACGACGACATGGAGGACAGTTGTTGATTTCATTGTAAGATCGTATTTATTTTATGAAGGCTCATAGAAAACATATTGAGTGGCGCTGGTATTCATTAAAGTATTTTCAATCCCGTGTAATTCGTTACAATGCATGAAAGAAAACACTTCGAGACCACTCTGCGTTATGAATGAACTGCGTTAGTTGATTGTTTTTTGGTTCGGACAAAATGCCACCGTTTAAAAGTTTTGTTAACAGTTCATATACTTGGCATTGTGTACGTACATTGAAACATTATATGCATGTATACGAATCGCAAACAATCTCAAACAACATACTTTGCTTTATAATAGATTATCTGGGATGAAAATAAGTATTTTAGTAAAGGTTATATGGTTTATTTTGTTGTTGTTGTTGGTTGTTATTAGGTAGTCATTATAATTACAGCAATAGGAACATGGTCAAGATGTCTGTGACATCCAGGCAGTGTTAATTATTCTAATGCTCATGATTATATTTACAGAACGAGGACATTAATGTGGTGTATATTTAAGTCATATAAATATAGTATGCATATTCAATCTATGCCTTTTATACCAGTGTTGATATAGTAGTTTCAGTCTTGTTAGTGGCACTGATACATCATGCATTTCTGATGACTATGTGTTTTTAGCATTGATGTATTTACAAGAAAGATTGTCGTCAAAATTAATCCTAATCTCAATAAATTATCTCCTTAAACTAATGGTTTGTATTAGTGTCGTTCAAATATTGATTTCATTTTGAGTTAAGTTTTCTTTGTTAGAAAATGTTTCCGTCTTAAGATGATTTGTAATACATAGTTGTTGTTTTTTTTACTTTAGGCTAAAAAAATTAATGAACTGTTTCTCAGGCACTTTTTCCAAAAAATCAGGAGGGAGGGCGAATTTTTTTTTATTGAAATATTTTTATATTTTTTTTTTATCCTACTCTTTCCTATAGGCACTATGTAATGGCTTATTAACACAAGTAAATAAGTTCAGATTAAAGACAATTTTAAGTTTTAATAACAACATAAGCATCCCTTTTTATAAAATTCTAAATATAGATTTATTAATCACAAACGGTCATTTATGCAAGCTGACGTAAAAAGACAATCAATTTAAATGTTCATAATTAACATAAGTGCCTTTAAATTAATATAACTTAAGCATTAAAGTACTTCTATTTATAGAATTTAACTTTTCGTAATTCATATTTTTATAACTGTCAAAAATAGGAATTATTTTTGAATAAATCACCAATAATGTTTGGAAAGGAAAATCAACACTTGTCAATGCAGCTGGCATTTTCGTTTGTATCCATAGGACTTATATTGACACAGATTTTCTTCCAAATTGAAGGAATGCTATTGCACAAGCTAAGGCATCTACGAAACAAAAGTTTAAATCGACAAATAGACGATATTTATAAAGGTTCCCAATCGAATATGCCTTTTTTTCAAAATTTACACAGTTTTTCACAATTTGTGTATATCCGATCATAACTAAATCAGACAGGAAGAAAGTTATTGGAAATACCGAAATCTCCAATGGGTTACACTTCTTCCGCTATGTTAAAATGCGGATTCGTTCAATAATCAGTTGCTGTCCATGGTATCTGATTCAATACATCGTAATTTTAGTAATAGTTCTTATGAACGTTTATGGTGTTTATTCGTCCGAAATTTGTTTCTTATTTACAAAAGGCATTCTTCAAAAGCACTTGGTACGAACGGAAAATACTATAATGTACATTCTTGTTTACCTCAGAGTCATCACCAGTTATCGCATACAGAAAATAGAGGATAGCAAGTTACCAAAATGTTGATAATTTACAGATTTCAATGTGTAGTTTTTGTATTATGTTCAGTAACATGCACATTAGAAACACTTTCTGCAAAGTTTTATTTTTATGCTCACGAAAATTTTCGGGGGAGCATATAGTCACCGCCTTGTCCGTCCGTCCGTCCGGAGTATTTCTCAGCAACTACTGGCCGGAATTCAACGAAACTTCATGGGAAGCTTCATTAGCAAGAGGGGGTGTGCAAATTACCTTGACGTTCCGCTTCAATGATTTTCTCAGAGTTATGGGGCTTTGAATATTTCTGAAATTGCGAATTCAACGAAACTTTATGGGAAGCTTCATTACCAAGAGGAGGTGTGCATACTACCAGGACGTTCCGCTTTAATAAATTTTTCTCAGAGTTATTGGACTTTGAAGATCTCTGAAATCAGTATATAGTGCACAATTCTTGACTTTCATGTCCGCGCTATTTCTCAGCAACTACTGGCCGGAATTCAACGAAACTTTATGGGAAGCTTCATTACCAAGAGGAAGTGTGCATACTACCAGGAAGTTCCGCTTCAATCGTTTTTCTTAAGAGTTGTGGGACTTTGAAGATTTTTGAAATCAGTATACCGGTAAAGTGCACAATTCTTCACTTTCTTGTCCGGGCTATTTCTCAGCAACTACTTGCTGGAATTCAACAAAAAACTTTATGGGAAACTTCATTACCAAGAGGAGGTGTGCATACTACCAGGACGTTCCGCTTCAATGATTTTTCTCAGAGTTATGGGACTTTGAAGATTTCTGAAATCAGTATAAAGTGCACTATTCTTTACTTTCTTTTCCGTGCTATTTCTTAGCAACTACCTGCTGGAATTCAACAAAACTTTATGGGAAGCTTCATTACCAAGAGGAGGTGTGCATATTACCAGTTCCGTTTCAATGTTTTGTCTCTCAGAGTTATGGGACTTTGAAAATTTCTGAAATTAGTATACATTGCATCAATTCTTGTCCGGGCTATTTCTCAGCAACTACTGGCCTGATTTCAATAAACTTTTATGGGAAGCTTCATTACCAAGAGGAGGTGTGCATATTTGCAGGATGTTCCGCTTCAATGATTTTTCTTGGAGTTATGGGACTTTGAAAATTTCTTACATATAGTATATAGTGCACAATTCTTTCCGGGCTATTTCTCAGCAACTGCTGGCCAGATGTCAATGAAATTTAATGGGAAGCTTCATTGCCAAGAGGAGGTATGCGTATTAGCAGGATGATCCACTTCAATATTTTTCTGAGAGTTATGGGACCTTGAAAATTTATGAAATATAGTACACATTTCTATTGATTTTAGTCATTTTAATATCTTTGCCCTTCTCATTGCATTTATATTTCATGACAAAGCGCACTGGGGCGCATCCATCAGTTTTACTGATATCCTTGTATATTAAATAAAATACGAGTGGACTCGCTGTCATCGTGCGGCAGAAAGTTGCTATTCTACTACTCTGGATTACATCCAAGCATTGAGTAATTAAATAAAATTAAAGCGAACAAGTGTTATCTTTTATTGCTGTTTTAATTGAATTGCGATGCTATGGTGTTAATCTTTATTTACACTTTAATGTATTATGACTAAATATAGGGCAAGAGTGATGTTCGGTTAAACCGCTTTAACCCCTCCCCCCCCCCCCCTTCTTTGCGTTGACCGTTGTAACTAATGACAAGTTATAATAAATAACTAAATAACTAAATAAATAAATAATAAAACATTATAAATCCCGGTTAACAGTGTAAACTATAAGTAGTAATGTAAAGTAAGTACTTTAAAAAAATTACATTAACGGCTCCCATGACAAGGTACAAAAAATATCACTTCACTATTCATTTTCTTACAATGTATCACAATGTATTAACGAACTGTAGGGCTGACCGGAAATTGCGATGAATTCAATGGTGATCTCAAACAAGTAAATTTCGGCAGGCAGAAATTAGTTCAATGTTATTTGAATCTTATTTATGGAATACTTGTTGAACAAAATAAATGCATGTACATGTAGCTAGTAATTACATCTGTTGAAATAGATAAATAATTGTAGCATATTAATGCAAGAATGTTATTATTACTCTTTAAATAATATTGTTATATTGTGGTTTCACATGCGTAAGTTAGAATTACTAGTATAGTAAGTTAGTAATATGGTACTAGTAACTTAGTAAAATTGCACAGTAATAAGTAAGGTTAGTAATAAGGTACTAGTAACTTAGTAAAATTGCACAGTAATAAGTGTGGTTAGTAATAAGGATGGTACAAATAACACCTCAAAATTAGAGACCAGTCATTTAAAATTAGTAAGACATCTTTCTAGCTAGTAGCAATTAGTTGCAAGCTTGTCGTTAAACACTATATGAAAATAATTCATTTGAATATAATAAATAAATAATAAATCACAGACAAATAGTTCAAGATATTATTAATCACTTTGATTTATCCACTTCATGCAGGGATTTTTTTTTCTAAATAAAATATTAACCGCTCCTTCCGTCATCACATATGTTAGCCGCGCTCAAGTGTAACTCGGTAGCACATTTAAACAAAGATCGTCCTCACCGAATGCGGAAAATATATTGCTACAAGAATTTTACGAATAGTTAAATGCTTTAGCTTCCGAGGCTGACGTCAGCGTAAACAACGATGAAAGTGACATTTTACGGCAGTTTGACAATCTAGAAAATCAAGCTAGCTCTTATCCCGATCTCGACAAACCTATTTCAATAGAAGATTCATCAAGTTCATAAGTTGTTTTGCGAAATTATTTACAGGAGTGATAAACGAACGCTTAAAACCTTGTGCGGAAACCTATGATATTTTGACAGATGCTCAATTCGGTTTTAAACTCAACTGTAGTACTGTCGACGCAATTTTATTCTGAATTCTTTAATAGAGAAACAGCTACATACTAAAAATAAACTCTTCTGTTGCTACGTCGATTACCGGAAGGCCTATGACGTCATCAATTGGGGACAGTTATGGTGCAAAATGATTCGATCAGGCGTTATTATCTCTCATTCGCTCTATGTATAATGAGGTCAAACTTCAAGTTAAACACATGGGCTCAGTTCGGACCTTTTTAGTAGTAATGTCGGT